>CM057819.1:99449782-99647282 GCA_030067965.1 Latrodectus elegans
ATAAAGAGAGGTACAGAAAGAGAGAGAAAAAGGAAGAGAGAGTGAAAGAAAGAGAAAGAAAGATTGAGAGAGAAAGAGAAAGTAAGAGACAGAGAGAAAGATTGAGAGAGAAAGAGAAAGAAAGTGAGAAAAAGAGAGAGAAAAAGAGAAAGAAAGAGAGAGAGAAAGAGAGAGAAAGAGAAAGAAAGAGAGAGAAAAAGAGACAGAAAGAGAAAGAGAAAAAGAGAAAGAGAGAAAGAAAGAGAGAGAAAGGGAGAAAGAAAGAGAGAGAAAAAGAGAAAGAAAGAGAGAGAGAGAAAAAGAGAAAGAAAGAGAGAGAGAGAAAAAGAGAAAGAAAGAGAGAGTAAGAAAGAGAAAGAAAGAGAGAGAGAAAAAGAGAAAGAAAGAGAGAGAGAGAAAAAGAGAAAGAAAGAAAAAGAAAAAGAGAGAAAGAAAGAGTTAACACGCGTTAAATTACCCACACGCATATTGCATTATCTATTAAAGTTACGTTTAAATATTTGTAGTTTTTTGACAGCAAAATGGAGAAAAATTAAAAAATAATATTTTCTAGGAATTTCACGCCACAGTTTGTTTTACCAAGCAAATTAGCTATGTAAATTTTGTGATTAAATATTAAATTGACAGCATATTTACTTCAATAATTATGAAACTGAATGGCAAAATATATATAACATTTTATAACTTAAATCTCTATTACTTTTAATTTCTCAATAGAAGAAAGTTGCTTAATGTGGTAAATAGACCAAAATGCTAGTTTTTCCAACTTAATTCGAAAAGTATGCCTTGTGGGAAATAGATTATTGTTACTTAATGTCTGGAAAATCAATTAAGCAAATTGAATGGAAGATTGTAAAAGAATAAAATCTTCATCCTAACATAAACATGTTAGTAATTAGTTTATGATCAAAGACATTTTGTTTTGTTTGGTGGCAAGTGCTGTTAGTTAAATTTTAATTCACGATAAATGTGTTCACATTATTTGCAGAAGCTTTTCAGTTCTCTGCTTTGCAAGATAAAAGGAAAATTTTGCTTTTAGTTAATAGGTAAATCCTAATTAATGAATAAGTAAATTTAATACAGTAACTGCAAAAATGGAGGTTCTCATAAGTAAACGGAAAATAATTGCGTGCTTTCTCCTACTTTTCTCTTAGATAAAGTAAAAGGTAATGAATAATATCTGGTTATAACAAATAAGATGAATTTTCATTAATTAAATATGATCCAGTTTCATTTAAGGGAAAATTAAATTTATGATGAATTTAGCATAAATCTCTTAGCTTTAACATGAAATTAAGATTTTAAAACAAATGACATATATAACAGAATAACTATTATATAAACCTAAATTATACGCGTGTGTATGCCAATGTTAACTATATAAAATAAGCAATATTTTACTTATTTATTCAGAAAATGTAAAAATGGTTGTTTTTGTCAAATAACAGAATTTTACTGTTAAAAAAAATTTACTATGAAATTTGAAAAAATATTAACAGTTTTGTTAAATTTATTGCCAATATGTTATAAATTTTCTACATTTCGCGATTAAATAATGAAAAATATTGATTTCATGTGCTTTACTCCCTGCATTACAAGAAGAATATTCTTCAAATGGCAAATATTGTGTGAGTAAATAATGAATTTTCCGATTCTTGAATTTTCTTGTATATCGCTTCTTTTACAACATTAATATTTGTTCCTTGGATAACATGTATCTTTACCATCAATATTGCAGCAACAATGAAATATCAGTTTACATGGCGAGCATGCATACACCAGTCATATCATGAGCAACAGGCATACATCAGTCATATCATGATAAACAGGCATACACCAGTCATATCATGATCAGCAAGCATACACCAGTCATATGATGATCAACATTTATACACCAGTCATACCATAATCAACAGATATACACCAGCTATATCATGATCAACAGGCATACATCAGTCATATCATGATCAATAGGCATACATCAGTTATATTGATCAAAGTCCACAACATCAGTTATATCATTATCAGCATGTATACACCAGTCATATGGTGATCAACATTTATACACAAGACATGCCATGATCAACAGGTATACATCAGTCGTATAATGATCAACAGGCATTTATCAGTCATATCATGATCAACACCCATACATCAGTCATATCATATCAACATGCATACATCAGTCATATCATAATCCACATTTATACACCAGTTATACCATAATCATCAGACTTATACCAGCTATATCATGATCAACAAGGCATGCATCAGTCCTATCATGATCAACATTTATACACTAGTCATACCATGATGAACAAGCATACATTTAGTTATATCATGATCAATATTTCATACATCAGTCATATCGTGATCAGCATGCATACACCAGTCATATGATGATCAACATTTATACACCAGTCATACCATGATCCACAGTCATACATCAGTCATACGATGATCAACAAGAATACTTCAGTCATATCATGATCAACATGCATACATCAGTCATATGGTGATCAACATTTACAGACCATTCAAACCATGATCAACAGGCATACATCAGTCATATCATGATCAACAGGTATATATAAGTAATATCATGATCAACAATCATACATAGAAAATACCATGACCAACATGTGTACATTTGTCATATCATGACGAAAATGCATATAACTAGTGACGATGTCTCAGCAAATGCAGAATTTATGTGATATCCGCAGTAGCTATCATCGCCTGTTAGTTATTAAGCTGTGCTTGTTTTTCTTTAATGCAGTAGAGTGGATGAAGCTTATTTCATAGACTTAATTTGAATTAACAACGATCGATTAATTGTGTATGTTTCTTTTATACATCCTTTTAATTTTAATTTGAGATACATGTCTGTCTCTTAGCTATGAAATTACTACCGTAACATAAAAGGACAGTAAGGATGTAACATCCGTAGTTCTAGGCAAGAACTACAAACCGTAGCAGGAAAAAGAATGATTAAAATATTTGTATGTAAAAAACCACGACTCCTCAAAAATTTAGAAACTACTTATCTAAAAAACTTCTAGCAACGAAAATTACAACTATAATAAAAATTTTACAGACGGCCAAATTTAGTTTAATGCAGAAGAATAAAAGTGTGTATAATTGTGCAATATTTAAAAAAAAAAAAAAAACTAATTATAAGTGTCTATAGTGTAAATTCTCATATATTAGAATAGAATCTATTGGGTATTTCAATTGCCAGATCTTTTGAAAATGCAAAATGTTTTTGCTCCATAGCCAACCAGTTTATTTAATAAAATTAAAAAAAATTATAAGCATATAAATAATGCCTTATATGAAAATACATAATGATCAATAAATAATATTGTTAAACAATATATAAGGTAATAATCATCCATCAAGTAAATAATTATATTAAGATTTTTAGATCAGTAAATGCATAAAACTTTCATGCAGACACGAGTTTCTTTAGATTTTCTCCAATTTCATTTAAAAATTTCAGCACAAATTTCACCTTGTTATTATACAAAATAAATTCGTTGCAAGAAAAATTTAAACCTATTTTAAAATTTAAGTTAGTAGATGTGAACAGATTATAGCTTCAAACTTCATTTGGATATGCGTAATATTTATTTTTAATAATCGATTAACACTGCGACAGTGTTCAAAATATAATGTGCAAATTGTATTAAATACCTAGATAAAGTAATATATTTTTAGAAAACATTTTGACATCATTTGACGTAGTAATTCAGCAAGTGAAAGTTTTTAGTCAGGAATTTTTTGAAAGATTGCTCAATTCACTGAAAATACTGCTCACGGCGACACATTTTTTTTTATAAACTAAGAATAAATCTAATATTTGCAGAAGCAGTTTCCAGCTTATCAGATCGTTAATTTAATAAGCAAAAACAAATGCTTTCCCTTACGATTTAACCATGCAGTAAGAATAATTTGTTAGATTGTGAAAGAAATTTCGTGAACACATTAATTATATATATAAAAAAAAAACAGCTCACAACTCAAAGAGGGAATGTTCATAATTTGATTGAAAGAAAAAGATAAAGAGTGTGGAAACATTTTATGCAAAATAAGACTAGTATAATTAAATAAGGATTAAAATTTGACAGACACACACACATTTTACTTCGTATTCCCAATCTAGTTGCATATAAGAATCAGTTATATATTATGTATATAAAGAAAGAAATTATATGTTATGTGTTGTCATTCGATTGATGAAATTTATTACTTATGAAAAATAATTTATATATATTATATTTATGATACATACATACATACATACATGCATGCATATATATATATATATATATATATATATATATATATATATATATATATATATATATATATATATATATAAATATATATATATATGTATATGTATATATATATATGTATATATATACATATATATATGTATATATATATACATATATATATGTATATATACATACATACATACATATATATATATATATATATATATATATATATATACATACATATATATATATATATATATATATATATACGGTTTGTCTAGCATTTATGTCCTCAGAAATGTTATATAATTATTCACATATGATCTTGATATAATAAATATAAAAACATACTGAAGTTAATATAAGACAGTCTCAGCCATACTTCTGTTCATACTTATAAGAATTCAGTTCCAATTGCTGTAAATGCATTATTAAATTTTAAATAGTTTTCAATGTTTGGATTTCTATTGTTGCATATAATGTTCCTTTGAGGTTGTTGTGAAATAGAATTGTAACTGGGGATGTTAACATAAGTCCATTATTTAATTCATGTCGGTGAACTCTAAAACCGAGAATGTATTGAGTGCCTTTATGAATCATATAGATTTCAT
The DNA here is from genome assembly GCA_030067965.1 of Latrodectus elegans. Lineage (NCBI taxonomy): Eukaryota > Metazoa > Arthropoda > Arachnida > Araneae > Theridiidae > Latrodectus > Latrodectus elegans. Next base: position 99,454,680 of record CM057819.1, read on the forward strand.
TGATCCTTTGCATGAGGACTGGATGCAATAATGAATTTTCCATTTAAATAGACTCTTTATGGAGTCGCTTCTAATTGAGATGACTGCATATGGAGCTGAATTAGCAAAGTTTTCATACTGTTTGAAAAGCATGTAAATGTATGAATTATTTAATAAAATTTTAAGTGGAATTCACTGTGCTGTTGACCAACCACTGAACTGAATGTACAAATTGATGTTAAATATTAATCACATTTACCAGACGAATAATAAATATGGGTGAAAATGTGTTTTGGGTCCCCTGTTTAGCGCTTTTTCAAAAAGTCGCCAACTGGCGTGTCTTTGCGTGTTGTCTCGCAGAGTTGAATGCTCCGAGAGACACTTCGCAAAAATGGCGTTTGTATGGCGACGAAACCGAAATCCGTGTTTTTAACGAATTTCACCGTTGGTATGGTAACGAAAACAAACACAATGGTTTTTTTTTACGAATTGTATAACAAAAAATACACATATAATTGTATAACAAAATATAACAAAAAAGACAGGATTGCCACAAGCAGTGCATTTAGGATGAAATAGTCAGGGTGACCACGTTTTGCACGTCTATCGTTAATTTGGCGAGAAAGGGATACCCAAACCACAGATTATTCTCAATATGCTGTGATAAATAAACGTTAATGTGATTTACCCACAGACAAACAAATGCACATAAGTATTGCTTTCATTTAATATAATGTACCAATCATAGAAGCACATAAGACAAAATTTACTAAATTTATATAATGATTATGAACACATATAAAAGTTATTATTTAAATTTTCATATTTAATTCTTTGTCTAAAAAATAACATTTTTTACAGTTGCACGATATTAGCACTTATTGTATTTTTATGAATTGAATATTTTGTTTATAGATTTGTAAGAAGCTTACCTCTCACATATATTCCATCAGAATTACTTTCACAAAAACTTTACTGGTTAGAAATATCATGCTTATTTCTAATTTAGGATTAAAATTTGGTACAATCTTGGGCTGACTAGGTATGTTGGATGATGGCGTATTAAAAAGCTGTCGTAATTTAGTTTCAAAATAGCTGTTATTTTATGTAAAAAATATGACTTACAACATCAAAGAAATGACTGTGTAGCAAATACCGGGTGTTTTTGAACCATTGAAAACCTTTAAATTGTTCAGAATTAATTCACTAGATAAGAAATAATCTTTATTATTACTAATGCCAGAAGTTTTATTAAACAGTTTTACTTAAATTATTTTAACTTATTTATCCTTATTTAAAGCACTTTTATTTCATTATAGGGCTTTAAATCAAAAATTTTTGATTAACTTCATAAGCGATGGACATAATCCATGTTTGATGATAAACATGGATTATGCGCATGTTTATCATCAAACATGGATTATGTGCATTAAAAGCTGTCTTGCTAATATATTTTTGATTCTTGTCTTGCTAATATATTTTCGCTTTTGAAGTTAATCAAAAATTTTTGATTAACTTCAAAAGCGATGCACATAATCCATGTTTGATGATAAACATGGATTATGTGCATGTTTATCATCAAACATGGATTATGTGCATGTTTATCATCAAACATGGATTATGTGCATGTTTATCATCAAACATGGATTATGTGCATGTTTATCATCAAACATGGATTATGTGCATGTTTATCATCAAACATGGATTATGTGCATTAAAAGCTGTCTTGCTAATATATTTTTCCCAAAAATTGGCAGAAAAAGTTTCAGATTCGGATTTTTTTCAATTCATTATATTGCTTAGCTCCTTTTTCTTTGATAAGAGTGATAATATACGCAACACATCATTTCATCACGTTTGCGATTAAAATGCAAATAAATTATCTTACATAAAATTTTATTTTGATTAATTTATTTTGATCAATTTCGAAAACGGTACTATATATTTTGACAATTTACTTTGATAAATTTAAAATCTGCATAAATAGTCAATGTTTAGCGATTAATGTCTTGGAAGCTAGATAAAACATACTTTATCAAAAATTGATAGAAAAGTTTCAGATTTGGATTTCTCAAATTTATTATAACATTTGGTTTCTCTTTATTTGATAAAAATGACAAGACAAGTAACACGTCTTATTTCATTAGCAAATAAAAAATAAGTAAGTTATATTATTTAACATTAAGATTAATATATAGATTTCAGAATTTATGTCTTTTTATAATAATAAGATACATTACATTAAAATAAATTTTTATGTAGAATTCAAAATTAAATTTCTCATAAAATATTTAATTAAAATCATGTTTATATTAATCAGTGTCATCAAATGCACTAAGTATTGAGGTAATCTTTAGCCATTACTCATGTGGCTAATATATAATAGAAATAAACTTAAAGTAAGCCAAGAAATGCTGAGAAAAAGAGAATCAAATTAAATTATATATATTTTAATTGTTATAATGTTATCATAAAAATTTTAGAAGAGAGATTATTTAAGCAATGATATATTTTGTTGATTTCAAAGATTAATTATGTGCAATTTTAATTTTTGAAAGGAAAAAAAGCTGTGATAAAAATTTGTTAGAATTCTTTTATAACAGTTTCTTTTTTGCTCGGTAATTAATATATTTAAAAAATATTTTTATTTCATATTTTTTTAAAAAAACTAATAAATTAAGCAATTCTTTGCTTAAATGAGAAATTGATTGCATTCACTTAATGAATTTTTCTCACTGTCAATCTCCAAAATTAAATTCCTAATCAAATTATTTAAATTAAATGCCGAATTTACTTAAAATTGTTCCAAGCAAGTGAAATTAATAGAAATTATTGCATCTAATGAACGTTTTGCCCCTTAATCAAGCAAGGAGCAGAATAATTCAAAATATCTCTTCTTTAATGAAAAGAAAATTTTTATAATACGATGAAACAAGCTGAACATACACTTAATTAAAAGCTACGAGATTGCTTAATTGAACCTAAATACTCGTTGAACAATGAGTGATAAATTGATAAATCAAATTAACACACAAAATTACAACAATTAAATTGATTCAGAATTGTTTGAATATTTTCCACTCGCACTTACATCATTTGAATTTCGAAAGTTAGAATAATATTTCTGTATTTCTTAACACTTTGTACACTTCATATGCATTATATATATATATATATATATATATATATATATATATATATATATATATATATATATATATACTATATGTATATATATATATATATATATATATATATATATATATATATATATATATTGATATTATGTATATATATATGTGTGTGTGTGTTGTTTGTAAGTGATAAGTAATGTTAATATAAAGACAGGTTGATATGACTCATTATTAAATACACAATAATCCCAATTATCCAGGTTTGTTAAATTAAAAACGAGGGTATAAAAAAGGAAACTATAGGTGATACAAAAATGACTATGAAATGGAAACGTGCTGTTAAAGGATTTTTTAAAAAAATTAATTTAATTGAAATAGTAAAAAATTTTAAGAAAGCTTTTCTTTGGGGGGGATGTGGGAATATATTATCGTTTCTGTTGTTAAAGATGCTGTATTTCTCCAGATAATTTAGGAAGAAAAATCTGATATGATGCTTCTGTTGACTTCATTACATTTTTCGCATAGACTAGATCAAAAATATTAAATATTTGAGTAAAGAGAATAAATATCTTATACTATACGAATTTTATATATAAATCTCATGTTATATTTTAAAATGTCATAAAGTTTGTTTATAATATCTTAAGACTACTTATATTATCTTAAGCTATCTTATATTCAGGTGACGTGTATTGTATTTAAGAATTATCTCTTTTAAAACTAATTATGTGATTTGTGTTATCAAAATCCTTAATTTTAATCTGTTGAAATGCTATTAATGGATATTAAGGAAGTGTCATTCTGAATATTGTCAGTATATGTTTATTTCTCTCATGTTGAAGATTATGTAGATCTGATTAAATTTATTTTACAATATTATGCAATATACCGTATCATTATACTATAGATTTTGATTTAATCAAAATATTAACAAAAATTTTTTTACATTTTCTAAATAAAAAAAAATTGTTTTTGATAAATAATTTTAATTTTATATTTTATTTACCGCTAAACATGATAAAATTTTATTTACTACTAAAAAATGATGAAATTTTTATTTACCATTTAACATGATGAAATTTCATTACCACTAAAGATGAGAAAATTTTTTTGACACTAAACATGATAAAATTTATTCACCGCTAAACTCGATAAAAATTTATTTTAAATATGAAATTATTATTTACCATTACACGATGAAGTTTTATTACCACTAAACATGATGACATATTTACCATTAAACACGTTGAAATTTTATTACCACTAAACATGATTAAATTTTATTGCCACTAAACACGAGGAAATTTTATTTACTGCAAAACACTAAACATAATAAAATTTTATTTATCACTAAACACGATTAAATTTTATTACCATCAAACGCGATGGAAGTTTATTTACCACTAAACACAATTACAGTTTATTATCACTAAATACGATGAAATTTTATTATAAGTTACACTAATAACTAACGAAGATAATATATTTATAAAGCATATTCGATGAAAATGATAGGAGCACGGTCCATTCCAAGCACAGTGAAATACAGTTTGATGGCCTTTTATAGTACATAGCAACTGGAAAAAATAGCCATGGAATTGAGGTAGGATGCATTTCTATATAGCAGAAGTATAACTAATATTTCTCAATTAATATAGTACTACAGTACATGACTGAGGATGTTTAAAACTTGTGTTTTAATCTTGAGTCACTAGAGTTGACTCAAACATCATGAGGAATAATTTATAGTTTGAATTAAATTGTTTATATAATAAAATTATGAGCGAAATATTTTATATAGTAAATTTAACAATGAGGAAAATTAATTTGATGAACACATGCGAACAATATTTTAGGTAAAAGGAAACTATATTTTGTAAGCTAAGATAGAATTTCTCTCAAAATGAGTTTATATTATTAGAAAAATAAAAAAATAAATAAAAAAGCAAATCAGAATAAATATTTCCATTAAAAATTGTTTTTTCAAAATAAAAATGTGAGCTAAAATATTATCATGGACTGAATTTAATTGATGTAGATATACCTAACTTTTACATAAATATCCTGTTTCTAGTAAAGTTGTATGATTAAACTTTCTAGCAAATTCTAAATTATAATTTAGAAAATATAAATTTATATACGAAAATTATCAAAAGTTAATAAATAATATGTAATTATATATATATATTTAGAGAGAAACTTTTACATATTTATATTTATAATTTTTAAATACACATGTTTAATTTTAAATTTTAATAATTCATGTTTTTAAATACATATTTATACATTTTGAATTAGTTATATATTCAATTAAATCTATTATGTTGAAAAAATGGCAAATATTAAAATTTTTTTGGCGACAAATTAAGTTAAACGAGAGATTAACGAAAAAAAAATTGTATGCCCTTTTATAAATACCAATGATAAACCCCTTAAAAAATACACCTTTATTATACTATAGATTAAAAAAATTAAATCAATAAGTCGGGAAAGCAATTATATTTGATTAAACTCAATGGTGTGTTTACAGAGTTATCATCTTTATGGGAATAGAGATAATCGGAAGGCCAAGAGGAACTGGAGTGGGGATAATTTGGGGACACAGGGATCATTTCACGTCGGAGGTCCTCATGAGAAGGGTGGCAGGTGCAGATATAAAGGAGCCAAATACCTCATTGAATTTCATTAGATGGACGGAAAGCTCTTTTCCAGATGGGGAAAATAGTCTTTTTTTTCCCTTTTGCAAGTAACTTTTCCCAAATCTATCTGAGCTACTTACGTGTCAGAGACAAAGTGTGTTAAGCAAAAAAATGTAAGTTTTATTGATGAAGCTACTTGAATATAAGTTCACTAATGATATATATATAAGTGGTATTGGAGAAGTACGCGAGAGAGAGAGAGATGATACTATTTTTAAAAAAAATGATATATCTGATATTTATTCACACACTTTATACCTCACTGTTTTGATAAATAAGAAACGGATTTTTGAAAATCTATTCAATAAAATAGAAAATTGTTTCGTAATATTGTGTCACGGTCAAGAGGCAAGGTCGACACCTGAGTTCGTGCTCTTTTCTTCTCTACCATAATTTTGATTTGGTTTGTCTGTTACTCAACGGTTAGTTTTTGACGTATGGACTAATTAGACTAAAATCTAATATTTAAAGCGAATTCCGACAGCCAAAACACATACTTTCAGAGGTGAGAATTGAATCCACGAACTACTGAACCGAAGGTAAGATCGTTAATCATTCGATTGCCAGTTCTGTCTTTACCTGCTTAGGAAAAGAAGATTGGAACCTGTTGAATTTTTAATTTCCAAAAGCTTTTTAGCAAGACTGTCTTCATCTGAATAAGGTATCGAATCTAGTACCTTTTCAAAACGAAAACAAAGATTTTTCTCTATAGGCTAACGGGGTCTCAAGAACATAAAGCGTTGTTTTATAACAGAACTTAACAATAGTAAATTATTAAATCTAACATCCCTTTGAAATAATAGACAAAGATTTGGCATTTTAAACTGAGCAAATGATGAGACTGTAATCCCTACAGGTACTTTTCTAAGCAAGTTTCTATACTACATAAACGGATAATCTTAGGGATTTTCGAAACTCAAACAGTGGTGTCTGGGCGAATCTAAAACTAAAAAATTTTCCCTCGAGCGTCATTTCTACTTAGTTTCTCAATAGCTGTCTCTAAGAAAATATCAGACGTTTCTCAAACGATTATGTATGAATAGGTTTATCTCAGGTACCGATATCAGTTCATTACAACTGCATATTATGAAACACATTTGGAGGTGCATATTCTAGTGTCATTAAATAGTGTTTTATAAATTTGTTAGGACATTTTAGTCGGAATTGCTATTTCATGAGTAGCTATCAATCATAACTTACAATATTAAATATTTTCTTTTTACATAATAATATATGCCTTAACCTTACGTAATTTTATTTCCACTCACCATTTGCTTAACTGAAAAGAGATTGACTCAAAAGTATTGCGTTAAGTTGGAGCAAAATTTAATTTTGTTGAGCACTTTCTAATCAATCTAAATTCGTGTTAGGAAGTTTAATGAAGTAAATAATAACGAATTCTAGTATTTTTAATTACCTTGACTACGAAAGGAGAGGGATTTCCGGTTTCTGTAAGAAAATCAATGAGGGTGAATACTTGACAGTTTCCCAGGTAATTCTTCTTTGCGACAAGCCAATGCGTTCCACAGTCTATGGAAATAGCTTTAAGAGCGACAAATATTTGAGCAGGTGAGTAGGAAATTTTATTTTATTGTTTGGTTTTATAATGCAGCTACTCAAACGCTTATCAGATTTCCTAGCTAATTTGAAAAATAAAAAGAGAAAAAAATCCCTCCACTTTTTTAAAAGAATATAGCAATTGATGCATTTATGATATTTTCAGCTTATGTTTTCTTTAAAAAAAAATCACACATGGTAGTCATGTTTTTTAGGGAAATGAAATATATATGCTATTCCCTATTTTTATCTGAAAAGTGTGCATAATATATAGTTTCACTTTCACATTCAATACATGTAATGTTCCTTAGTTTTCCAATGAAGTTTTCAGAATTCTTATATTTTTACTAATGCTAGTATAACAGTGCTAAAGTTAACTTCAAAATTAAATTGACTGGAACTATTCATTAAATGAATTTAATGTAATAACAAATACAAATTAAAGTTTAGAAAAAGATGGTTTTGATTCTTTTTTTGTTATGTTATCGCCAGTCATCGTCAACAAAACGAATGTCATCATATAGAAATATTATTTGACTTGGTTGTACACTTTTTCCCCTTTATTTCTTACATTTAGTAAAACATGAGAGAGAGCTTTTTGTATCAATGGTGATTGAAAAGGAGATTATTTGTAAAAAAAAGAAAAAAAAATTGAATTAAAAATTTAAATATTTCTTTTGAAGTAACCAAAATATTTTTTCAATGTCGTCCATTATTTGCAACTACTCATAAAATAAACTGTGTTTAAAAAAATACATATGAAATTTTTATCCTTCACGAGCCTAGAGGATCATTTACAAATTTTATAGTTCAAGGTGAAATTTCTAAAATTGTTCCTGTATCGTTTCAGGCCATTTTTTCTACAAAGGCTAGTTTGACTAAAAAACACAGTTTAGATTGGATTCAAAAAGATTACAGGGAACTCATGAGCTAATAATTTGAAAACCAGAAAACTAATCATTGAGCTGCCAGCGATACTAAATTTCTTTGAATAGAAACATTTGAGAAAACATTTTTAAACACAATGTTTTTCTATTTAACATTGTCGGACATCGTAAAATATGGATTAGCTTATTTATGATAGATATAATGCGAAAACACACGCATTTCAATGTTTGCTAGTTTTTAGAAATGTGTACTTTTCTTATAAACAAATACATTTGAAAAACACATAATTCCCTTAAAAATTATATGTCTTCTAGTCACAGAAAATGAAACAGAGATTGAAAAGTAACTAGAATACTACTTTAAAACTAAACTTAAAAACAGAAAATAAAAATTAATTTATAAATGGTGAAATTATTAATCTTGAATTTCCTGCTTCTAAAGAAAACATTGTTAGTTTATTTTTTTCGTTACTTTTTATTTAAAGACAATGTATGTTAAAGCGTAGCTCTATTTTATATTTTTAGGACTTGGCGTGATATAACTCTTTGCAGAAAAGACGTTCGAAAACACAATGGGAAACTAATAGAAAGAATAAGAATTTCTCCAGGGACCAGATAGATCAATGTATGAATAGGACCATCAGACCAGATATTGCAAAAGCTGGGTCTCCATTGATTGTTTGAACTAAAGAAACAGCCCAAGGCGCCTGTAGGTCTTCATCTATTGCCCCTTGCTCTCATTTTTTTGTGGTCCACGCGAAAATAAATACAATTCTGCTCAATCGTCTACCTTTTCTCTTTCAGTTATAAGATGGTGGTAGTTTCTACAGTAGTTGTCTTGGGAGAACTTATTTTTCTGGTTTTTTTTTTATTTTTTTATGCCCCGTTGCTATTCTTAACAAAGTTTGTAGCCGGGGTTTAATTTCATCTGTTGGCCTGTAACATATTTTGAAATTTATTTGCTCTTGAAATTTTTTCAATTAAGCCTTAAGGGCGGAGCTGTTTAATGCTGTTTCACAATAAATTTTTTTTCTTAATAATCTTACCTTAACTCAAATCCTACAGTACAGGAAGGATTAAGTTTGTGGAGTGAAAGAATATTAAATGTGTTCCTTTATTCACTTTTAATTCACCATAGCAGTTTTTTTTATTGGAATTAGCTACTTCCGAAATTTGTTGTGAAATATATGTCTTATTTGATGATAGAATGAATTTGTGTGTTTGTGAATTTATTTTTTTTTTAAATTTGTGTTCCATAAAAAGTTTTTTTTCAGCATTAAAAAAGTTTGCTAAATTTATAAGAGGAAATAACATATATGTTTAAATGATTAATCAAATTAAAAAAAAAAAACAAACAAACAACGTTTTCATTAAAATTTAACTTTCTTAAACATTAGAGAGAATTGTTGCTTGAAAAATAAATGAAAATAACATGAAAGTGTTGTTTTTACTTATGACACTTGGACAAGCCAAGCTCGCTTTGATGATGGCTATGCGATGCGAATTCAAGGCAGTAGAGTGCTTCTTTCGTTTAACCAGAGCACCACGAATGTGAAATTACGACTTTTATCGAAGAATCCTCTAATAAATGGCACCACCTTTCCCTCAATTATGCTATTGATCCAGAAGGGTAGGAAATTTTCTCCATACCAGTACACACCCATGGTAACTAATATAAAAGTGCATTACTATAGATGTACATCAAGAGATTATAATGTGTAGAATAATATTTACTAAATTAATTTTTATGAAGCAACTTGTGAACCCCAGTGAGGCTTTCATAATAAACAAAAGTAAGCAAAGAAGTATAATCGATGTAATGCTTGTTATACTCGTATATTTAGTTACACACTTATTAAACTCAAATACAATAACTATTTGATAATCATAAGGCTCTCATTTTTAATAATCGAAGATAAAAAAATGCTAAACTCTGTAGTATGACAGCCCATGTGGGTCAAGGCCTATAGTGCCCATCTCTTTTTTCCTGACGGAGAGCCCATGGTATATAAAGTATATGTCCCGATTAAGGGGTCAGTCAAACGAAAAACTCCTAGTGTTTAGTTCTCAAGCATGCTTTGGTACTCAGTTTAACGACTTACTGAAAGGATGAGTCAATCTTACAGCTAGAGGATCGAACAATAATTTAAGGTATTATTGACAAATGCTTTATTCATGGAGATATATTCAAAGCAATTCATTTGACTTGCCTTTTTGTTTTGTTTAATATTTAGTAAGAAAGTTCGAATGAAAAATGTAACGAATTATTTTCGTTTGAGTAAATGAAAGATACTGACAGAAGCGTAGTATGAAGTGTTATTGGTTTGTTAGATATTTATTGTCTATAAATTATTTATTGCCTTATAATAATTGAGAAATAATTATGCTGATAAGAAATATCATTTTGTGATCATACATATACTTTTTATATTTGCTTCACAATATAAAGTTTTTAGACAAAGTTAACGAAAAATGTGTTGTTGTTGTTACGTATGACACTTGGAAAAGCTAAGCTCGCTATGCCATTGGCTACACGAATTTAGGTCAGTAGGGTGCATATTTTGTTTAACCAGAGCACCACGAAAGCGAAAGCATGACTTTGCTCAAAGACTCCTACTCCTCTATCCTCAAAGATAGAGGGCACCACTACCTCGATTTTAACAGTGATCTAAAGGGTTAGGAGAGAAATTTTCTTCCTACTATTACACACATGGTAACTGCTCAACGACAGACAACAGAGCTTTCGACTCCACAGAATTAACGAGCACGTATATCTCATGTACTCGGTGGGTCTTTTGACGGAATTGAGAATGTACCCCACCCTCCTGGATGCCTTAACTACTAGGCTATAACAGCCCTAAACAGTCAACTACAATGTGTATATAGATTTAGTTGTTGATTCTATATATCTAAAACTATTCCGAAATTAACTATCACACTCCTGATATTATGCCAAAATAATTATTTATTGATGTCGTCTATCGCGTCATAAAACAGTATTGAAGAGAAGAATACTCTGATAACAGTTCTTTAACACACTAAGTGTGATTTATTTTCAAATATTTCAAAGTTAGAGGGTCAAATTCACTTGTTACTATGTAACACACTAATACACCACTCTGGAATGAAAATATAGTATTTATTAAATTTAATTTGTCAAATATTTTCGTTATATAGTTTGCCAAAATGTATTGATATCAAAATAGCTGTATTTGTACTAACCTATTATATTACCAGATACGGCCCATTTTCTGTCGTCTTTCTCAAATAAATATCATTCGTTTGTACTAAGCGAAATTAAACTCTGTATCCTTATGCTTGAAAACAAACTCCCTCATCAGTGTTGACGCGACTGCTGTTTCAAGTAATAAATCTCTCCTTTCTAATTCCCCAAATTTTCCCTTCCGGTGGGAAAAGTGGGGGGTAAGTGTTGCATAAAAGAATCGGATCGATTTCCTACGACAAAATCTTGCCTTAAATGAATACGGTTGTGTGTTGGGGATTTTCAACTGTTCAATTAAAGGGCCATACTTCAAATTTTGACTCCCAGGTTTGACGAGGTATTAGTTAGAGGTGGAGATTTCCCTCCAACCAGATTCTTTAAAGCCATTTAAATATAGGCAACAGTACGGGGAAGAATACTTATCTGAAAATCTCTTTTTGGTAATTTTTGGCAGCTGTGCCGGAAATAATTTAAAAGAATTATGAAATTAAATCCCTTTAAAACGAAACCAGTTAAGAATGTTAATTCGTATGTCTTTATTGAATTTACTTCATAATTATAAATATGAATGATTGATTTTAGTTTTCATTTAAGAATTAGAATGTTACTCACATTTTAAATGTTGATATTAAAAATATTCACACATTAAATTCTAGGAAGTTGCCTTAAGATAAATAAGTAATGGAGAGAGTTAAAAAATTAAACAAAACTTCAAAATGTTTCTCCAATCTTGCATGAATTTTTATTCTGTTTAAGAAACATTAAGAAACACTAATTACAATTTTTATGAAAATTTTTTTTAACTCTCGTAATTTTTTTCGTTTTTCATTGGGATAAATAAGGAAAACATACATTTTATTGAAATTCTATATATAACATAGATTAGAGTTACTTAATTTATTACAGATATCTGTCAACTTATTACTAAATGTTCTGTCATGATTATGACTAGAGGTTTGTGGTCAAACTGATGCAAAATCTTAGAAAAACTCCAATGGAGTCGATTCATCACCAAACAGTACTTCTAAAGTTGTGGTACTTGTCAGGTACTGTATTTATTTTGCATATATTAGCATTTGAATTTTATAAATGATTTGAATTTATTTATTTTTTTATGCAAACTATTTTTCAATTTTCAATAAATTTGACGCAAATTATTTTTAAATTTTTACAATGTCATTTAATAATAATTGAACCGTGGATTACTTATACTTTTTCAAATTATTCTTCGTGAAGATAAACTGAATTATTTTCGCAAAGAAGAAAAGATATTTTGAGGAAAAAAAAAAGTTTCATGGTGGCAAGAGAAATTTGTCGTCAAAATAGATTTATGACCAATAGTAGAACGATAAGGAATTAGTTTATATTATATCATCAAAAAATAGGTGCCAAAATGACCACGTGGCTCAAATTTAATTGCTATTATATATTAAAACAGAACAAAGCAGTGTCTTAGAGATTGAGTTCCTTGAAATGCTTCACAAATTAGACAAAATGGCGAAATAAATATCAGAGCAAAAACGCTTGTAACCTATTGTATTCAAATTTAGTATAGTATAAATGGCAAATGCATAAAAAATGAATAGAAAAAATACAAAAATATTAATGTTGGCGTAAGCAAGGCGATAGTCTGAAGATTTAAAAGAGATTGTTTACAAATATTGCAATTATTAACGTAAAATTCTATTAATAAAGGAAATTTTTAAAAATTAAAATTAAAATCGTCCTTGATCCGATTTAAATAAAATTAGAGGTTAATCTGTGGCTTGGGTACCCCTATCTCGTCAGATGGACGATAAACACGTAAAGTGTGGCAAACCCTGACTATTTCATCCTAAATGCACTCGTTGTGGCAATCCTGTCTCTTTTTGTTATACAATTATATGTGTACTTTTTGTTATACAATTCATAAAAAAAAAACATTGTTTTTTTTTCGTTGCCATACCAACGGTGAAATTCGTTAAAAACACGGATTTCGGTTTCGTCGTCATAGAAACGCTGTTTTTGCGTAGTGTCTCTCGAAACATTCAACTCCGGGAGACAACATGCAAAAACGCGCCACTTGGCGACTTTTTGAAAATGCGCCAAGCAGGGGACCCAAAGGACATTTTTACCAAATAAGATAAAATCCAATTCAAATTAAATAGTTAGGGGATGTTTTTTCACGTCTTTTTTATTTTACTTTTTTTGCACTTCTATTGTCAATGTGTTAATCGCTTGAACCAAAGCAAAACAGATTCTCAAACCGATGCTTTGGTCTTTATTTAAGAAATCTTTTTACCAACAGAGTGAATTCGACGATATTCTCAGACATTCGATGGTGAACTTCATTTTGCTTGTTGCCTCTGGAAGAATATGTTTTGAAGGCAGGTTACGAGTTCGTCGACAAATCGGATTTATAACGCCGACTCAATACAATGTGACGTAGATGAAACATTATCTGACGCCTTAAACATTATAAACTAATGAGAATCATAATAAAATACTGAATTAAGGATCTCAACTGTAACGATAGAAACAGTCATTTTATGGTTAAAAAATAAATCGCCGATTATACTCGAAGTGTAACTTTAATGTCATATCAAGTGAGTCAATTTACGAGATCGAATTTTCTTCTCTCTTTCATTTCAATGTCACACAAGTTAAAAAAATAAGATAACTAGTACTTTAACTGTATGTAACTCGCCGACATAAAACCATTTGATAACTTTAATAGCTGAAATTGTTGCACCTTGATTAAAAACAGTTATTTAGCCTTTTACAGAAATATTTATCAAAAGTGGTCATGTGATTGAAATCTATTAAAATTTAAAGCTGAGGTGAAGAATATGAAAATAAGATACAGTAACTCAATCAATTTATTACAAAATAGCGATGATCACAAATAACAGAATATGTTTCTTAGAAAATAATTCTGCTAAAGTATATGCATTCAAAGAATATTATTACTATTGTGTGTGTGTGTTTTCGTTAAAACATATTATTATATTTTTTATATTATAACAATTCCGACTAATATTTATATATAATTATATGAGTTCGTTATATTTGTATAAGAACAATATTATTTTTAGAAATTTGATAGCCTTAGACTATAGACAAACCTAATAACAACAATGTTTAATAAAAATAAAATAATTCTGATAGTATATTATTTGTTAACTTATTACTATTGTGATATATATATATATATATATATATATATATATATATATATATATATATATATATATATATATATTACTCTTTCTAATCATAAACGTTATTATAAGAAATAATTGAGATTAGCCTTTTATCATCATACTAGGACAAAAACAAATATTTTGTACTCTATTTCACTGAAACACTTTATTTGAGTTTTGTTCAATGCCTGTATAACTGTATAAATGATTTTTCGGTACAGGTGTGGTATAATCCATGATGCCAAATTTTAAATTATTTAGGCAACATTGGAACAAGAATCTTTGGCAACAAGAATCTTGGCAACATTGGCGAAGAAGAAATGTTGCCAAGAATCGTGACGTGCGTGATGACGTAAATACTACGGTTACCAAAATAGAATTTCTGCATAATTTTTATAGGTCTCCATATGTATGACGTAATAAATACGAGGTTGCCAGATACATAAGAAAATCTTCCAAAAAATCGCCAATCTCAGAATTTGGCATCCTGGATTTTTCGGCACTTGTGCCACTTTTTTTCTAGTACATAAGTAAAATAAATAAAAGCCAGCATGAATTTTATTTTCCTGCAAAATTTCTATAAAAGAAGTTAAAAATCCAAATTTAAATAAAATCTTTGTGAAAGCTTCACAATGAAAAATATTTATGGCTGCATCTTCCCATCAAATCGAGTAATTTCTTTAATGTAACAGGTACGCAGACTGTCGCGGAGTGTTAAGCATTAAACACAAAAATTTGCATATTTTTTACTAATACCAAGGAAAGAATCACTCCAAACATTATACCGAAGTTAAAAATGTAAACTTTTTCATGTTTAATATTTCAAGAAATATAAGCCTTTTTACACACTTTTGTTTTTAAATTTTCCATAGAACATAATTTTTCACTTGCTTTAAGCAAAAATTATAAAATACAACTTGTACAACTTAATTAAAAATATAGTTGAATATTAGGAAAACTCGGAAAAAGATTTTTTAAAAATTTTTGTATCATCTTTACTACTAGTATCTGACTGATGAAGGATTACCTTCAACAAGAAATATTTCGAATTTATCAAAGAATTGTATTTAAAAAATTGAATGTCATGACTTGGATTCTTATCAGAATAACAAAGCTAAGAAGTAGAGTGTATACAGTTTTGGAGAGTAATTACGTGCTCTTCTATAATCCTCCTTACTTTTTGGACCAATGAGAGCTAATTAGTAGAAATAATTATTTTTTTTAATCTGTCTATACTCAATTAAAAAACTTGTTGCTCAAAGTGTCAGCGTAAAGTATTTATGGAACCTAAACTTCTTGATTCATGAGATGCACAACAGGATACCCATGTAAAAACATAGGTTATTTAACCATATGTGTTGACAATCATATGAGTCGCATATAAAATTAAAAGAGATTCCATATTAATAGTATATAACCTTTAATCTATTAACCAGTTGGAAATGGTATGGGATTTCCTGATGTCATTCCTATATCATTGTGTGATCATGATTTTTTCAATTTTTTTATTGTAACACAGATTCATAAATGCTTATCTTTAACGAATATAAACATAAATATGCCCTGTTCAGATATATCTGCATGAGATTAAATCTTTCTGGTAATAGCTAATATTTCTGGTAACATTTTACCTTATCATTTCTGAATAAGGTAAAATAGACTGTTTTTCTTAAGTTTTTAAATAAAGATTACTCTTTGGTTAAGGATAATTATGTTAACAATATTATTGTTACTCGTTTAATAAATGGGGGCTCTGTGTAGAATCGGGTACTCCTTGGTTTAGTGAATAAAATTGGAGATAAAATTTAATTTCTGGTAACCCTATCTTTGTATAGCTTTTATTGTGTTGCGGTCATCTTGTTAGTCACAACTTGGCATAAAAAAAATCGCCAAAGAATCATATGGTGTCCGATTGTAAACTTTTACCATAAATCGTTTAATTTACTGCCAATATGTGAAGACTAATATGATCGGGATTTCTTTCAAAGTGGATTCCGAACCATTAACAACAACATAACAAGAACCAAATACACGAACTAGTCACTTAAAAGGTAGAGCGTTTACAATTTAGTTGTCAGTTTGCTTATAACATGGAAAATATTAAATTTTTTTATATTGCTATTGGGGGCTATTTAGTTTAATATTTCACATTATTTTTATGAATTATTTTGTAAAAATTTTTTTTCTTTTATTAAGGAGATTAAAACATGCGATATTTTAACTACCATTTTCATTTTGCTGAATCTTTTACACCCGTTAATTTACCATTGAAATCAATCTTAGGTTATCATCAATTGATCTTTGTACTGATCCGAGATTTTAGGATGGTGAAATAAAACTGAACTAGATTAACCTTTATGTCATATAATAAACTAGATTAAAAAGCTGAAATTAACTTAAATTTGTTTAAAATACATTAGTAAATTTTTGTCATATTGTTAAACGATTTTACAGATGACAACAATCTTCAACGTAATTTTTTTCTCACAAGAAAATTAAATAGAGACTCTAATGTAACTTTTTATTTTGTATGCAAATATGTAATTAGATTCCTTTCATTGTAAATACCATTTATGTTTTTTTTTACATTCTTGTAAATTTATGATAAATCAAAATAGGATGGAGCCCTATGTAGACTTTTTCCTGATAATCTTGGTGCTGTCTCTAATGAGCGCGTTTCCATCAGCAGATTGCTTCCATTAAAAAGAGGTATCAAAGCAAATGGAGTTCGAGTACGCTGACCGACTATTATTGGACTATGAAAAAGTCATCCTTAATGCAAAAAATATATATAATCCATAGCTGAGAATCTTTAATGTAAAAACATATATAATCCATAGAAGAAAATCAAAAGATACAACTGTTTAAGTAAGTCAAAATTAACTGAATATTTACCATTAAGTATTTCTTAAGTAACAATTCTTATAGAACTTTCAAAATGTTTTTTTTTTTTTTTAAAAGTCTGAGGAAGTCTGTCTGAGGGAGAAAATCTGAACACATATTTGAATTTAACGTTGAAAAGTTAATAAGATTCCGTTTATTTAGTCTTTTGTATGTAAACCAGTATAATTTGACAAATGCAATGCTAGCATTCCTGTACCATTTAGATTCTATTAAAAAATAACAAAAGTTAGGTTTACAATATCTTTAGTATTTTTAGAGTATTCATGATAAGCAATTTTCCCTTCACGATAATGAATAAAAAGTTTCCATGTTTTCTCCTTTGTGACTCGTGAACATGGCACACTATTTATGAAAAGTAGTTCACGAAGATAATTCACGCAACGGATGTGTGTGTGTGTTAAAACAGATATCACACAACCTTCAGGCTGTCACATCAAAGTGTCAATATGTTAATTATTGATAAAGGTCACGTTCTCATCTTTTGCATGCAAAAAACTGCTTTTGTTAAGTTGTTTTCCAGGTTTTAATTCTTTCCATGCTTGAATACGACAGTTTTCTATGAAAAATTTATTTTTAATTTAAAAGGTGGCTGTTAAATTACTTCAAAACGGCCATTAAATTTTCCATTACGTGGCGTATAATTTTAAATTATTGATTGCAAGGAAAAACACGTGTCGAAAAATAAGTACAAAAGAATTAAAAAAACATGTCTAAATAGCAATATAAAATAATTATCGTAGAAGTAAGATGAAACATATGCATGTTATAATTCAAAGAGTTTATATCATTCTTATTGTTCAATATATATATACACATATAGTATAAAAATATAAATTTTTGTAAATTACATTGGAGTTATTTGTATCTTATACTCACTTAATGTTTCAGGAAAATAGCAATATAAGTAAAACTTTTTACCATAAACAAATTTCCACAAAGGAAAAAAAAATTTTAGTTAATAGCAAGCGAAGGAAATTTTCTTATGAAAAAATAAATAAGATTTAATGTCTTATTTTTTAATTATAAGTTCAGCAGATATCTGTATCTTTGAAAAAATAACTTTACTTAAAAAAATAAGTAATAAATATTAAATTCGTTAAACGGTAAAGTTAATATTTACATAATTCTATTGAGAGTTTATTTACTGAAAACATACAAAGATTAACTTACTTTATTTTCTGCCAGTTGTTTTCATTTTTTATACTTATTAAATTTATGCTTATATTCATAGAAAAAATAACTTTTTGAATTGCATTAAATAAAGAAACGTGAAACAAAATAAGGAAATTTTATACATAGTAAATCCTCCTCAGGATATAGCGCTCATTTATGTGTTAATTTAATTCCATTGTTGTTCAAAATTTCAATTAAGATTTAATAATTTAAATGTACTATATTATTTTCTGGTTTTCTTCATTGTTTTGTGTACTAAATCATATATCTTCAACAAACATAATCAACTAATGGATTCAAGATGCTCTTTAAAAAATTTCTTTTTATTTCCAAGCAGATGACAGATTTTCGACGATACTGACATCCAAGTTGGTATCCTTGCCTATAATCTTTCTAACAACATCAGAAAAAAATCAGGATATGAATTATTAATTGATTGATCTTAACATCACATGCCATTTTTCTTAATGATAGTAAAAATTAATGCATTATAACTGCGTTGCAGTTATAAAAGTAAAAGCTTTTGTGTGATCTGAAATACACTGATTAAAAGAATTAAAGTGACAAATGGTTTATTTTCCAATAAGAAAAATTAACTAAGCTAATAAAGCTAAATCTGGCTAAAGTATCATATGATACAAGAACAGTAATTAAGAAAACAAAAATGGCCTCAACCTTGATTCTAAATAAGAAAACTGGTTACTTGTCCATTACAGCAGCTAACTGACATCTTGTCAGTCAAAAAATAAACAGAGAGAAAAAGTAAATAAGAAAAACATTTTTAATAAGGTGTATAATTGCCTCTAACAGCCACAGAATTCTTGAATCGGAGATTCATACTGCTTTACCAGGTTCTAATTAGTCCCTGTGACAACCACACCCATTCTTGCACCAAGATACCTTTGAGCTCATTGAAGCTGGTATTCGAGCAACAATTGAGTGTCCAAAGACGTTTCAAATGGGTTCAATGAAATTAATGTCAGAAGACATTACTGGTCATTCTAATCGCTTAATATTCTCCTACTGGAGATATGCGTCCACCCAAATGAGATCTGTCTAGGCATGCTTTATCGTTTATAAAGATAAAATTTAGTCTATATACATTCAGCAGGAAAGTCTTACATAAGGGATGCAAGGACTTCATTCCTGTACAGTTGACTTGTCAGAGTACCTCTGCAGTACACATGAAGTTCGGTACGCCCGTCTGTCATGTTACCTGCCAGGCCATCATTATACTTGCACCATTGTGGTTCTTTTTGACAATGTTAGAGAGCCAATATTGACACCAATATTCTCTTCAGATTAGAGGACATCTCAAATTCAAACTGAATCGGGATTTCTCACTACAAAGAGCCCACTTCAAATCATCTTTGGCCCAAGACAAATGTTCTTGAAATCATGCTATATGACTCTTTTTCGGTTCAAAGTCAAAGAGACGCATACAGGTAATATTTATTAAGGCTCTGGTTGACATTTATCCGTAAAATGCATGTTCGTCTTGAATAATACAGTTTGATAGACAGTTATGCTTCTCTCATGGAATTATCCCTTTTGGCTAGAAGTTACAAATAACGGTCTTCAAGGACATTGTTGCGGTTTTACGGCGTTGACCATGTTGGCGAACCAATGCTCCTGGGAATTGTTTCCATAGAATGGAACTACGCTCCTCCAAACTCTGGCGTCGTCACAACAGAGAGCCTGTGATAGGTCCATTTGCCAACCATTCAGCATCTTGTGGTATTGTCTAGACAATGGTGACTAGTAATGATAATGGTGGTTAAACATCGCAATTAAATAAACAAGGAACAATCTATTCTATAATGGTTCAAGACGTCCTGACGCTACATGTTTCGATGAACAAGTGGGGTATGCCTACAAAAAGGCGATCACAGTGCCACTACTTTATGACATCATGGGCCACTGAGTGGTAGGATGTGTCGTTTGAGAGACTAGATGTTATTCAATACCATCATTGCACACGTGCTTTATTTATTTTACTCTTTTGAAAAATATACTTCCCTCTTTAATAATTATTTCGTCAGAGTAAATTGGGGAATATCTTCTTCCTTTATTGTGTGAATGCCTTATACCCACTAGAAAAAAATATTCTTTCATCAGAACAGTATGGAAATTCGGAGATAAGGAAAAGTAGAAAGAAAAAAGAAATCTAGAGATGATGTTGCCATCTTTTCTGTGTCAGAATACTATGGGTAGAGATACGAATTATTTTCAATTTGATTAGCTTCAGTCATATCTCAAATAACCAATTATGAAGTGTACAGGTAAAGATGATGATCATATAAAAAATTTCTTTTGTATCATAAATTATATTGACTTTTAACTACATTAAAATCAACATTTCCTCCTAATTTTGATTAAAAATAAATCAAATAAAAATTAAAAATCCCAATAGAAAATGAAAGTGAGTTTTCTATGAAACAGATCATATTACTCATTTATTTCTAATGGTAAAATGTACTTTTTGTAATTAAATTAATTGTACTTTTGTATTTAAATGGTAGATGTTCATTATTGTCTTTTATAATGTGCGAGGTAAACAAGAAAGAGCCTGATGTTTTTAATCGCCCAAAGAATAACATGATCCGCAGAAAGTGTAGCCTATTGTTAGCCCTCAAAGTAATCATCATCGTCATCCAGCACTTTTTGCCAACTTATCTCCAGTTGTGTAATACCGTTGCAGTAAAACTCGAATTTTCTGGACGTAAAAAGTCCGAGAATTCTTGAGGCAAGTCTGTTTCATTAGTGACGGATTTTTCACGAAGATGGCTCTTCAGGGAATTGAAGAGGTGGTAATTTAATGGTGCAAGTTCAGGTAGGTAAGGAAGGTATGGTAAAAAGTCTCCAAAAATGCTGTATGCCATTCCTGGTTACCCGCGCGACACGCGGCCAAGAAAAGAAAACCCTTGTGATTAACTAATGCTGGTCTTCTGTTGCATTGTCTGTTGCAGACGTTCCAATTGCCGCCAGTATAAGTCCGCAATCACCATTTGGGCCTTTGGTAGCAGTTCATAGTTGAAACACTTGCCAACTAGCCCACCAGATATCATCTTCAGCACATGGGGATTAATATCCCTACTTGAACTTGTGAAAACAACGTCTTGTACGTTCATTCACAGCACTATTCCCAAACGCTTGACATATTTGGTGACTTGGAGTAGTTGATGATACGTCTACTTTGAAGTCGTTAAGAGAACAAAACTAAAAAAGCTGCTTCGATACGTCCATTTCTCTTCACTAATATATGACATGTATGATGAATATGCGTGGTGGACTTGCTTTCATAACGACTGATATTCTTATTCTCGATTAAGAGGTGATTCAACCATATTATACTGTAATTTGCATATTTATTCTCATTGCACTCAATTTTAAAAGGAAAAATAACAAAAAATTTCTTATAACTTTCATTAACAGTGTTAACTTAATTGCTGATTTTTACATTTTTGCTCAAATAAATTGTACAAAAAAATAAGTTAAAAAGTACGTTAGTACTTTCATTTATAACGTAACAATAAGTTAAGATAGATGTATTTTTCGTTTATAAATTTTCTACTTATATAATTCCTATCAAAACACATTTTCTATTTGCTCTTCAATGTCTATGGTTAAAATATTTCATTCCAGACGCTAAACTTCGGCTTATAGGTTGTTTCTTCAAGTATTTTGAAGGATTTCCAAAGAATTCTGCTTTGATAAATCTTTTAAAAATTGTATAAATATTTTGTGAGAATTTTTTTTTAAAAGAACATTAAGGAATTTTTTTCTGAATGATATATTTGCACAGGTAGTCTGATCTTTTCACCAGACATTGCTAATGTTATAAATTTAAAAATTTCTTCATTCTCAAATATTATTTTTTGCACATGTCGTCACATTCACTTGGATTTATTTTGCATGATTTATAGCATTAAATTTAGAATAGTTAAAGCTCTTTCTGAAATTTTAGTAATACAAGTTTTTAGAATTTGTTTAGAAATATGGGTAAAGTCTACTTGACTGCACGAACACAAATATAAACTTGAATGTAATCTTAAGTGAAACATTTTTCTTTAAAATTTGCCACTCGAAAGTTACATGTTTCTTAAAATGGCATTGAATTCTGCAGAAAAAATAAAGCAGATCTGTGATTTATATATATATATATATACCTTTAAGCATTATAAATTGTTTTCTTTTTTAAATTTAAAAATTAATGTATTTTTATAAAAATTATGGAATTTTCTGATTAAGGAAGTTTAAAATTAAAGTAGTTTAAAAACTAATTTAAAAATTTAAGTAGTTTCAAAATTTAGCTTAAAAATACAATAGTATGTGCTTTTAAAATTCTTATACAAGAGCTTCAGAGCTTGGATGACCATTCTCTTGTTTTAAGAACTAAACATTACTTCAATCTTATAAGCGATTCCCTACTTCCTATATAGTTTAAAATAACATTAAGGAGAAAATTATTGTTATGAAGTATTAAACTTAAAAGTTTTATCTGTTATATCCTATTTTCAATATTATTGCATTTACTATAAACGTGGTTTATTTCAATAATTAAAAGATTTCTATAGATTTTAGACAGATATTAGTATTCCAAAATATTAATTTTTACTTTAAAATTATATGTGTTTGTTTTGTCATAGAAATCAATATAAGCCAAAGCATTTTTAATATCAATATGTCCAAATACAAAAATTTAGAACTATGACTCTTAATGTTAGTTTTTATAATAAAAAAAAAACCTCATTTAATTTATTTAATTAACACACCTTAGGATAAATAATTCCAATATATTCTTAAAATTTAGAACTATTAAAAATACTAAAACATCAATATGGCGAAATGCAGAAGGAAATAGAAAAAGGAATTTCTTTTAATAATCATGCAAAAACAAATTAACAAGTAAACTAGAAAATTTTGAGATCTGTGGTGTACCAAAATTTTGAACAAAAAGTTTTTCCTTATTGTAAATAAAGTTATTAAACACGTAGAGTTTGACTAAATTATTCCAATAATCAGAATCATTGCTAAGCAAATGTTTATATACACAATAATAAATATTTAAAACCTCATTTAATTTATATAAAGTATATATATATAAATCTTATAAATCAAAGGAACTAATATCAAAAATACTATTATTTGAAAGAAACTGTAAAATTGGTTTATTATTTTTAATTATGCAAGTTACTTTACCCTGAAAAATATTATCACTAATTAAATTTAGTAGCTGTACAAAAACAATACCTGGTTTGTTATTGTAGAATTTTGTACCACAGGTAATGTTACCGAAATTTTAAAGCATTATATATATGTGTATATATATATATATATATATATATATATATATATATATATATATATATATATATATATATATATATATATATATATATATATATATATATATATATATATGTGTATATATATATATATATATATCCTTTTATCCTTTTTAATGATTGTGTTAGATACTCCTCAATCGGAAGTTCAAGATGTAACGACAAAAATAAGCTTCACCAAATATGGGCAAAGAATTTCGTGTAGATGGCGTCATCTGACTCCATTGTTTCAACCAACCACTGTTCAGTATGCTAATTCCTTCTTGAGATGTCTGAGTACTCTACTCTTCTACAAGTCAGAGTTGCCGCCAGAGTCTGATCTGTTAATCTTATTTGAAAATCCACCCGCCGTACTCACCGGACCTTGCTGTTTCCCACTATCACCTGTTTTCATCCATGGTACATGCACTTGCCGAGCAGCACTTCCATTCTTATGAAGACGTCCAAAAATGGCTGGGTGACTGGTTTGCTCATTCGATGTTCAATTCTTTTGGAAGGACATCCATGATTTACCTACTAGATGGCAAAAATATGTAGAAAGCGAGGGCCGGTACATTGAATAAAACATATCTTTCCATTTATCAAAAACGTTGCGTATTTTTATTGAAAAAATCCACATTTTAAAGTTACAAAACTGGTATAAGCATTGTAATTTCAAAATAAACTTCCTGCGTCTTTATGCTGAAAAATTAAATTTTAGCAGTACGACATTTTCATCAGTACCCAACTTAGGGCATTTAAAACATAAACGTTTTCCACTATGGTTTGCAAAATGTATAACAAATATAAGAAATAACGTGAAGGAGTAGCAACAATCGAAAATACTGAAGTTCTGTTTATACATAAGGAAATTGTACAGCATAAAAATGGTATTCTGGTATAACAAAAAGGCAGCAAGAAAATATATCTGACAGCTTGGCACATTTGGATTTCTTATTAATTACTAAAATTCTAATTTAATTTGGGTTTAGCGGAATCATTTTTATTCAGTTACTTAGGAATCAGATTTTGAAGACTTCATAAATGTTATACAATTAGCTGTACGTTAATTGTAATTCGGAAAACAACAAAAAATTTTTTTTTTCTATTTTTACTTAATTTTATGTTCTGTTCTTACAAAATTCTTAATAACACAATATGAGAGTTATGAATATTAATTTTTTGATAAATAAATATAAATACACACAGTTATAAATATAAGTATATTTAAAAACATTTCTCCAATTTACTACATTATAATTAGTTACAAACTCGTCCAATTTATTATAATTTATTTCTGAGTAATGTTTGCTTTTTTCTATAAAATATCATTATACTGTTACATAGATATAATTTTTATATATAAGTAATGAATTCCCTGGTGATATTACTTGTAATTTAATTATTATATCGTTTACATTGAAAGGGGTGTTTCTACATAGGTTTCAATTTTTGTTTACCATTTTTCTTAAGTACGCGTTGATGTCGGTTTTTTTCAGAAGTTATGGTAATTTCCAAGTTTTTTAGTGGTAGTTTGGAGAGAATTAAAAATGATTCTATTGAATTTATAAACAGCAGAATAAAACCAAACTAATATCTATTATCTTTGTTTTAGAGTACTATTTGTAACGTAAGGATAAATACATTACATCGAAAATATTCCATCTTGCAACAGTAGATTAACGAGAGGCAAGATCATTTTTTAATAGAATGATTAAGAGTTTCTATGATATAACTGTTTTGTAATATGGGGTTATGGCTTTTTCAATCATAAATAAGCAACACTTTTGGCTTTCTGAAACATAAAAAGTTGAAAAATATTATCGAAAAGAAATAATTATTGGATATTACAAAACGATTTCAATTTATTTTTTATAATTTATCAATGTTTAAAATGTTTTTAAAAAATTAGATTTCTATTTAAATTTTTTTAATTTAAAATATGAACATTTTAAATTTAAAATAAAAAAAATTGAATTCTTTCAATGTATTTTTATTTCTGGGTATTTTCGACTGGACGATCATTGCAATGTAACCTATTACAAAAAAACTATGTTGAAAGATATATATTTAGAAATACTTTTTCTTTCGTTCTTTACGAAACTCCAGCACCGTCCTTTTTTTTTCTCTGCTCAAAAGTCCTTTTACAAAATGAAAAACACAGTTAATGTTATTCACTATAAGCAAAATAATATGGAATTTTGGAATTTTCAAGCATCAAAAGTAAAGAAAGAACACAATACCTTTTCTATCAAAAGGAACAAGTAAACATAACAATATTTATGCATACATTCCTACATCATAATCATAATAACTCCTTTTCAAAGAATAACTTATTAGATTTTTTTGTAAACACAAATATTGCCTTTGTGCAGAAATGCATTTTATTTTACTTTTCACACTCACATTATATTTTAAATAAACTTGTTTCTGACTTTTTTTTAGAGAAAATTATACACTTTTGTGATAACATTACACATCTTATGCATATTTCATATTCTGCAAAATGAGTAATGCTTTCTCAAAAAGCGTCCAATTCTTTTTTTTTTTTTTTTTTTGGCTAAATATCAAGAACTGTCGATTGCATTTTAATCATATTCTTCAAAGATTAGAATCACATAAGGTGTTTTTTTTTACTCATTACACGGTTTGGCGAAGTGATGCTTTCACAAGATCAACTCATTTATATTCAGATACTGTCTTATAAATACATTCATACATCTCATTATAACATTGTTCGGATTTTGCCGGAAACTTCCTTTTTGCTTCCAGATATTGGTACTACATCATGAATACAAAATAGAAC
Source organism: Latrodectus elegans (assembly GCA_030067965.1). Taxonomy (NCBI): domain Eukaryota; kingdom Metazoa; phylum Arthropoda; class Arachnida; order Araneae; family Theridiidae; genus Latrodectus; species Latrodectus elegans. Next base: position 99,481,551 of record CM057819.1, read on the forward strand.
TATGGATTCGAAGAAATTAGAATTCATCATAGATTAATTAAGTCATCTTGATAGGTTATTCAAATCTCATGCTATTCATATTAAATTAAGTAAGGAATTTATATTATAAAGCATTAAACTAAATTCCAGTGTGATAAATAAATTATTTGCATATTTATAAAAAAAAGAGTTTACAAATATCTTTCTATTTAATAGTAAATATTCAAAGACATGGTTACACAAAAGAAATAAACCATCTTATTGAAAATCATTTTATTCAAATTTCTATTATATATCATTACAAAATGTAAAATTTTGTTTATCAGTCTTTCTAAATTTTAAAGGCATCATAATAGCTTTAATTTAATTATAATATAAGAATTCAAGATACTCTTCGGTATGTACGTGATATTTTGATAATCATTTTCGTCAAAAATGTATTGCCAAATGTTGTGATTTCGCGCCAACTGTTACAATTTCGAATCAAAACCAAAACTAATTGAATATTCATGTTCTAAATTTTTTATTATTAAAACTTTAAATTTTTTACATGGTATCATTACGCTTACATATTATATGCAAAATTTGGTGACAATGGAAGACGAGCTAATACATATGTAAGTAATTAAGTTTTCAGTTACTTATGCTTAACCTGCTATATTTAATGACATATATTTGGCAAAAATGGTCAATAGGATAACGTACATAAAACCGAAATTTTTTTTATATAATACGTATAATAGTAAGTTGGGTAAGCCTAACACCTGAAAATTGCAATAGGCCATTTGAATAAATAAACCTCATTGCTTCTTGAGAGAAATTAAAATATCATGTAATAGTTTTAAAACATTTCTTTTAGCATTATATATATACATATATATATATGTATATATATATAATACTCATTTAATAGTTATTGAGTTTTAATTTTGCTTGTGTACCTTTTTGTCGACAGAAAAAAAATCCATTAATTTTGGATAGATAAAATTTTTGGAATTTTTTTCTGTGATAGTTTTTGTAATAAAAATTTCTTGAGGAAATTTATTTAATTGAAACATTTTACATTATAGTTCATATATCTACAATTTTTTTCTTTTTGAGAAAATATTTGTCACCAAAACTGTAACATTTGAAATAACATATAATTGTTGAATTTGTGAAATAAATTGGCAACGAAAAACATTTATCGTAGAATAAAGTTGTATCATGTGCTTTTTTTGACATAAAATAGTTTTAAATTTATCTTCAAATCCATTATCAAAGATTTAATATATGGATAGTGTCATTTTTTTCAATTACACTTTGCTTTAAGCATAATATTGCTGAATAACTTTCTTGGATTTTGCATTTAATGAAAAGGAGAACTCTGCAAGAAACGATGTAAGTGATACATTAAAAATGTGAGTTGCATTTTAAAATACAAAAAAACTAAGAATTTAAAACATATTTTCAAAAATTAAATAGCTGAGAATAAACATTTACAATGATATATTGCTTACTAATTTAATTAAAATTATAAGTTCTTTTTCTATGTCAATTGTATTAAAAATTAAGTTTCAACTGTTGACTCAGATTATTTTGCTTTACTAAAAATGTTTTTTTTTTTATTTTCGTTTTGCAAAATGTCTGTGTGAGTAAGATTTTTATATTACTAAATCATCATCTATATCATCTATTATGAATCATCTAAATCATCTATTTATGAAGTTTTCTTTAGTTTGACTATAAATATTCAATAGACATCAACTCTCAATATGTTAAGAATTTTGACAAAAACATTTAACTCTAAATAATTTACTCTACATAACTTAAGTATATTACAAATATTTTGGCAATTTGGAATATGAAAATATTGTAAAATTATAAATTAATAAATTTTATTGTACTTTATTAATTAAAGGAGTCATTATAAATTTAGCTATTAAATTAAGTAATTATAAATTATAAATTTAATAAAAGTTATTGCTCTTTAATTAATTTAATTTGTTCTTTAAATATTATATAACGTGTACTAAGGCCATTATATTAATTAATTAATTTGCATTATATTAAGGCCATTATATTAATTAATTGTTTTTTATTAATTTGCAGTTTTAGATGTAGAATATGATAAAAGTATTTATAAAATTAGTAATTTTATTCTTTTTTTTCTAGTACAAAGGAAAAATTTAAAAATAAATTTATTTATTACTAGGCTTGTTTTCAGTTTCCCAACTTAAATCGATTTTTATTTCATTGTGCTGTTTTAACTATTACAAATATTGTCCATATTTTAACTATCTTAATAATAATACAAATTCTTTTAAATATCGTCAAATAAATTTTTGTAGATATAAAAAAAGTGAATCGATAATTAGTCTGTTGAGAAGTTACAAATATAATTTACGACAATACTCACTGGTTAATTTCTTTTTAATTTAGGAAACAGTTTACAAGAGTCTTAAAATTAGCATTTATAAAACTAATTTCACATAGTGGTTTAAAAACTATAAATTGTGATTGATAAAACAAAAGCCTTTTACATTTATTTTTAACTATGAAAATAGAAAAAAGATATTTAAAATGAAATTGATAATTTTACTACTCTAGCAAATATTTATCTGCTTTTAAAGTGATTAATGTGTTAATTTTGACTGTCATCGTACTCAAACAATGTTTTTGTGTGAAATCTATACTCCTTTTTTTCATTATAGTTACACAGACGATATTAAAGTGCCCATAAATTATCTATCACCCAATTTTAAATATCATAAAGTTATACAGAAACATATGTAAATCTCTACTTCTTCAAGGTAATAAAATTTACTCTCTTAAAATTCTCCAGTCTTTTAATAATTTAATGTCTTATTTGAAATGATCGTAAATGGTACGATAATATAAAAGTCTGGCTCATATGGATACACAATCACCCAAAAATAATTAAAATTATATTCATTTCCTAAAGCTCCTTATCACTTCTCATATCTATATATCATTGATATTTTTGAATAATTTAAATAATCGTTTCATTATTTTTTTCAATCTCAATAAATTAACATAAATTAAATTTACAAACCTCAAATATTTTAATTTTATTTTAATTAAAGATTAACTCTTTAATTTTTATGCAATAAAAACAAGTAATTAAAAAATTCTTATAAAGTTAGAGTGTTAATATAAATGAGAAAATTAACAACTGCAAAGTCTTAAGATTGTATGAAACCCAGAGAAAATTACTCATTCAAAGCCATAAAATGCTTGAAAACTCAAGTGAATGTAAACTTAGTTTTCTTATCATTAATTCTGAACAATGTTCTTTCCTTTGGAATGTTTAATTAAAATATTTCATGCTCTGACTTTTAATTTACATTTAGAAGGACTTGTAGTTTTTTGACACGAACGTTTAGTCTTATGTTAATTTCCCTTCCTTGTAAATCAAAATCAAAAAATAATTGAGATTAAATAGGTCAAGTATCAAAAATTTTTTCCTCAAAATTAGTGTTAGAAAAATTTAATAATAGTAAAAATTTTAATACTTATGAGAAGTTCTAAAGAAAAAGAAATCGAGTTATAAATGATCCGTCATACGTTTGTTACGTACAAGAAAATAATAGTGTATATCGTAATGAAATAAGAAGAAGAAATTGGAGACCTATTTTGAATAATAATATTTAATATTGTAACTTCTTTGACTCGAATATTTGATCTCAAAAAATAAATATAATTTAAAAAGTAAATAGTAAATTCAAACTGATTTTCTCAAGAATTTTTGATCGATAAATTAATAAAAAATTTAAAGCAAAAACTGCTAACTAATTACATGGAGTCAAATTTTATTTTACATAGTAGCACTTGCCATAATCACTAAAGCATGGTTCAAGCACATGAGATTTATTTCACTATTACGCATTTTTTTTATCCAAATGTTTGATTTTGGTGGTTTAGATGTCTTCTTGTAGTAATGTGATGTCAAATAAAAATCATATAAATACAGATGAAGTCGTAGTGAAAGCTGGAGTTTTCAGTAGGGATAACAGTAGTTCTGAATTTTCATTTAAATTATGCGTCACATGTGAAATGACTATAAAAAGTCTGAAACAATTTAACATTTAGTAATTATTGTAAATGTAAATTTAAACAAATGTATGACATTTATTCATGGAATATCTTATAGATTTTTGACAGTGGGAAATTTTCCATTGGGGTTATTTCTATTCTTCACTTTAATAGCTTTTATTTATAAATATAATATGCAAATTTTATTTAATGTATATAATTTTTTTCCATTTTAAGTAATCTTTCTTTATAATCTATATTGATTACTTTACATGATTATGGATTGTTTCCATTTCCTTATAAACCAAATCATATGATAAAATTCATTCAACCACTGTTTTTATAAAAAATATCGCTTATAAAAGGTAAATGTTAAATTGTGAAACCGTAAAAGCTAGGACCCTAAACGCAATAGGAGCCACTCCTGATTATAATATATTCTTTTGCAATACGATAGAAGAAAATAATTTGGAAAAGTGAATTCACAGTAGAGAAAATAGACTTATTATGAGTAATTCAATGAAAAACCACAGTTTCTGGTAGGGTGGCAAACTTACTTTTTGAAACCTGAGAAAACGAAACCTCAGATTTCTCGAAGAAAAATTATGGGTATCATGTATTTTGGGATTGTCAAAGTATGGGGAGAACAAGGATTAACAATCAACGCTACATCTGATTGTGAGACGTTAAATAAGTTACGCTCAAGATACTGAACTAAATACGTGAACTATTTAAATCTGGTCTTGCGTTCATTTATGAAAAATCATGATCACAAACAGCATCCCATACAACAATTTAAATTATTTTTTCTCTCAAAAATTTCTCTCTCTCTCTCTCTCTTCAACTATTGATATATATATATATATATATATATATATATATATATATATATATATATATATATATATATATATATATATATATATATATATATATATATATATATATATATATATATATATATATATATATATATATATATATATATATATATATATATAAAGCATTAACTGAACAAAAGCGCAAGATAATGAACAAAAGCCATGAACAATTTAATTATAGTTTCGTGTTTGTACATTGTATATCGTAATCATATACCACACCTATTTCCATAAATCAACTTCAGTTTTTTCATCTCTCAAGAAATTTTTTCAACAAATACAAAAGTGAATTTGCAAGACAGCTAAAAATTTCTTGGTTCTTAGGCATTCTTAGCGAAAGATGAATTCAAAGTAGGCGTCTAAAACTACCAAAGTCTTAAACGTTTGTTTTATATGAAACGGATCTGTTCTAATTAGTACCTAGAAATAGATCACATATTCATTCACATACCAAATATACTGAAAAATAGATAAAAATGTATATTTTTCTTTAGTTAAATACAAATGGAATCGAATTGTTATACTTTATTAGTATCAGAAGAAAGTTTACTTTCTGAGCCAGATTTATATTTTTGAACATATAAATACTAAACTTTCATATAATACATTTTATGGCTTAAAATATATTAGCAAAGACGATAAAGCATTATTTAATAAATAAGATTTCTTATAACGCATTTCAAGAAAATATCAACATTCAGTTACGCCTACAAAAGAGTTGCAAAAAAAATTACATATTTTTCACTTACTTGTTGAGTTGTTTGGGCCGAGAGGTCTGATTCTGCTGTCGTATCTTCCGGGTCCAATGATGCTATCCAAAATTCTTTTCTCCATTGCTCTGAAATTCGGCTTTCTGAAAACGTGAAGACAGAACTATTAAATATCGATTATCGGAAAATCGATATTTTAAATGATATATTAACTTAATATTTTATAAGAAACTTCACCAAGGTAATGTAGTTGGGAACAGTTTTGATGGATCACTTCTTTTTGAAGGAAGTAAAACTATGGACTTATTAAACATTCTCTTATAAATAAAAATAGAAATCTTATATATATATATATATATATATATATATATATATATATATATATATATATATATATATATATATATATATATATATATATATATATAGGTGATGGACATAAGCTTCAATTTAAATTAGAGTAGTTGTACCTGAGACTGATAGTATCTTTTAAATGTAAGTAGTTATAATTTACTTATAGAAACACATATTACACAAATAAATAATGCAATATTAAAATATTTTCTGAAAAATTTTGTATTATAAATTATTTTCTTTTTAAATACATAATTTTAGCGGATACATTAAGTAATTACAATCATTGAAAATCTTGTTTTATATATGCAGTAAATTTAATATATAGGAATCCACATTTTATTAAGAAAATTAGGAAGCTTAATTTTTTTTTATCTGATCAAAAATTATATGTATATTGTTTACAAAACTTCATTTGTATATATATTATTTAATATAAAATTAATTTATTAAATAAGATAGAAAATTATCTTTTCGTACATGGCTCCGTGGTAATTTTTAATTTAAGTGAGATATATTTCCTGCATGAATAAAATTAAGAGTAGAAATATAGAATGTGCATGAGTTAAATTTAATTTGCAAGAATAGTATACATATTATGCAAGTAGAAATTTTGATGCTGTAGTGGTATATATAGTTTCGCCCTTCCAAGGCACATGCCCGAAATTCGATCCTCAAGTTGGGGTAGGACAACTCATCTTTTCATTCCTTCCATGGGTTGATAAACTGAATACTGGCTACCAAGCATAAATAGAAACTTAGCAATGGGTATTTCCCATTAGGCTGATCATCTAACCGACATCTAACCACCATCTAACCGACACCGAAAATAGTTATGGGCACTGGCCTAGGTAGACTTTGGCCCTATAAGGTTTTCGTACTATTGAGTTCAGTTTTAAGTATGTAAATAGAATAAAGAGTTTATTTAAATTTTTTAGTAAAGGAAAGATCACAAGGTTGCTACAACACAAAATGTAATCAATATTCAAAACTGAATTATTCCTGGCAAAGCTTATCATTCAGAGTTAGGATTCTACTTTTTTCATTCCACAAGACAGCAATAACAAATGAAATGTTACATGGTTATAATGTTAACATACCTGAAAGTAGAATTCAGTTGAATTATATGAAAATAGCATTAAATGAATGTCACTCGTAAAAATGTATAAATGACTATTTTATATTTATATTAGATCTCTCTCCCCCCCATATTCAAACCAGGTATTTATTACACATTTAAATAGAAAATGTTAAATTCATTTTGAAAATTAACTTTGACCGTGGGTAGCCAAGGTGCAACTAAGTTTGATCAGACAAATTCATGAAGTGCATACATTAAAATTGAAATGGAGAAATATCCATAAAGTAAGCCGAATTATTAATCATTGAATGGAAGGCTATGAAAAGGAAATAAGATAATATGAGTTACTGAGGGTTTTATGCAGCCACATATTTAATCTTTGTAGAAATATTTCTCTTATAAGGTATATTCATTGTAAAAGTTTGCAATTTCAACAAATACTACCGGGCCTTGGGATTAATAATAGCCTTTAAAAAAAACTGGATTAATTTTGAGAAGAAATTTTAACTTTGAGAAATTACGATGTTTCTTATTCACTTAATTTTATCCAAGTGGCTGTTTTTTATCACGAAATATAATTTTCCGTATAGATCATTTGAAAATAAATAGAATGACGAGACTTAGAAATTTTTTTATTTACAAAGCTATTAAATATTAAATTGGAATTTTTCGTTTCGCTCGATTTACCATGGATTTTACATTAGAAAAATAACAGAAAGATTCATTGCAATGGGCAAAATGCATATTTTTTATACTTTTCCCCACAAAATGACACATAAAAATATTAAATGTTGATATTTAAGAAAAACAATTTGGGAGAGAATGTAAAAAAATATATCCTATTTCATACATAGTTTTTCTCTATACACTCTGGTTATGTACAGATGGCAATTTTAAAAAGGGAAAGAAATACAAAATCTCCATTCTTGACTTGAAAAAGTTCCTAGTGAGCTTCATATTACCATAAGGAAGATTTCAATGAGTTCAGATCAATGTTAATCATTATTTAAATTAATTACAAATGATTTAAATAAGATTTTAAAATAAAACATATCCAGTTAATAATACAAGGACAAATAATAACATAAAATAAAACAAAAATAAATTTTAAATAATAACATACCTGAAAGTAGATCTTATTAATAACACAAAAAAACGTAATCTTGTTAGTTGGAGATGCATATCCTGATATAAGATTCATTGCATACAGTTCAACACTTTTCAATTCATAATCTTGTTAGTCAGAGGTAAATATCCTACTATAAGATTCATTCCATTCAGTTCAACCACTCCTTCCAATTCCTAATTTTGTTAGTCGGAGATAAATATCTTGATATAAGTCTCATTTTCAATGTAACCGCTTTCAATGAAGTTCAGACGAAAATTAAGGTAATAAACAGAATAAAGATCTTATTTAAATAAGTATTTCAAAGTCAAATGTTTTGGCAATAATAAAACAAGTTTGACTAGATAGAACTGTTTCTTAAAATATAGGTTTACGGACTGATAAAATCACTCAGTTTCATTTATGTTTTTAATCACATTTCTCTTACATATTTAAAGTTTACCATTGAATCTAAATTTATAAAAAAAACAAAGAAAAGTTCAAAAAAAGTAACATTGTAAATTAAAAAAATATTATTTAATACTGTTTTTTAATGACTCTGTGTAGACAAAATTTTAAGAATTTAACGCCTGGTAAAAACTGTAATACACAAGTAAACTGTCCAGCATCATTAAATTTGTGATTTTTGGCATGAAGACAAAAGAGGATTTTTTGTATATACATTTAATGTGGTCTATACACATAAACCTTTTTTTCAAAAAAAAAAAAAAAAACATTAATCTTTTTTTTTTAAGTTTTTAATTTAAAATAAAATGTTACATTTCTAACTGTCAAACGAAGTAAACACAATTTAGTTCGCGTTTTCAGTGGATATAAATTGGTTTTTAAATTACTTTTATAATAATGTTTAACATTAAATAAAATCAATGGGTAATATTTTTCGCTGAAATTTATATGCTGCTTAAAATGATATCATTTTATTAGAAAATAAATTTAAAACTAATCTTAAACTTATGTAAAAGCTACTCATAAATAACAAATCTTATTTTATGCATTGATATTTTATAAATGATTGAATACAAAAAAGCTCGGATGTTAGGTTGTTTTGATGTTTAATAAGCATCTCATTTAAAAAGAATAATATTTCAAAGATTAAGTGTAGTAAATTTGTTGGGAACAATTTAAAAAAACATAAAATAAATCTTATTTTCTTGTTTTAAATTTTTATTTCAAATTCAAGACAAAAATGGGAACTTATTACGATTTTAAGAGTTATTTACTATATTTGGAGATTAAATTGTTTTTTTTAAATATATTTCATTCTATCTTATTTAGTCAGAACAAGGTAGAATAAAATAAATCAAAATAATGATATCTATGAGAAATATTATATTTTAACTGACAAATTATAAATTAATACAGAAATATTGTGTTCTTTATTTGATGTTTTATAATTTATTGGGTAGAAATCATTACTTATAAGCAAAGGCCTTTTGATTGGTTTTGATATACTAAGCCAAAATAATATTAATAACAAGATGTCACCTACATATATCATTACAAAAATAAAACCATGTATGCACATACAAATTTCAATAACTTGTATTTAAGCTTACAGACTTCCCCATAATATATTTAAGCAAATTGGATCTATTTAAAAAAATGATTCAAGAACTCACAAATCACATCAAAATATCTCCCTGTATCTAAGTCAAGGATTAATTCAACTGATTTGTGGTCACAAAAATTAAAATAGATCAGTGAAGAGGTAATTAATTTAATCATTTAAGTTAGGTTAAATTAATCTCTTATGGTTAAATATCCTTTAAAAAATTATATTAACATTTCCAGATACAAATGTTGTGAAGAGAGTATAGATTGAATAAAACTTCTTGGGTAAAGCATTCACAATTTTATGTACATTTTTTAAAAATTTAAAAGTGATAGAAATGATGAAATTTAGCAGACATTGTAGACTAAATTCTGTAATTGGTTAATATCGATTTTTATTTAATAAATGAGCAGTGTTTCATGCATAGCTAACTGCATTCCCATCTAATTACCACAAAAAATCAATTAGAATGTTTTGATTTAAGTATTTGAAATTTTGTTTATTAATTGAGGTTTTTTTTATTATTTTATTAAAATTCAGAAAAATGTGCATATATCCATTAAATGTATTTTTACCGCATAGCACACAACTTAATAGCCAAAATATTAGTGAGACAGTTGAATATCTATTGCACATAGCTTCCTGAGAGAAATCTCTCACAATAGCACTGGGCTTTCAACACATGTTTATAACAGTGAGCCATACTCACTGTTTGCAAGGTGAAATATCCAGAATACTGTCAGACACCCCCATTGATATACGTACTTGAAAAGAAGAAGAGCAACATTCATCTTATTGTCTATTAGTGGCTAGGTTTGAACCAAGGGCCTTCCATGCAAAAGAACAGAGCTCTATTTTATCAGCTTTTATTGAGTCTCGATAAAATATTACCGAGCATAAATGAATATTACGAAGTAGAATATCCGTAAGAAATTGTTTAATATTATATATTATACTTATTGTTAGTTGATACTGCGTCATGTAAATACAACAAAAAAGGGTTGTGAATTCGTTATGAATACTCTAAACTACAGAATGAATGAAATTTATATACATTTGTTGATACAGTAACAATTTTAAAACGTTGAGATTATTTAGTGAAGAAAGTATTTTCTGTAAAAACATTTATATATGATAAGTGTGGATGAATTATAATTTTATATTTACATTAAATATTAAATTTAGGTATTTGTAAGTTTCAATGAAAATTTATATTTTTTTGAATTAACTTTAAATTTATATTTTATTTAAAGAAAGTGTGCTTTGAAATTTTAATCTTATGTCAATGTAAAAACCAGGTATTTTGTATAGCATTTACTTGAAGCATACTAAATATATATTTCGAAAGTTAAACTTTTATTGTATATACATTCAAGGAAAAAAGTGATAATGTGAATACAATGAAATTGTGTATTATTAGTTTAAAATAATTCAAAAAAGCATAGTAAATTGCTTAGATACTTGTTTGAAAGAATATATGAAATTAAGAGGAAGCTTTTATCTTTATAGTGAATAATGGTGTCTTACATTATGTTAAATTTAAATATCAATAAAAATAGAAAAATGAAAATAGCGTTATATATATCTATCTATCTATATATATATATATATATATATATATATATATATATATATATATATATATATATATATATATAACACACACACACACACATATAAATAAATAACACACACACACACACACATATATAAATAAATAACACACACACACACACACACACACACATATATATATATATATATATATATATATATATATATATATATATATATTTATGTATTTACTAAACATACGAAAATTTCGAATTATAGTGGAACAAGTATTTTTTTTTTGGTTACCAACTTAGTATATATTCGAGAACATATGTCTGCAGTGGTAAGATGGAACGTTGAGAGTCAGATGTCGTCAGTTTGGAGTCAGCATATGCATACTTTATCACTTCTCGTCATGATTTGACTCTCAAAATCGGTAACGATTAGCAGTGCATATATCTCTTGCAGTTGGTCAGCCGTGATTGACACCTTGCCGAATTTCAGCAGCCAATTATATATGCTAATGTCCATTATGTCCTCGGACATAACGGTGGTCAGGAAATTATCCGAGAATACTAGATCAAACTTGATCAATATCCCGGATTCGACACGAGATGTGCATAAACCACTATTGTCAGTTCTCTAATCAAGTCATGGGTTGTTCGCTATAGATGGATATTGAAATGCGCAGTGGTTTGTGGAAAGGGGTTAGAAACGTAAACGTCCTTCCCACTCCATTGCGGTCGATTAAATGATAGCAATGGGAAGCATGATTTGATCTATTCTAGCCATTCATTCCCTTTATCCTTTAATTCAAGTAATTGCTTAACAAGATTACAAGCATGCGCGGTAAGGGATGTGGTCAAAGTGAAATATTTTAAATATTTTACGAAACATTTAATTTGTTTTTATTAGAATTTTACTCTGTAAATTCATTTAGATTACTTTAAAAAATAAGAGTTTTTCATATAAGAGTTCAATAACAAATCACTGAATAACCGATCACGAGACGAGTTTGAACATGTTTGTGTTAAGAATATATTTTCGAATGTAACTATGAAAATGAAATAGTTTGAATAATGCTTGAATATTATACATTTAGATTACACAGATAATTTTAACTAAATAAGAATTTTGAAATTCAGAAATGAAAAACTGAATCTTGCATTTGATGTTTTAAATTCATTTATAGTGCTTAATATCAATAATTATTTTTACAGGTTACTTAAATGATATCCATGGAAGAAACAATGCATGTTTTGTTTATATTTAAAATTATTTTCCATTTGTATAGTTTATTAAATAAAGATATTTGAATCTACTTACATAAATTTATTTATAATTCTTTTGAATTTTACTGAAAGTAAATATTACTTTTTTTATTTGTATAGGCAAAATATTCAAAACTGAGAATTATCATGGATTTTCTTTTCATAAGAGTGTCTTCTCTGGTGAAAAATAACTTAATTTTATTTATTACACAATATTAAAATTTCAACAAGTGCTCACACAAATGGCACATGAAAACAGGTTTTTAAATTTGAGAAATAAAGGGTGTGAATACTTTTAAACAAAAGTAACGGGTGATAAAAATAGAATTTTTTTAATTTAGCATAGATATTTCATGGATAAAATAGTTTGGAAAAATAATGATTTTATTTTTGATACTCCTGAGGAAAAAAAATTTCCCTCATTACCACAGAAAGGTATTTCTTGATAAATAAAATAAGGTTGAAATAAATTGATATAAAACTATATAAATTTTAAATTTTAAAAATGCACCGTTATTGTTTACAAATATTTCATGTGTATGTATTAATATCCTAAATTAAATGAACCAGGAATTCGATACCAATACATGATAATCATCGATATTTTATATTAATGATGGAGACAGAAAACTGCTTACGTTAACGAACATTTTTCATATTGGAATTAAATTACTGTGTGCTATATCAACGTCCAAATTTTTAAATGCAATTTGTAACATCATTTGTTGATAAGACGCAAAAAAATACACTTTCTTAAAAGATATTCTGTAAAAATCTTAGCAAATAATGAGTTGTATAACATATCTACTCTATATTTTAACATTATTTAATTAATTATGGTTAAAAAATGTTACAATAATACAAAAAATATGGAAAAATGTTAAAAAAATCAAAATATTTTCATTTTATCAATTATAATGAAAAATATAACGATGAATAAGTTTAAATTATTCTTGATATAATCAAGTATTTTATTTGACTTTAATTTAAATTTTGAAAGTTAATTGCATATAAATTAATAAATGTTGTGGAAAATCGATTTTATAAGGCTTCGTTGAAAACTCGGAGTGTTTTTTTGTGTGCTTAAGATTGAAGACTCATACAGCATTGAACAACCGAGGTTTCATCATTGTTTTAAGAATGGAATACTTAAAACTATCGTAAGTTTAGTGAACAAATTGAATGAATATGAGTAATACGTTTGGAAATTAAATCCCAGTATAACATGTTTTCTCATTAATCACATATTCTAACATCAATTATCCACCAGAAATAATAAATATGCAATATTTGTCTTGTGTTCTCAATGAATTATTACTTCGGGAATTAAGTTAAGCTTTTTGAATGAAATTCGTAGCTGAGAAAAATTATTTATTAAAAAAAACTCATACACATCGAATAATTTAAATAAAACATTTCTTATTTAATTTACTTAAAATTAATTTTATCTGCAAGAAATATGAATGAAAATGCAATGGAAATCATTCATTTTTCGATAGTGAAAAGAGTATAATATTAGGAAAAATTGAAAAATATTAGGATAAACAAAAAACGAGTTATTCCCTAACTTTTATATTGCTTTAGATATCGATTGTGCACGTAATGGCGATGAAATCCAACAGCATAGGAATTCAAATCAAAATACTGTAAAAATGTCAGTCAAATTTTATAACATTTCTTAAAGCATTAAAAGCCATAAATCAGAAACGAAACTTCCTAGCAGTAAATTACAAACATTGTGTATACTTTTAAAACTTTAATATATGAAAAGGAGAAACAGAAGAACATTAATTTCCTTTTTTAAATCTAACGTCTAGGAATTTGTCTCGAAAAAGTGGTTACCTTTCTTTTACGTAAAACAATTAAGTTTGTCCAAAAACTTTGCACAATGTTTTCTTTTGAAAATTATGTATTCTTCGAAGTTTCATATATGGAAATAATTTCTGTTTTTATTACATTTATTCATTAAGTTGGAGCTTAAGACGGGAATCGGGGATTTCAGAAAATGAAGAGTAATTAAGCGAACTTGATGGCAGCTGCTTAACTAACAAGGTACGCTTTAGTAGAACATAACTTGTAATTTGAGTTTAAAAATAGAAGTAATTTCCGAAAAAGGGTGTACTCAAACAGGAAGAAAAAAGTAGAACAGCTTCAGAATTTCTATTATAATAGCCTTAACTATTCTCATAATAAATACCTCCAAAACAAATAGTTATAATAATAATATTTACAAATAGTTATAATAATAATATTTACAAATAGTTATAATAAGATATTTATTTAGAAAAAAGGAATTACAGAATTTTGTAAATATATAACGCTATGTATTGTATTTTACAGGAAATTTCTTAAGCAAATTAAGGAAAAATTGAAAAGCAAAACTAAGAAAACTTATGGGCAGACAATTCATAAAATCATACAATTTATGTGTAAGTGAAGCATAAAAATATATATAATTTTTATAAATGATTCAAATACATTACTATGAAATATAAAAATATAGTTTTGATCTTCTAGGAACTACTACATAGCTTTTTTTTGCACAGAATATGCTTGATATTGAATAGTATTATATTGTACAATTTTATATAAATGCCGTAAAATATTTTCAAACATCTAGAGCATATAATAGCTTCATACATCTGTTTTGACGCATTTTATAGAGGATTTCGTAAATATAAAAAGAATGTCAATTGTATTACTTTTTTAAACGCATCATATAAAAGTTTGTACAAGTTCTGAAAGAAGAGACCAGAAGCTGTGTGGACCTGGAAACGTTTCCTTGCTGTATATTCTTATTATTATCGCAAAAAACATGACTTTTTATTGATTAATTTACCCAGTGCGCCTACTTATATAATAACACAAAAATACTAGTTGACCCTTAGCAAATCTTCATGCAACAGGTAGCGTGAGTAAAAATACTAATTTTTATAAGAAGATGTGTAACCACTTCACTCAAGATTTAAGGATTATTTATTTAGAATATAGGATTGACAAAAATGCTATGCTACCGTATTTCATTCTTCTCGCTGATTATTGTTTTCGATGATGACTTGTCGTCAATGTCTCTCCATTAATCTCTTTATACGTCTGTTAAGATCTAGATTCGGAGATCTAAGTACCACTGTTTATTATACTTTCTAAGAGTTATGAAGTGGTATTTTGATTTCATAGCATTTATAAATAGATGTGTATATGGTACATGACAATATATGGTACATGACAATGTATGGTACATGACAATGTATGGTACATGACAATGTATGGTACATGACAATATAAGTTCAGTGACAACCATCATAATTAAACTTATTTGGAAGACTTAGAAATATATTAATGCGATCTAATATGCTATCATCTCAAGATAAAACATTGCTACGTTCAAAGTGATCCCTCTCAATAATTTTTAAAATCATTGTTTTACTCCTTTTCAAGTAATCTAAAAGTGATAATGTGTTTCATATTCATTCCATGCTTACTAGAATCATTTATTGAAGTAAGTAAACTTCAGTCCTTAAAAACACCTAAATTCATTCTTTGTGTTTAGCTATTGAATTTTTATACAACTGAATGTACTATTCTGGCTAGTAATCGTGGAAAAATGAAGCCCTGTGGTGCAGTTGTAGTGCTTCTTTCACCCAAAGCACAGATTCGAGGTTTGATCCTTGGTTAGACCAGGTCGACTCAGCCTATCATTTCGTCAGTGAGTCGTCGAGCTGGCAGCCGAATGGTTTTCCCTCTTGCCTTCGGTTCAACAGTTCATGGGTTCGAATCCCACCTTGGGCATGGATGTTTGCAGGTGTTCGGAATCCACTTTAAGCCGTAGGTACTTGTCTAATTAGCTCTCGTGTGCAAAAAATGACCGTTGAACGACAAACAAACATGTCAGTGAGTGAATAAAACGTTGTACCAAGCACGTTCAGATAAACACTGAGGGTTTCGTATCTCAAGGCTCGTGTTCAACAAACCAGATAAAGATACTGTAGACCTAGGTCTTCTTATGGGCTGTTGTGCTACTACGTTTAATCATGGCTAAGTAAAAAGGTCAACAAAAGATATGGTACTCTTTCTTCTATATCACATCGCATAGGCGGGAAAACTATAAACCTCAAATTCTGTAATGTATACAAATATACTATTCATACGAACTTTATGCGTATAGAACTTCCAGACATACCTGGCTCTGAACAGATCAAAGAAATTGTAACAAGATTTATTAAATTCCCAAATCAGAATTAGCTCAGTGCATAAGTGGTCACCCACTTAAAAATTACTCTTAATTAAGAATGTTTTTATTGTTTTAGGACAAATATCAATAGGGAATTTGGGAAAAACTATTGTGGTACAAGCGAATAATTTCGAAATGCATGTTGGGCAATTTAGAATTTCCTTCTGGCGTTTTTATTCGTGAATGAGTTTTTCCTTTAAACTGTCATCAGTTGTTTTTGATTCTTGAATTTATTTTCACTGATATGAAATGAGGCTATGATTAATCTTGAAATTCCCGACTTATTAGTTTAATAGAATATTTCAAACTTTCTAATCATATAATCTTGACAAAATCATCAAAATGAATCCTTCTAGATTGCTCATCGGTTTTATCATACAGTAATATCCTAAGATAGACAACATCTCTGAATACCTAATTAGGGTAGTTAATATTTGAATTAATTTCACTGAATTGTTGAGAACAGCTATGCCACTTGTGCTATTCCACAATTGTTACATGGACTAGTTCTTTTGTACAGGACTTGTTTCTACTTTCTTTTTTATTGAATTTTTTCCTTTTTTCTTAACTTTTTTGCATGTCCTTATTTAAAGTTTCTGTCAAAAAATATGTCTCTCACTTTTAAAATAAGCGATAGCAAAACAGGGGAATAAATGAATGACGTCATGTAAAAAAAGACTAAAAGCTTAAGCCATATTTGTCTATCGCCACATAGATTTAAAAAAGTTTATTATGGTTGTATGATTTGTTTTTCTTTCTTGGAATAAAGCAAAAGAAGTAAGCTGACAGTTAAACATGTTTAATTTATTTCATTTTACCATAATGAGGTTAACTATATTGTATTCTGAACACACATTTTGGATATTTACTTTGAAATTAAGTAACAGTTTTGCAGAATTTTCTAAAAATTTACAGAAGTTTTTGTAAAATCTATTAATTAATCTATCTGAATTTTCAAACTTAAATTGATTATACAGAGAAGAAAATAAAAAATTCAAATAAGGGTGGAAAAAAAGCTTTTGGTACCTTCTATATTCTAGTAAGTTTCATTGCATCCATTTTTTATTATTGTATTAGTGTGACACTTCAGAGTACTGTCCAGACAATTATATATATATATATATATATATATATATATATATATATATATATATATATATATATATATATATATATATATATATATATATATATATATATATATATATATATATATATATACACGGCAACATAAAAGACAGAAGTAAATTCTATATAGCTTTTCTTATCTTATATATTGTTACTTCGAGATTCAAACGGAATATTTAGAATCCGTTTACTATCTTTTCTAAAATCTTCCACGCTTGATTTATTCGACGGTTTTGAAACTTAAGTACGTCGTAAAAGTATACTAGAGCTCAATCCTGTGACAAAACGGTGCACTTAAGTTGAATAAATCGTCTTACTCCTGATTTTTTTGCTTCCTTTTATTATCAATCTTTTTTTTTATGTTCACAATTCGAATTCTTCAATAAAAATAATGTTCGATTTTAGCGTAATATTTAATAATATTCTATATTCAGTTATGGAATTTAGAGTCAAGTACAATATGTAATAAATGCTAAGGGAAATTGGATTGACTTTTAGTATTTTATTGACTTTAGTATCTGGATTTAGTTTGTGGTATATCTCTACGAAATAAAAGTCTGAAGATCATGCTATTGATATATGCTTCACCTGTCGAGTTCACCATTATGCATTTAAGGAATAATAGTATCGTTATTCATTTAAGGAATAACTGTTGTAAAATATGGATGTGAATTTAAGGAACTGAAATCCTTTAATTTATTCATTATGCATTTATGGAATATGTGTTAAAATAGCGATATGAATGTAATTCCTTAAATTCATTCGATGCATTCATGCACTTAAGGGATATCAGTACTATAACAGCGATTTGAATTTAATACCTCAAATTCATTCATTAAGCATTTAATGAATTTCTGTAATAAAATATCGATATGTATTCATTAAATGGAATCAGATCTTTACGGCATAAAAGTATCTCATTTGCATACTTTTAAGCCTTGAAACTTTGATTGGGTTTAATGAGCAGATATTTGATCAGGAGTCATCTTATGATGATTCCCGAACCTATAGTCAATTCTCTTCAACTACATTGGAATTTTCTATAAGCAAATGTACATATTAATTTTCTTCACTGATAACTACATTTGTGATTAAATTCAAATTACAGTTGAACATATTTTAATATGATGTATGATTTTGTTAACAGTTCATCACCATGACGTGAAAGTAGTGGATACGTCTTATGAATCACAGCTTAACTTAAAAAATATAATAAAATTGATATTATGAAATTAAATTAAGTTAGTTGGGAACTTCATCCTTAATTATATATATTCGTCCAAACAGATATCTGCAGATGTTTAGATTCTTTTTTTAAATTTTTTCTGATCAAATGTACCCCGAGCTGATAGTCGAATGGTCAGCGTTTTTGCTTTCGGTTCAACAGCACCTGCGTTCGAATCTTACCATGGACTTAGATGCTTGTAGTAGTTTGAAATACATTTTAAGCTGTTGGTCCTGATCTAATTAACCTTTCTGCGCAAAAGTTGACCGTTGAGTGACAAACAAACCAAGCCAATCTAATCAAATTCGGCATTGTCTTCCTAACATAATATAGTGTTATAACAAACAAGTTGACTATTAAACCATTTTAAACTTTAACATCTTCAATTTTAAAAGACACAATCGTTCTCTTAAGCAAAAGATGGGTTTCGTAACTTTTCTTCATATCGACCTTTTTAGAGGAGAAAGAATATGATATTGTTTTCCCATAAGAAATGTACTGCAGTTCCTCCTAATAAATTAAAACATTAACTTATATGCGTTTTTTTAATCAAAAATATTTTTGCAAAAATAATTTAAAAGTTTCTAAATTTTCTTTATCAACAGTTTTCAAGAATGTGCTTAAAATTATTAATTTTTAATGATTATATTATTTAACAAATTTATGACTCCAAAGCATTTATAACTATATATGCACTTAGATAGAATCAAAACAATTCTTTTTGTATTCTCTCTATTAATAGGATTTCTTGTTGCAATGTTGAACGTTAATAAGGATGTCACGATAATGAATTATAAAATTGACTGCTAATACTCCATTTATTATAGTTTTTAAAAGGAAAAGTTTAAAATTTGAGATATGAATAATTATAAAAATCAAAGTTGAAAAATGTAACACATAATTATACTCAAACATAAACTTTCAATGTAATCAAAATTCTTAAAATTTCATTAATTGACTCTTTTAGAGCATTCGATTGTTACCTACCTTTGAAAAAACATTGCTTGATAAATTTACATTTAAAAATTAATAAGTTAATTTTTAAGAAAATTTAGCATATTTATTTAAAATTTTTTTTAACTCGTACACCTAGTTAAGTTCACCTAAACATAAATATTAATTCAAAGCTAGTATAGCATTTTTCTACAAATTAGATAAGCATGGCATTATTTTTAATTTAATTCCTAAGAAATGACTACTGAGAAAAAAGATAAAAATTTGAAATAGAGAGAGATTTCCATAATTACAGATGCAAAAATATAAATGTTTATACTTTAAAGTATTTATTTATAAGTGTCCTGTTGGATATGATGAACTAGTTATGATAATATGTAATGGCATATATTCTCTAAATTTGCATGAAATCTTAGAGACATTAGGATGCAAAATGCATTTTAAAATTAGAAAAAAATTCTGGAAATTATATAAATCAGGAGTTTAAGATAGAATTGTAAAATAAAACAATTGTCTCTAGTTTGAGTATTTCATATATCAAAATCTTCAAAATCATCTGAACATGCGTACAGGATAACGCAGTTGGTCAAATATAGCTTTAATATATAAATTGTGTTTATCTCACTTAACTTAAAAGGGTTACTAATTTACATTTACGTTTTTAAAATCTAAGGCCCATTAATAAATCTGATGTTAAAAATTTTGGCGATTTATAAATAAATTTTTTAAAATTGAAAAACAAAATGTAAAATAAATACAACTTTTAAAAATACAAAATAAGCACATTTTATATCATAAAAATTGTAAATGTCTTACAATTTTTATCATACTAAAATGATGTATTGATATGCCCATCGGTTTTTTATCAACCATTTACAAACACATTTCTTATCTAAAGCAACGCAATATGCCATAATAATAGCATCTGAAGGGTGATGGTGAAATATAGAGAATTTTACGATCCATATCTTTCAAAAGAGAGCCGAATTGATCTTCAAAATAGAAGGACATGGTTAAAAAGACTCTAAAATGCATGTGGAAGCAAGTAAAAATACATACAACTACTATATCCATTGGACGGTCTATTTCAAGCTAAGAACGATATATTCAATAAAGATATCGATTTCTTTTCCAAAAATACAGTTTTCTCTTGCACTATGCGCATAAGAGAAAAAATTGGAAATTCATGTAAAATTGTTCCATCAAAACCTTTACCCCATTATATGTGGGCAGAAGAAAATCGCTGTATCCCTCTTCCATCAACAATTCCTTTTAATCTTCTTGTCGGAAGTTCAAGAAATAATCAATATCACTTCTGCGTAACCATGAAAGTGGTTGGCGTGTATAATTGAATGCCAGAACTGAGATTGGGACCTATTTATAATGTAGGACCGTTTAGTTTTGTCGCCATTTTTCTTGGTGAGTGTATGAACACTTGCTTTTAAAGCTATTTTATTGGCGCTTTTAAGAGGTACTGAGTGCATATAGATAAAGAAATTTTAAAAAAAAGCTGAAACATTCTTTTATCAATATTCCTTTTTTAGTGTTAGAAAGTGTATTGCTTAAGTTTAAAGCATCTGTTAATTTTTGGTGAAAAGTTTTAAATTGAAAATGTACCACCGATAAAACAACGGACTTTTAGAAAAAGGAAATATCAAGTTACTAGAAACATAGGTATATATGTTTCTTAAAAAATTGAAAACTGCTTCTTTAGTAAGATGCCTCTTCATATTTCATTTTTTTATATTTCACAATTATTAGTCCACATATATAATAAGTTTCGTAATAAACTTTTGTAAAGACAATTTGTCCTATGCTTACTTAAAACTAATTAAAATAAAAACTTATGGCCTACTTTAGAAATAGATTACGAAATAAGTAAGTTTTGAATCTATTTAAGAAAATTGATTGAAAGTCGCTGAGTATTAAATTTTTCAAAAAATACAACATATACATGTATTCTTATATATAATTAAATAACAAAAAGGAATAAAAGAACTATATGATATATAAAAAAAAAACTAGTTTCATTACCTTAAAAGTTATCTAGAATGAAAAAATACAAGTTAAAAAAATAATATTGGCATAATGCAATTTCATTGGTATTGTAAGATAACTAAGCGGTAAAGGTGCTATCGATTTTGTCGTTTAAACTCTATCTGAAATTACAGGCAATATACAAGTGATTGTTTTGATATATATCATAACAGTACTAGTTCAGTATATCTGGAACGTGAAGACAAATTAAAAAAATATTTACTCCTGCGAAATTAATAACAGTGCAATAAGGACAGTTTTTTAATTATTTTAAATTATAATTATAAATACTAATGCTTGCTTACGTTAAAAATGGCACTAAAATTAACTCTATTAAATTTATTGTGCTAAGAGTATGGCAAAATGGTGAAATGAGATGGGCTATGTCATATTAATACAAGTTTAGATTTCCTATTTTTTTCCACCAAAATCGCTTAACTAAAAGCCATTTGACTTATAATTAGGAACCAGCGTCTAATGAGGAGATCTACACCATAGATAATAAGCTTTTCTCCAATATAAATCTAGATGAAAAACACGTGATCTTAAGGAGATACTAATGTAACTAAGCACTTTCAAAAAGAAGGTATTTTATGGTAATGAGCTTGTTCCCTTTCAACCGCGAGAAAGGTGTCCTTTCTTCCTGCAGTTATTATTCACCTGCTGATTGCTTTAATTAAATTACACAAGTACATGCATTTAAGTTTTTTATCACATTCATCTCTGTTACTTCGCTATTTATTGAGACCTGTTGACTTATGTCAAAGCAATATAAGCTTTTACTGAGGTTAATAGTTTCCATAAATTGTCTTTTATTAAATATGCTGAATCTTGATGAAATATGCAATCCATCAACATTAGAACAATTAACATATGCAGCGATTTTAGTCAAACTGTATTCCAAGACAATAATGAAATCTGGTTATAAATGTCAAACCTCTGCTTTTCTCTTAATGATGAATTTTTAAACGTTCCAGGTTTGTTCGATGATAAGGTCAGGTTGATTGACAAGCCAAAAAATTTATGTCTTCCGCATTACATTTTGCAAACTCTTCTAAATAAACCCGCTGCATTGATGTGGAAGAAACGTGGATAACGTATTAAAAAAATTCGATGAAAATACACTCCCAGAAAGTTTTGTATGAGAGAACACGAAATCAATGTTCATCTTGTGATACAAGCACAAATGACCATCCTGGCTGTATTGTAGGTCTTTAAAGTTACATTTACTCAGTAAAGTTTGAACATTTAGCAGAAAAATTTTAAATTTTATCGAATTTTCTAATTACTTAAAATTTTTCAATAGCTTTTTCCTTTTCTTTCCTGTCAAAACTATGTGGTAAGTTATCGCTTCGTATTTCTTGCGCCTGCGGCCATTTTGGGCTACAATATGTTAATTTAATGCACAAAAAAAGACAAGAACAATCTATTTCCTGTAACAGGAACAATATGTTTTTCCTTTCACACACCAGATGGCAGTATTACGATATTTTTAATGCAATTGGATATAGTTTATTTTATATTAGACGTCAGCAATATTCAAATTTTTTGAATAAAAAATAGGCACTTTTATGACAGTTTTCTTGAAAATTATGTGATACTTAAGAGGTTAATGATAGTTAAATTTTCAAAATAAGTAAAGTTAATTTTAACCTCAGAAACATCAGAATTCATTCCGTCAGGTTTTCAAGATTTACTAAACATTTTTACTGAAATTTCGATCTATCCCTCGATTCGATATCGTTAACGCAGCAATAAAGAAAAAAAATATTTACTTTGGAATTGATATTAATTTATGTCAGTCGATAAATTGAATGATATTGTGTAATAGTTGACTTGAATTCTTTCATGTAGCGTATATTCTTCCATACATTTCATGTAGCGACAGACCCCGTATCAATTTAATACATATATGTATGTACAATTTTCCAAACTACTTCAAAAATGCATATTAACAGTGAATAAAGTTTCATGAAAATAAATCAAATAACCCTTTCTCTAAATAATTAGCACACTTCAATAAAGTTTTTTAATATTTGACCAAGACACATAAAATATTTATCTGAAAATTACTTACGATCTGGAAAGTTTCATAATGGCTTCTAAGAAATTATAAAGGCAAAATAAAATCAATGTATAATTTAGGCTTGACAAGCTATTAAATTACATAAGCTTTTAGTGAATGCTAATAGTGACAGTTTTGATTAATGTTAATTTTCACATTAACTTATTGTTTCTATCATACCTTAAACGATAGTTTTTACAACCAGTAATCCCATTTATTTAAAAAAAATAGTGCATTTTATATACTTTTACAAAAAATACTACTTTAATTCACAAAATTTATTTTTATATTATTATTAGGACAACAGGTAATTACCACAAAGAGTTATAAAAATTATTCATTTATCATGAAACTCTTATATCCAGAATAAATAAATTACAAAAGGAAAACGATTTAACTAAATACTTCCTGAAACCATTAACATAACTTTTAAGTTTTATTTACTGCTAATATTTAAGTATCAAAAAATATGCTTGAAAATTAATAACTTAAGGCGCTGAGACTCATTATAATGTCTCATTATACAAAGCATTTTCTATCTGAACTCATAAAATGCATCATTCGAGGCAAAGCGGCGCGGGGTTAAAATCGTTTTCTTTGCTTCTGAATTGCTTGCTCGAGAAGAGATGCATTACCATTTCCGAGCTGCTGTAGATGGGGTGAAAACACTTCTTCTCAAGTTTGATTTGACTAACACCACTAACTTCTGGAGAAAATGGCAGGTGGAAAGAGAATAGGAAAGTCGTAAAAGTTGTCGAGAAAATTCTCTCCTCCTTTCTTGGGAAAAATGGAAATGTTGTGGAATAAAAGCTGCTTTTTGATGCCTTTTTGAAAGTCATTTACCAACAAGTGTATGTTACCATTTGTTCTTAAAGTGATAAGGTAATAAAGAGGAATTATTTTCTGAAAACAATTTTTGCTGCTCTAATTGCAGCATTAGAAATGCATTTTTTAAATGGCGAGGTAAATAAAAGTTGCTTACTTAGTTATTATATATATATATATATATATATATATATATATATATATATATATATATATATATATATATATATATATATATATATATATATATATATATATATATATATATATATATATATATATATATATATAGATTTATTATTAAAATAATACATGTTGATAAATACAAAAGCAGTCTTATGGCAGTCTTATGACTAACTTCTTCGAAGACGAAGGTTACAGTGAAAAATATTTAATTATATACTATTCGAAAGAATGTTCAGTTTCTTGTGCAATACGAAGATTATCCACCGTCAGTTAAGAATACTCTCAAAAATCAATGCATGGTGGGTAATTTAAAAATATTTCAGACAGTTTGTTGTGGTCAGATTAGCTAATTGTAAAGTAAAATAAAATCTTTCTAAATCAAAGCTGCTCACGATGCTTTCTTCGCACACTGAAGTTTTAAAAGTTCGATTCCGCCACAAGCTTCTGCTTTGTTTAAGCTGCTTAATATAGTTAATTATTTTTGTTTTTGGAATCTAAGCATGTTTAGTATAATCTTAATACTGTTTTATGGCACAAATGTATTCTTCATATGAGATAAAATAAACAAAAAGTAATTTTTTTAATTTTAGTAAAAAATTAATATTGATATCATTTTTAAAACATTTAACGATTTGCTTTGTAACTACTTATGATTAGACGAACTCATTTCTAACATTATTCCTGTAGAATTTACTTGTTTATTTTTAAATATAAAAGGAAAAACTTATTTACATTGGGATTACAACTAATTTGTTATGAGTCTAATTCATATATATTAACAATAAAACACATTACAAATACGAAGATAAAAATGAATTTAAAAAACTGTAGCTGCTCCTGATATAATTTTGATATTTTCACAGTATTTTAATTAATGAGTAAAAATGAAGAATATTTTTCTTAACCTAAAATTCTTTTGTATGATTGTATTTCATAAACTATTCATGGAATATATTTGTAATATAGACTGAAAAAAACTCATATATTAATTATAAATTATCATTTTTGTTAAACGAAACCAAGACTTAATTACATACAACATTAACTGTAAATTTAACTGCAGACAACCAAGTTAATTAAATAAAAATATCAGGTGATTTTTTAATAATTTGATTTTAAAGAAGCATTTCTTTTTGTCAATTTACCAGATTTTTAAACTAAACACAAACTAACTGTAAGCGTGTAATACATACTTAAGTATATTGAAATTAATTGCTCTTTTAATTTACTCATAGAAGATTAGTTAATAATTAAGTAAGTTTAAAAATTAACTTCCTGCCTTATCTTTCTTCCGTATAAAAAATTATGATTCAAACAAAGGTGTCGACATTTAATTTCATTAACTATATTATTTGTTACAGTAATTATATCAAACATTACATTAAAGCAATTTTGCCCTTTAATACTAAATTTGGCATGTAGATAAAGTAAATAAGTATGTAATATGAAAGAAATATCATTTTGAATGATGGTATTAAATTTCATAATAATTTCCAAAATTGTATGCGAAATGAATTAATTTTAGAAAAATTTAATGAACATTTTCTTTAAATACTGTGAATTACTCATAGAATAAAAGGTAGAGAGGCAAAAAAAATTCTAGGGTACTCCGTGATAAAGCATTTCACCACGTGTGCTTTATTTATAAAAATGAATAACTATAATTCATTATTATTGAATGCAATTCATACAATAAGCGGAAATTACTTTTACTCTATATAAATTATAGTGAGAAATATCTTGTTACGCTATAAAGACTCATGAATAAATTTCTAAAAAGCATTGATCGGTTCATTGACTACGATTTAGAAATGTGAAACTGTTTTACTAAGATACAATAAAAGATTGATTAACATAGTTTTCTTTTCATAAAAAAATTGTGTATAAATTACTGTCATCAATGTTAATGAATTGAGATCCCAAATAAGATTAGGAATTGTAATTACTTATTTTTTTCAGTGTTTTACTCAAATAGCTTTATATGAAAAAGTAAGAGTTTATATGAAAAAATACAAATAGTCTCTCTTTATTTTTTCTGAAAATGAGATGTAAATAACTATAATTTATAGTTTTTTTGAGAAAGAGAATATTTTTCTGAAAAAAAAAATACCCTGGGATATTTGGGTGTAAATTATTTCCATGTATATAGTATATGGAGAACTGAAATCTACTAAATTATAGACAATAGGGAAAATTATTTGTTATTGTGGAAATCATTTATTTTAAAATTAATTATGTGAAAATAAAAATACAGATATAACTTTGCTGAATCTTATTTCAGACTCACAAAAATATTTTCCAATTTTTTCAAATACTTGTTTCCGGCATTAAATACAGTAATGTAATAAAAAGCAATTTGTTTTATTAAAGCTAAGTTGACAAAAATATTAATAAAACAATTTAAAGTAGTGCCAAAAATTTAAATCTCAAAATGAAGCCACATAATATTACTTTTATTTAAATAACAAAAATAAAACGAAATAAAATCGTAAAATAACATAATTAATTTTGGTACTAATTTGGTACTAATCTCTAAATTTCTTAAATTAATTTTGGTACTTTAATCGTAAAATAACATAATTAATTTTGGTACTAATTTGGACTAATCTCTAAATTTCTTAAATTAATTTTGGTACTTTTAATTTTATTGATGACTGTAGCAAACAAAAGTAACTTAATTTAGCCACTCTAAAATGTTTTAAGCAATTAAATTTGAATAGCATTTATATTTGCTTTTATTAGAAAAAAATGTGGCAACAGTAATATATTTGGGACAAGAATCGAGCAAGTATATGCAATAGGCTATGCATATTTCTAGTCAAAAATTAACATTAAGGACTTTAGTGATTTTTCGAATACAAAAGATAATTTCATATTGAAATTAGAAGTCTCAAAAAGAAAAAGTCCGTTTAGATATATCACATACAACAAAAAACTGTTGTGAATACAATTCTTCAGTAAAACAGAATTGAAAACTGTAGGATAAAGTTAAACATCCTTAACAATTATACTTTTTTGGCATTTATCGAAATAGATGTTTTGATTTAAACATAACTTTTAATTAAAATTTAAGGTAAAATTTCTCAAAATTATTATTATGTTTTGCATAGAAGTAATAATTGTTTAAGAAAATAACTGAAAATGTTATTTCTGAAGGAAATTACTGAGAATTTAAATATTTTTAAAATTAAAAAGATGCTGGAAATCGACAGAATTAGCATTTATTGATCTAAATGTTTCTATGAATTTCTCATTATACTTATGTCCTATTAAGTATTTAGTATGCAGAATTTAACAAATATAAATTAATTATTGGAATTTAATAGGTAAATGGTTATTTCAAGTAGATGCGTTAATTACTTCTTTTTTGTTAGGGATTACATTTTTATGTATTTACCCTCTGTAAAAAATTTTTAATTTTTTGAAAATTGTATTGAATTCAAAAGACTCCGCATTCTTAACAATAAAATTTAAGAAATAATACTATCACATTACAGGCGTTACCAAGTACGAAATTAATATATTTTAGTCTAGCGAGAAATTAAAATTTCTTTTAGAAATATATTGTACGATTTCTATAATGGGTAATTTTTAAGAATAAAATGTTGTCTTTTGGGTAATTTATCAGTTTATGACAAAACCAATTAAAATTCGAATAAGTGCATATTATTTCATGCGAGCCGTGGGAAAATTATTCCTTTTATTAAGAACAATTTCAGGGCCGTAGTAGCCTAGTGGTTAGGGTATAGGGCCTCTATTTGCAAGGGTGGGGTTCGATTCCGCCGCCCAAGACCCACCGAGTACATACGATATACGTGCGTGTTAAATCTGTGGAATCGTAAGTCCTGTCATTGGTCGTTGAGCAGTTACCATAGGTGCAATGGCCTGGAGAAAATTTCCTCCCCATCAGATCAATTTCAAAACGGAGGAAGTGGGTCTCCTGGTGGTGCCATTTATCGAAAGATTTAAAAAAGAGCAAAGTCGTACTTTTCACCTTCGTGGTGCTCTGATTATAACGAAAGATGTTCCCTACTGACTTATTTCACATTGCCAAGGCACAGCGAGCTTGGCTTGTTCAAGTGTCATAAGTAACAACAACAGAAAAATTTTAAATTTATATTTCTATTTAAGAAAATGTAAAATTTATCCCAATTCTGTTTTGAGTTTGGCTTAGAATAAAAATTGTTAAAATTCATGGAATTTGCAATTTTTTCAAACTATTCATGGAACTTTGCGTTTATAAAAAACAGCTATATAGGATTTGTTTGATATCTTTTAAACATAAAGTTTAAGGTTGCATATTTAAAAACTTGTTTCATTTTTTAGATTATAAATCTAAATTTCTATATGAAATTTTGAGGTATAAAATATTTCAAATTTAACGTAACAATTCAGAAATGTTATTTAGTCATTTGTTGTACATCTTTTTCTTTTCTGATACATACATGTTGTTTTATGAATTGTTATATTATATCTTGATGGTTGTTACGGGGAATCTTTGAGCCTTAAATTGTTAACGCTATTCCCACTAAACGTTTTCTAAGTGCCTAAAGTTGCTGCAATCATATTGCAAAACAATTCAACGAAAATTCTCCCAGAAAGATGTTTATTTTTCTAAAGTGAGTGAAGATACTCAAACATTTCCCTGTAAAGAAATTCTGTTTATCAAAAGTTACTTATTCGCAGGAATTAATCTAAGCATGGAGCATACCATTTCAACAAGAACAACCAACCATACTCTAACAGATGGATAGGCCTCGATGTGAATATTTACCTTACAAGAACAAGAATAATGCCACTGAATGTGTCACAGAAATTCAAAACAGTGGTTTTTGTTTCCTTAGATTCGCATTATAGCTAGAGAATAATAAAACGACTTGTTCCATTTCTTCTTTCAAAAGTACATCAAATACGACTTTATTTTTTTATCACTAAATTTGAAAGTTTTCTGCATCTCTCTAGGGTTTAGTTGTTGTGCTCATATAAATGTGAAATAAGCATTAAAATTCATAGATAATGGATGCAGATGTTGCAATAATAATGATGGAACGTAAATTTTGTTCTTGACTTGTAGGGGACAAAAAACCTCGGAATAGGAAGAACGTGTTTTCTCGTTCTATTATGGCCTGCAGAAAGAAAATGGGATTATATTCCCTTTAGGCAAAACAGATGCATAAGAAAGCTGAAAACATTTTGTTGTATTATATTTTCTTAAATATCACTATTTGCTTAAGTTATGTAGGAAATTCATTCCCAAAATAATGATTTTATTGTTGATTAATAATTGTTAAAATTTATACCTAATAATTTTAGCATTTTTAATAAACTTCCTTCTTTTTCTAACTATTATGATTCCTTTAGGAGGATTAAAAAATTTTATAAGTACTCTTTTATTTGGATATATAATTATTGAGTATAGAATCTAAGAGCAATATTAATATATTTTGCGTAGTGTATATGATGTATAAAAATTTTATTAACAGAATTTTTTGCACAAAATATTTTCAAAACAATTTTGAAAGGAACTTATTAGGAAATGAAGTATGGGAAATGTCAAAGATAAGAGTCTTTACTGTCAACATGTTTTCTTAAAATTTCATATTAGTTTAGGTAAAAAGAAAAAAAAAACAAATTAATGGATATATTAATTTTATTATTTCTATAATCAGCTAAAAATCTATATCGTTTGAAAAGTATTACTGATCGAGTAACTTAATGCTGATCACAATTGGTTTCTATTCCTAACTTTGATTGATTTGTGGGTTTAACTGATAATAGCAGTTGTTTTTAGCGTGATTCAGAAATAATTTTGAAATTCTAGATACTTGTTCTAAAATGAAGCAAAAATGAATAGATTCTTAAGTGCTTCTATAATCTACTAATATTAACATAGAAATAATCATTAATGGGTTTGCAAACTAATGTTTAGAGAACGAGTTTCAGACACTTCTGGTATTATGTACAATTACTTTACACATCATAGAATTTCAGAATGAAAAATCAAAGCTTCAAGAGTGGATTTTTCTGAGATATTATATCTAGGTACCTCATGGTAAATATATTTAGGTACCTCTTGGAAAATGGTTTGTTTGCTCTCTTATAACAATGGTGAGTCACTTCCATGCCTACATAACATGCCCCATACCATGATATTCTCACAAAACCCTTTCTCCGTGAGAGGGAAGCAAGTTGGATTCATGGCTTCAAGAATTTCTCTCCGAATTTTGTGTCTTCCTTCAGTGCATCAAAATAAGGTCTTTGATTCATCCTATTATATTATCCGTTTCTAATCCTCTGATGTTACAAGCGATTTCTTTCCCAATTTTGCATTTTGGTTAGAAATGAGCGTTTTTCTCACAGGCACATAACCATGCATTTTAAATCTTCTGCAATTTTGTGCACACACTTCAAAATGGTATCTGTCAGACAAAAGCTATGGATAAAGTTTTTTATCATTTGATGTAAAGTCCCAGTTCTGACATACAGTTTGTCAGAGATGACGAAGATCACGTTTTCGGAAAACTGTGTCTTCTCGATGAATTTACAGAAAGATTTGAAAACCTTTGACATAGTAGATTTTCACAACATAATGTGATTTTTTTTGAAATTTTTGACTTTATTAGACGGTCACCAACAAGAAGTCAGTTTTTCAAATGATTTAACTCATTCATCTTGAAATATTAGCTTAGATCTTACTTACATTAGCTTTCGAATGACGTGTAATTCCCATATACAGAACACGACTACTTCATGCACAGCATTTATTTAAGTAAAAATCTCAAAGGTTTCTAATTTATTGCATAGTCTGTGTTCATCATGAGTTATATTGACACTCATTGCAAATATTTGCCTTAAAACCTTTTTTAATCACAAAATAATAATATTTCATTTACAAATCCAGATATTTGTATCTTTTATTCAAGAAAAGGGGTTATTTATGTGTGTTTTAGATCATAATGCTATTATCAAATTGTAAACTTCAAAACTCTTTATATGGACGTTGATATCATACCTAGTTATCAGTTAATTTCTAATTTAGATGGTTGGTTGGTTGATTTTAGTGGCGCAAGGTCCAAGTAAGGACAAGCTGCGCCTTCTAATTTAGATGATGTAAGCATCTATATAATGTTTAAGTTTTTCGTTCAAAATTCAAATCAAATCTTTGAATTTTGAGTTCTGAAAATTTAAATGTATTATTTAATACTTTTCCTAGTAGGTGAATCTTCATAGGGCAAACATGAAAATTATTGTTTAACTGATAACCTCATATTGTTTAAGATTTATTTGTAAACAATTTTGCCTAAGAGTAGTTTTGATACCTTTGCAAGGTATTTTGTTTTTGCTATTATTTATTTTCATAAAAAATTGATTTAAAACTGAATTTTCAAT
Organism: Latrodectus elegans; assembly: GCA_030067965.1. NCBI lineage: Eukaryota > Metazoa > Arthropoda > Arachnida > Araneae > Theridiidae > Latrodectus > Latrodectus elegans. Next base: position 99,514,134 of record CM057819.1, read on the forward strand.
TTAATTGTTTAAATTTTTTTACGAAAATAAAATATTTATTAATTACTAATCTAAATTCTTAATCCAGGAATTTTAATTCTTTAAATTCATAAATATTTTTTCTTTTCAATAAAAATATAGTTTAAATTAAGATTAAAAGTAATATGCTTAATTATTTCTACAATAAACATCATTATAATTGAATTTCTGTAATTTTAAAACTTTTTAGGCCTCAGGATACTGATTTTAAGAGCTCCAGTTTTTCATCTCAGAATGTATTTTTCTTAGTCTCACGTGGCAATATTAGCTTTGCGAACGCGTTCATTGAGGAATACAATCTCTTGAGATTCAAATCTTTTCAGAGATTTAAATTTTAATTTCCTTAAAATGGCTCTGAATCCCTCGTTTTTAATGAAAATTAAGTAATGATTGATTAGAATTAATTTCGTTCAAGAGCAATAGAATTAAGACTTGCAAATTAATAATAAAATTTCAGGCAATTTAATCACAAAAAACATTTTAGCAGTCAGACGAATTTTTAGAAAATATAATTTTAATATTAGACGGCTTATATGATTTATATAAAAAAATTTACTGGAATATGTATTAACATTTCAATGAAATTTAATTAAATAGCATATAGACTACTTATAAAAGTCAAAATATGCGGAAACACTGAAAAAATTTTACATTCTTTTTGTTATTAAATAATTTAATCTAAAAATTAAGCTCATAATTTTGAAAATGAAAATTACAAAGTTCATAACTTTATGCTAATAATTTATTCTTAAAAATTTACGTCAGCTAATTTATTAATAAAATTATATATTGAGAAGTACACATAATAAAATTTAAAAACAAGCGGTTCTTGTTAGTATTTCTTTCCTTCTAAATACAGCGAATCAATTATTTGTTATTTAAAATGTCAATATCTCTTAAATGTTAATATTTAAAATAATATTTAAATAATATTAATTAATAATAATATTGTTAAAGTTAATATTTAAAATGTCATTATCTCTTAAATATTGACTTTTTGAAAAATAATTCAAAAGAAAACATCTTCCTCACGTTGTTTCCCAGTAAAATTAACCTTAAGCATACATCCGACCGTCTTAAAAATTGACATATTTGTTTTAATAAATATATCGACTAGTTTGGAAAAGAAAAAAAAGGAAACTTTATCTCTCCGAATAAAGATTTAAATGGAGAAAGGGAGCAAGTTGTCCACTCAATAGCCTAATGGGGGAAGAGAATATGGAACATGAATAAATTAGAAATGAAAAATGGATTGGAAGAGAAACACTCGCTTAAAAAATGATGACAATGTAATGGAATTTCAATATAATTAAAATTACTTTCCGTAAATGAAACAATAAATTCTGTACCGAGATTTAAATTTTAGTTTGTTGTTTCCAACAATGCAATAAATTAACTTGGGATCGTCTTGTCAAAAAATAAATAGGAAGATGGAACGAAAATATTGCATACTTAAAGAAGGATATTAAAATAAAGTTTTTTTGATTTTAAAAGGGGAAGTTTGCTTTAAAATTTAAATCACGAGCATTGCAAAGAATTAATTCCTGTGTTTCCATTTGTATATGTTTAAGAAGCATTAAGTTTTTACAAATAGAGACTGAGAAAAATATCCATACGTAATATAATTTCGGAAATAATAGGATATATCCATCAATTGACAATTTTGTGACATTTTTCATCGCCAAGCTGAACGCATGTTATTGCAACTGGAAACTTCCCAGTCCATTTTTCATCGCCAAGCTGAACGCATGTTATTGCAACTGGAAACTTCCCAGTCTGTCTAATAGAAACACTGAACAATAAATTCCAACAGTGCTGCCACTTAAAAATGATTGAAATGTAATAGAATTTCAATATAACTAAAATTAATTTCTGTAAATGAAACAATAAGCTTTAGCACCGAGATTTGAATTTTAGTTTATTGTTTTTAGCAAAGCAATAAATTAATTTGAGTAATATATATATGACGCAAAAATTATGTATAATAAGAGAAAAAATAAACCTAGAAAGAAAATCCGAAAAGCAGCCAAAACTTAAATCGTATTCTCTATTATTGAAACAAAAGACATTAGATTTGGTGAGAAATCTCTTGGGGAGATATATCATGCTTATACCATAATGTTTTGTAATTTCATATCCCAGTAAGGTATCTAATGAGGTAGCGGTGATGATACACTTTTCTCCAAACCACCAAAAACTAACTGAGAGACAAAGCTTCTGGACTGATTAATTTCTATATTGATCCCATTAAATGTCTGAGGAGTGACTATATTACATTTCACTACATTTAGTTGTTAGTTGTAAATGAAAATGTTTTCACATATACCATATAATCTAGCATAACAAATGCGCTCTCTGTTTGATTTTGGGAATTTTTTAGAAGATTTCATGTTTATCTGGCCACTTGATCTTTATCACGTCATAGAGAGGGAGACCTATAAGAATTATGAAGAAAATTTTATTTTGGCAACCCTAATATTTTTAGCATCGTGAGGCGTCACAATACGTCATTTGGGAAACATTTTTACCTCGCCAAAAATCAGAATTTGGCATACTGGATTATTTGACATCTGGTACAAAATGTTCAGTGAGAGATGTATAAACATTAATTAGTACACATATATAATCTATATTCATATATTTATTAAATGTAACACACATGCACACAGATCTCCTTCTAAAATAACAAATCTATATGATGATCAATATCTATTTTTTTAAATTTGATAGAAAAAATTATAAAATTAAAGTCTACATTTGATTTTTTGTAATTGAATTATGCTTATAAATTTTTCTTTTTTAAAGCTGGTATCTAAATTACTGGCTACAATGATAATGATACAGAAATAATATAATGTTTTCTTTAATTCCTTAAATTTATGAAATTTAATGTGGGAGTTAAATTCAGAACTTAAAACATATATATGTAGTGTTTTAGTATAAAATTGGTTTCTTTGGTTACAGTTCTTTATAACATTCACATGAAACTTTAGTTCATGAAAAAGTAGGTATCAGTTACATCAACCAATATATGTATGTGTGTGAAGAGTTATAAATATATGTATGTAACAGTTACACACATACATTTATAACTTCAAAATAGTTTAAAAGTATAGAACGTGTTTCATTGAAAATTATTGGTCTTACTATAAGGAGATTTTATTTAATTAAAATAAAAAAGTTACATAGTTTCTCAATTTTATAAATGATATGTATTGAAATTTCATGTAACACGTAAATAATCTACGTGCATGGTTATTTTCTCTAAAAATGATATTTTTTAATTCCTTTTAGTGTAAAATGACTATTATTAATTAAAATTGGAACATACCAAAGGTAAATAATTGCACTTTAAAATGCAAGTTTCCCTATTATTCTATATTTTGAATGAATTTATTAACTGGAGTAATATATGAATAGATCAATCATTGCAGAATCTAAATTATGTGTAATATTTAATTCAGTGGTACCGCAACATTTATCAAAAGGTGATATTTCATGAAAATCACTATCTGTTATTATCGGTATATCAAATAAAGAGACTGGCACTACTGCATGAGGTATAAAGAGATATAATTAATAATTTAAGGCATTGCATAAATTGGTATATATATATATTCAAATTAAAGGGATTGGTAGCTGTTGAAATAGTAAAAGAGAAGACAATGAAATAGCAAAAGCAAATGTTACGGGGAAAAGTAAAGAGTTCCATCAAAAAATTATCAAATTAGCGTCAGCTAAGTTGATTTTTAATGACACAATGTGATGATTTTTTTCATGATGTATTCCATAATAAAAGTATTCTTTTCCTTGTGATTATGTGTTAAAGTAGTAAAATATAAAAGCGATATTTAACGTAAAGTGATAGGTAGAAATAAGAAAATGATAATTGAAAAGTCATTACGCGCGCAGAAGTGATAGTTCATTAAAAAACATTGACACATGTGTCGTATAATCCATAATTCCAAAATCTGAATTTTTTTGGTGACGAAGAAATGTTGCCAAGACGACGTTTCGTGACGTGGCGATGAAGTTAATACTAGGGTTACCAAAATAGAATTTTCTGCATAATTCTTATAGATCTTCATATGTATGACGTAATAAAAACAAAGTTGCCAGATTCTTAAAGAGATCCGCCAAGAAATCACCAATCTCAGAATTTGGCATCCTGGATTATACGTTACCTGTGCCCAAGTATTTATGTGTAAAAGCGGTAGTTAATTTAAAAAAAAAATTCAAGATGATAGTTACACATAAGGAACATAAATATAAGGAATAAATTGTATTGATTGCTTTTATAAAAGTGTTCAAGAGTGGATCAAGATAAAATATATAATTACTAAAATTGCCAAAACTGTTCAAGTTTAAGAAATCACTTTTATTTAAGAAAGTTATTAGGATAAGCCGACTTTGATTCTTTTAGAAATAGGCTTGCTATTTATCGAGATGAGCTATCTGGTGATTTGGAAAACGTGCCTAAAGACATTAGATACATGTGATGAATCTAATTTTTATTTTTTGACGTATATAATGGCAAAAGTAGTCATATTACTTGAAATAGTTTCAATGACTTTATAGCATCAGTATTCTAAACTTTTATACCAAACAGTGGTGGGCACAAAGATCCTAATGAGACATTCCAGAAGTCAACCCTTTTCAGCAGACTTAATAGATAATATTCAAAAATTTCATGTGCTTCACCATTAACAAAGACGGTTATATCGAGCTCATTAGAGGTAGTTTAAAGTATGTACTGAAGCGGAAATAAGGCAGTGACTTCACACATCCGCCAGCACTAGAAGAGGCAAAGAAGACGGTGATAAGTTTTCGGTCAAAAGGTTTTATGAAGTGATTTACTTGTGAAATGCATTCATTAAGTGTAAATGAGTCGCAAGCGAGATGAGATAAGTTAAAATTTTTACTTATTTCCTCCGGTAAAAGGCTCAATTTTGTTTTCGCAAGCGATGGAGTGTTGTAGGTCATTACTTGAGTGATTAGTTTGCACTTAGTGTCAAAACTTGATCCTTCATAATTCTGAAGTGCTTTCAATAAGTGTTCAAAGACATAATTAACTGCATATCTAATAGAAGTTATAGTTGCTTTTAAATATTTCTTAGACGATATACTGTTTTATTCAATATAAAGCTCATTATTGTAATCGTTAGTTACCTAATAGTTGTGTCTTTATTCTTTATTTTAATTCGATATTGCTATACCGAATAAATAATTACTTCTATTCATAGTATATTGATATTCGTATATCGTTTGCATTATAGTTTAGCCACAAAATGAGATTATGATGGATATATTGATAATTTTACGATTTGTCCAAAGGCAAAGCTTCCTTATTCAGAACCAAGAACAATATCTGCTTAAGCTTGCTTATAAATTGAATAGCTCTGTTTGAAAATTTTCGCTAATCCAACATAATTATCAAATCTACACTTGAATTATTTCTGCTAATTTACAAAATTACATAATTTGATTCTTTACAATAGTTTCACAAATCATATTCTTCACTTGAAAAACGATGATTTATCACAATCAGTTTACATCTATGCCGAGCTTGTTGAAACAAGATCCATAAATACTTGGTGAATAGTATTTAAGGGATATACTTTCAATTGCCTTCGTATTATGCATTATATTCATGAGTCTAATGGTTATTTTATTAAAAAATGAAATCATTCTTCATGGGCAACACATTCATCTAGAAAAAGAAACCCAATTAGAATAGGAAAGTAACATATTTAGCTTTCAAAAAACCAAATGTTTTGTTGATTTATCTTATTATAATTAATCGTTGCTCAAAATTCCTGTTATATATTTTTTGAATTGAACCATAAATAATAGTTACCTTTAGATAAATAGCGATGTATGCGATCCTAAGTCTGTACCTTAAAGATACTGGGTTTGAAATGCTCATCTATTACCATCAAACTCCTTGTAATTTTAAACTATGGTCAGGTGACGAGGTCACATCTGACCGATACCCTACAATCCACATCCCTGCCATACCAGCGGAAGGGCTTTAAACGTCATAGATAAACATGGACATGCTCTCAACTTATTGAGGGAGAATGTGTTTAACATCTGAAACGCTACCCATGGCAATCGATGCTTTACTTCTCTGAGATTATAGCATATGGCGTAAACTGGTAATACTTAAATAACATGGGAAATAATAATTTAATGATGGCTTAAAATATTTTTCCACTGGGTATCCCCTAACCATACATTTAAGTTCTGCAAAAACCTATTAAATATCATTAGAAATCAGAACCGTATCATATAAAACTAGGTTGGAAATCGATAGCGATGAAATGAGCAGTTTTGTTTACTTGTTAGATTCTTTTTTCATTGTTTCTTTTATCTCTGTTTGAATTTTACTTTAGAGTTTTATGAAAATTTTTATATGGACACCTATAAGTTGCAACCTCGCTAAAACTCCTCACAGCTGAGATATAAAAAATGTCAAGTACATTCTTAAATAATTATAATCAATGCTGTACATATTTGAACAGGTATCAGTGACATATCAGTGTGCCAATTTTTAGAATTCTTATGTCTCATACTCGTACTTGTTACTGAAACTTCCATTTTTGTGTTGTGTTTTACTTAGCATTGACACAGTACAATACATGCAGTTTGCATTACTAAGTTTCTGTATCAACTTATTTTTTTTCTGGGGACATTTCAAATCATTTCAAAGTGATTCTGATTGTTGCCGTCACGCTTTGTTAGACCTCCAAATTATAACAGATTTGTGGGAACATAGCATATATTGTCGAAACGATCTCCAAAACCGTAACAATAAATATAATTCACATTTCTAGGAACAACATGCATGTTAAGATAATTTAATAAATAGGCTAAGAATTAATTATTTAACTCGATTCTAAGAATGCCTGAACAAATCTTTGCATATTGTTTAAGGAATACATTTTAATGCCAGTGTTAAGCGATCTTTTATTTATTAAAATGTATTCAAACAAGTAATTTTAATTGTGGCATGAAAATTTCTCTCATTTTACAATATGAAGTTTATAATTAATACCTTGTTGATATTTATATATATATATATATATTTTATAGGTAAAATTATATTTATATAGTGCAGTTGGCAACCAGAGCAATTATATATAGCCAGAGCTGCTCTTTTCTTAAGACATAATTTAGTAATGTTGTTTTGCTAAATGAATCAGCGACTTATATTATTTCAGGATATGCATTTTAGGATATACATGCAGTTCAGGGTATATATTTATTTATATTAAAATGAGTTGTCTCTACCAGAAGACAACCATTTTATTCCCTTTTCACACTTAGACTTTTCCATAAATTAAAAATCACAAACAGTTCGGTAAAGCAATTTAATAAAAAGAAAAATATTAGTTAAATAAAAATCAACAATGAATCAAAACAAGCAATTTAAAATACTTCTAAGCCACCTCAAATAACGAAATTCAAAGAAACAATATTGCAATTTGTTTAACAATGAAATTATTCATGATTTGCGCAAAGTATTTCTTATCCAAATAAAATATCACTTCTTAAAAATATTTTTAATTAAATTTTCTGCATGAAAGATTATTAGTTAATGAAAACTAGATTAAAACTATCCGACTGGAAAATTAAACAGTTTTTAAATTTATCAATTTGCGCCATGAATATTTATTTGTTGTTAATCTCTTTTTTGAAGACTAATACATATGATAAGAATAAATTAATTTATTAGAAGGTGCTTTTCATTTTGAGGGGTTCAAATTGTCTTTTGTATTCCCATGAAAACAATTTTAAAAATTCCTAATTAAAGAGTGAAGAAATTGATTTAGTTTATAGTCTTATATTTTAAAAATATATTATTTAAGATAAAAACTTTTTTATTTATTGAGATTTGCTATTTGATATAAGAAATATTTTAATTATATAAAGCAATGCATTTCATATTTTACATAAATTAATTTCATGCCAGTTTAAGGAAATAATTTTTTATCAATATAATATTTAATTTAATAAAATTAATTAATTAGCAATTATTTTACCTTTTTTGTCACAATGCGTTACGCAAAAATAATATATTAAAGGAAAACAAATAGTTAAAGTAGAGTTTGTATAAAGGCACTATTGTTTTTCTTTAGAAGACACTATTTGTTTATTTTTGGCATGGAACTATGTGGAACTAGAAATATTTCTTAATGAAATTATAGCAACGACCATAAAATTATAGCAATAATAAAGAAGAGTTTTCTGCAATCATGCATTTGTTCTCATAATAATCAACAATGACAAATGAATTAAACTTTTATAATATATTCTCACATTTTTAAAAAAGGATATATATTTTCAACTTTGAAAAGCAAAGAAAAACATTTCAACTGTATATTTGGAATATGTAATTTAATATATACAAAAACTAAATCGATGCAAGATATATTCTTCCAGTTTATATACAAATGACTAGCTTATGACATTTTAATACAAATTTATTACTTGAAATCTAAGCGATCAATATAAACTTTAATCATCCGTTAAAAGATTAAATGAATTTAATTTTCTTGTAAATAGATTTTCCTGTAAATGGAATTGTAGATGGATAAAAATGTCTTTTATCCCATACATACCAAGTAAATACAATTTATGCCTTAGCTTGCCAAATCAGGAGTAATTTTCAATAGAGAAAATGTTTTAACTCTCCAGTAAGAGGATGGTTTCTATCTTAAATGCATAAGTTATAATGTATAATATATGCACACAAATTAGAGTTATAATTTTATGAATATTTCAAAAATTATAAGTTTATACTATGGACACATTAGTTTGTACTAAGGACACATTTTGCACATGGAGACTAATTCGATTGAGTTCTTCAGTTTATATAATATTATGAAACACTTTAAATGTAGATGACAGAAAGGAATCATACCTATAAACCACAGAATCAAAGGGCTCAGTTCTACCTATTCAACGACCACTTCGGCCAAATTGTAGGTAATGAATAATCATTTAAAAATTTTATCATGATGAAAATTTATGTGCTATTGATGATATTAAAGTAAATAATCTTTTTTAATGATATTAAGACATTTATTTTGATCGATTGTAAATGTAATATAACCGTGCCTTTTTAATTTTTTATACCTTTTCATTGCTTCCAGTTTAGGGAAATTGAGATGTGTGCAAATCATTCAATGCGTTATTAAAAAGTCCTTTGTATAAACGTGTGTGTGTGATTAGCACTTTAGCATTTATGAGCTTATAATGTAGGGAAATTAAAATGAAATCCATTGGGAAATTTCCCACTTAGCTTAGTTTTCACTTTGATTATAATATTTTATTTAAATACAAATATACATTTCTTCAACTAAAGTGTAAAAATATTAAATATCTACAGCGTCTAGATTCGTTACCATAGAAACGGTTTGGAAAACGAATATTGTGAAAAATCTTTAAAAATATATATAAAAAGCAGTAGTTCTAATATCTGTCCTGTCATAAATATTTAATGTCTTAGATTATAAAGCTGAATTTAATATAGGATCTTTGCCATTTATATAGGCTTATACAATATATTAATACATATTTTTAATTTTGTTTTTAATATTTTTTAATTCTTTCTGTTTCTTCTTTTCCTATATTTTCCTAATATTCTTTATTTTTTTTATAATTTTGATATCATATAATAATAAAAAGGTAGTAATATTCTTTAATTTTGTAATTATTTTAAAGAAATTTAAAAATTTTAAATTGATTACTAATTATAATGATATTTATCTTAATAAAACATAACAAACATACTGGCAATATAACTCTTTTTAAGTAAGTTATTATTTCTGAAAGCACATCTAATTTCAAATCTGATGACATATCAATAGCTAAAATGGAATAAATGTAAACTTTTCTCGATGATTTTGTAAACATACATCAACTTTAAAATCTTTCAAATTGTTTCAAAAGAGTTTCCTTGATATAAACCAATTACAAAATTAAAGTCTCCTATGTATGCATTCAGAAATACGTTCAACTAAATTTCACACTTTATACTTCTTTCCAAAATATAAAAATTTTTCTGTACCAGGTTTATTGAACACCGAATAAAACCATTCGGAATAAAATTCATCGGATTCACGTGATGACCTACAGTTGCCAACGAAGCATGTTTATTTGGGTGAGAATCAATTGCTTAGAATATGATGCCACCTGCGACACGAAAAATACATTCTAGCTAAGCCTCAAAACGTGCCTTAAGGTAGTGTTATACAAGAAATGGAATAAGAAATAGTATATTCCCCTTTTTTAAATTATAATATTAAAAAAGGGGTAGTAAACTATATCTTAAAACATTTCTAAGATATAGTTTACTTCATTGTTTTATTTAAAAGAAAGACATATTTACAGCTAAATATGCATTCTCAGTTAGGCAAATAAAACAACCTCATTGCAAATGAAAACGTAAAAAACATTGTATGAACTAATAAAATTGCATAGTTTACGTAGCAATCGAATATGTGTTTCTTACATTCATTCCATTATTAACTGCAATACTTATGAAAAAAGAATGTTGGAAATCAGAAGCTTTATATTATTTTTTAATATTTTTTTTATTTATTATGTTACTATCTAATTATTTCTGCAAACTGAAAAACTCTTAGGACTCACATTTCTGAATCGTATTTTTAAACTTCAGTCAAGTGATGAGGTCGACATCTGAACCAGCATTCTCCATACCTCACTAGATGAAGAATATAGTGTTATATGGAACTGTTTACGTGTATAATCCTTCTTAGCAGCACATAGTAACGTTGAAATCTTAAATTTTAATAAGCTTTTTCAAATGTGGCTCACCAAATGAGAGAATCCACTCTTCAGAGCACAAGGTCCCTGGTTCGATTCCAGCAACTGTAGAGAAATGGGAGATGGCTGTTGTGTTTTGTTTCTGCCTTCAACATGCGTGGTGAATGGTTGAGAGTTTTTTGGATTTTAAACATATAATTTCAACTTACTGTCCATAAAGTCTTCTCGTAAGCCCACTGATCTACCTCGATGAAGGCGGTGAGCACTAAATTGTCTTAGGAATTTTGCTTGTAAACTATGCGGTGTCAAAAACAAGGGGAATTCAATACGTATAAAAAATTAGAAGTGTTATATTGCATTTCAGGCCGAACCATGGCTGAGTGGTTAGCGTTCATGACTCCTGAGCTGCGGGTCCCAAGTTCGAATCCTGGTTCGTGTATGGATGTTACTTTCATTCACTGTGTTTCTCTATCCTTTTTTCTGTGCTGATGTATGAATGTGGCTCACCCTATAAACGAATTTGTGGAGGTTTGGCGCTTCCAACGCTACTCTCGTCCCAGTGACTTGGTTCACAGGTGCCCGCAGAATAACGACAAATGAGTAGCAGTTTCTGACCTTGTTGAGGCATGAGGTTCGTCACCCAACTGCCCACCGTTGGAAAAAAATATTGCATTTAAGAATTGTAGCATGCTTTAATAAGTAATAAGTGAAAAACGATGAAGATCAAATATTAGAAATTTTCTCTAGTAAAGAAAGTTTAATTAACGGCCCAATAGAAACCGAACCAGAATTAATCACACAAATTTATTTATTTAAAGTTTCATTTTCGTTTGTAAATTAAAAAAGTTAGTTCTCGTATTTTAAATCATATTAATCTCAAATTTAAATTATGTGGCATGTGAAAGTGGGTAATATAATATTTTAGTTTAATATAAAATTTGTAACTTTGTTTAATTTTCGTTTTAATTACTTTCTGATTCTTAACTTTTGGAAGACGATTTGTTATGTTGAAGTAGAAATTTTAATCTAATATAAAATATATATAAAAATTTATTTTAAATTCTTTTATAATATTTTCTATGCTTATAAACATTTGCTATAGATTTATATTTTATAATAAAAAGGATCAATAGGAAATAATTTCTTACAAAAATGAGATCTTATGTTTCAAACAATTTTAAATATTCAAGGAGTTATTTTATAGAAATGTATTTTGATGTTTTAAAATAATTTTGCTTATACAGGGTTTAAGAATAAAATTAATTAAAATTTTCATAAAATTTCAATTTTAGAATTATCGCAAATAAAAAATTGTGCTTATGATAGATGCTAAAAAATAGGAAGTTTAAATTATATATATGTCAATCATTTCCCATTCACTTGACATTATTTTTAATCATAACCCTTTTGTTGCAGCTGAAACTTATACGTACCTCTCATGACAACGAAGGAATGGCTACATTTCCGTCGATACCAAGACTGTAAGAAACTAACGAAGAAATAACGCAAATGATACTGAGAGATCAAAAATATCTGAGAGTATTCTTTATTTCTCGGTATCATTCTTACGGAAAATATCTCCTTTATTTTGTCAGGAAGTAGTCTTTTCCTGGAGATGGGTTTGGAGATCTCTCCACGGTCGCTTTCAACCGAAACTAACAAGATAAAGAACCTGAGTAGCAGAATTCTATGGGATTTGGGAGTCTTAAAGTTGAAACTATGTTCGTTAAAAAGGAACTTGGGGCACTCTGAAGAGTGTGTTTTCCAGTGAAACTTAAGTTAGAGAAACCTCGCTACACCAGCCCAATGCGCGAGAAGTAGTTGTAGAGTTAACAAGCTTTAACTTTTGTTGTAAGAACGGTGAAAGAAACTTTTCAGAAGTGAAATAATACGATTTGATTTCCTGAGAAAAGAATAAATTGCTAGTTTTTTTTTGTAGAATTTTAGTAGTCATAATTTTGTGAAAAAATGTACTCTTGGTCTTCTAAAGGATTAAAGGTTTGAATTGATCATTTGTGTCTATGAAAACAAAATATGTATTAATATTTTAATGTGTATTTACGAAAGATGATAGAATTTATACTTGTTAATGGTGGTCAAATGCTTAACGTTTTGCCTGCCCTAAACAGTTTGCAACCAATATAAGAAAATTTAAATAAGCCACAAAGAAACAAAAAAATGTTATCTAACACTAAAAAAATCAAATATATATATATATATATATATATATATATGATTTAAGATAAATTAAACTAATAGAATAAGAGTTCTTTGAATATGTAACATGTTTAATAAAATTATAAATATATAAATATTTCCTTATTTTACCCCTATATACTAAAATCTTAAGACACAAGTGCCAATGAATTACACATACCTTCCTTATACACTACTGGCCATCAAAATTTTTATACCAGGAAGAAATACAGGTAACAAAATAATATTTCTTGGACAAATATATTTTACTAAAAATAACAAGTGATTAAATTTTCAAAATATTTGGCTGGATAGATCCTGAGAAATCAGTACTCAGAACAACCCTCTCTGGCAGTAATAACAGCAGTAATACGCCTGGGCATTGAGTCAAACAGATATTGGATTGCATGTACAGGTACAGATGCAAATGCAGCTTCAACACGATGCCACAGTTCATCAACCGTAGTGACTGGCGTTTGGAGACGAGCCAGTCGCTCGGCAACCATTGACCAGACGTTTTATATTGGTCAAAGATCTGGAGAACGTGCTGGCCAGGGCAACAGCCGAACATGTTCCGTATCAAGGAAGGTCCGTACAATAACGGCAACATGCGGTCGGGCATTATCCTGCTGAAACGTAGGGTTTTGCAGGGCTCGAATAAAGGGTAGAGACACGGGTCGTAACACGCCAGAAATGTAACGTGCACTGTTCAAAGCACCGTCAATACGAACAAGAGGCGACCGAGACGTGTATCCAATGGCACCCCATACCATCACGCCAGGTGATAGACCAGTATTACGATGACGAATGCACGCTGCCAGTGTGCGTTCACCACGATGCCGCCAAACACGGATGCGACCATCATGATGTTGTACAAAGAACCGAAATTCATCTGTAAAGATGACGTCTCGCCATTCGTGCGCCCAGGTTCGTCGTTGATCACACCATTGAAGGCGCTCTTGTCTATGACGCAACATCAAGGGAAGCCGTAGCCATGGTTTCCGAGCTGAAAGTCCATGTTGCTGCAAACGTCGTCGAACTGTTCATGCAGACACTTGTTGTCTTCCAAACGACCCCGTTTCTTGACTCACGGCTCGTGACGTGGTTGCACGATCCATTACTGCCATGTGGATAATATGCCTTGTCTTCTCGGCTGCTAGTGATAGGTGGCCGTTGAGATCCCGCAAGGCGTTCCGTATTACCGTCTTGAACCCATCGATTCCATATTCTGCTAACAGTCATTGAATCTCGACCGACGCGAGCAGCAATACTGCGATAAGATAAACCGCAATCCCGGTACGCTACAATTCGACCTTTATCAAAGTCAGAAACGTGCTGGTACGCATTTCTCCTTCTTCCACGAGACATCACAACAACTTTTCACCAGGCAACAACGTTCAAATGCAATTTGTGTATGAGGAACCGGCTGAACAATTTCCTCATTTAAACACAATGTAGGTGTCGCTACTGGCGCCTGCTTTGTCTGAATGCGCTGAAAAGCTAATCATTTGCATATCACCGCACCTTCTTCCTTTCGTATAAATTTCACGTCTGTTGCATGTCGCCTTCTTGGTGTAGCAATTTTAATGTCCAGTAGCGTACATTTAACAACCCCGTACCATCCCCTTTATAAGTTCCTTTCAGTAAGGAATAGTACATGGATGTCTCCTAACCACGATAAGAGTCACACTTATGTTACAGATGGACAATTTAATTTTATTTCATCTTTTTATTAAATAAATGCTGTTAGAATGTATCTGTATCTTGCATTCATTGCCTTAACACATTTAGTTGGATGAACATTATTATATTGTTCTTTGCTACCACTCACAAGCCATTATTATAGTACACAAAAGATGTGCTTAACATATTGTGCATATATATAGTCATGTATGCAACAGATATTAAGAACATGTGATACCACATATCGTTACCTTATCGTTTAACCATTCCTAGAAAAAACCAAAATTACCTGGAAGAAGAGAATTATGAGAGCAATCGAGAGCCACATTATATAAAACAGTTGAATACGTGACTTGTAAGGAAAATGCAGCTTGTTGGAAACTAACTCATCAGTGACATCGATAGGAAACCTTTTATTGCCTTCTACAGTCCATGAATTAACATTTTATGTTTCTAAATATCAAAAACTATTTGTGAATGTAGGTTATTAATTCTAAAAATTTTTTTATAATCAAGAATTTCGCAAAACTACTAAGCGATATGATAACTCTATATTAAGGAATATTGTTAAAACTATATCATAATAAAGTCATCTTATTCGCATCCTAAAATTAACTAGCATCTGATTGTATATTTATCAAAAATGTTATGAAATAATCATGTTAAACTACTGTAAACAATTTAAGAATGTAATATTTTGTATTATTTTTCAAATGTGAAAGACTTAGCAGTTTTCACTAAATTAGGAAACCTCCTCGGAGAGTACATGAGAATTCTCCACTGGCGTCAACTGTCACAAAATGTGCGTGTGACAACGCTTCGCTTTCCAAAAGAAAAAAAACTTGATATCTGGGTTCCTAGTTTTAAACAACATTTTTTGTATTAAAAAAAATTTTTCTTATGTATCATTTCCAAAGTTTCGTCAGCAACGAAAAATGTGATTTGACCCCTTTTACGATCAGAGTACTAAAAAAATACTTCTTTTAATCAATATAGTTAATATAAAAATTAAAAAATCCATACAAATCGAAATAAATTAAAAAAGGGGTAAATTGGTTAGAAATATATATATATATATATATATATATATATATATATATACTCCCAAGTAGGTAATGACTTCAGTTTTTCTTGAATTCATAGGTCTTTATGTTGATAAAGTGTATACTTATTGAATATATTCGAAATCTCATATAGCAGGGTTGTAATAATGTGGTAGTTAGGAAGTATTATAAATCCAAATTCTCATCGTATAACCCTTTATTAGTATGAAAATTTTAGCTATTCTTTTTATATATGTCATTTTATATATTTTTTATAAATCATAATTTCACTATTGAACTCTAGGGCATCGTAAGCCCAAATTTCGTTTCATTTAAAAATAATTATAGTTATTACCTTAATAATATAGGATTTAAAAAGATATTCTTTTTTAAAATTTAAAAATTTCAGTCTAATTAATTTTTGTAATTGTTAAAAACTGCAATAGTAGATATAAAGAAAATAATTGTAAGTGTTATGCCTTTAAATACTCATCAGTAAGATGATTAAGTAACTTCAATCATACATGCTAATTTTTGCGTAAATTTTTTACATTAATTATGAAAATATGTGATTTGTTATTTTAAATTAAAAGTTTCAAACTTAACCCATAGAAAATCAAACTTATAGAATCTATTTCACATTGAGCACTGAATTAATTTAATTCCTATTTTTACATATTAAATGAAGCTGAGTACAGTTATGCGAATTAAGCGAAAGTTTATTTTTAAATAATTTTGTTATCTAAGTTTAAAATACACGAATCTAATTCTGTTCATTAATGAAATATACTATAAAATAGTTAAAATATTTGTAATAATCAGTATAGTACTTTAATACTCTAAAATTCTTAAATTATTGAAATTTGTAAATAGAAATTAAATTATTAAATTCTTAAATTATTGAAATTTGTAAATGGAAACTATAATGTATTAAAATGTACGATAGATAGCATAAGCTTATAATAAGTTTTATATTTTGTATAAGATAATTTTTTAAATTAAATATTGTAATTTTAATTAATTTCAAGTAAAAAAATTAACTAATATAGTTATTTAAAATTTTTAATTGTCATATCCTAAATTATAAAACTCTATAAATTATATAGTTATTGCTCTTTATTTTTGAAGATTTTATCAGAAAAGGATTAATTTTTAAATAATTATAAATGAATGACTTTTTCATGCACTTTATTATATAGAAATGATTTTAGAAAATTGTGTAATTTGAAAATAAATCCTGTTTTTTAAGATTTATTTTAACAATTATTTAAGTTATTATTTAGCAATGAATTAAATGAAATGTTCCATAGACTTTATATTTTCTATAAATAATTGTGAAATTCTTACCTTTTTTTTCAATTTTTAATAAATTTATTATTTACATAGAAACTTGCGACAATTTGGGCAGTAATATATTCATTATTATTTTAAATAATAAGCATTTTTATGGTACAAATCATAATTAATGCGACTCATAATGTCATATGCAGCAAATTTTTTTATAGTTATTATATCATTAAAATCACATTATTTATAATTTAAATATAATTAAAATTTTAGTTAAACCGTGGTAAAAATTATTTATTCTTAATTTGGTTAGCAGAAACATTATTTCGTTTCGAATATAACTGGAATTTTTAAAAAATTTGTTTTGCATTTGGTATTCAGATTAAAATCAGAAACAAATGAATTTATTCTGAATGTATACTTATATTCAATTCTTCAAAATAATACAATTCACTAGCTGAATTTCATGCATATTTATTTCTTTTATCATTCAGTAGGGGAATTACAATAAGCTGAGTAAAGATACTTTCTATATATTACTGTCTCATAAATCTGAATTAATCGTTTCATTAACATTCATTTTCTCCTATTTCTTAAATATTTACATAATAAATTCAATTCTTATTTCTGAATTATTAATGCATGGCACTTAACCAAAGAGAGAGAAACAAATGAAAAATAAACGTTTAATAAAACTTTCTTTTCTGTATCAATTTCTAAGAAAGCGATAATTACAGCAAATAAAGCGGATTCTACTTGTAATAATATTGCTAGTTTTCCTTTATTTAGATATAATGAAGGTTTAACAAATATTTTTTTTTCAAATTCAACAGTTATTTATTTGCCTATTCAGATAATGACTAACATATAGAATTATTAAGAATTATAATTTGTAATGTTTTGAAATTGTATTAGAATTTATATTTTCGAAAGAATAATGGTGTCTATAAAAATTCCATCTATTGTTAAATAAATTGAATACATAGCTAATTATACAAATTAGATTGATTGAACAAATTTTATTATATGAAATTAATTTTAATAATTATAAATTTAATATAAACCATCTATTCAGCTATGCTGTTTTAACAATTGATTGTAATTTAAACATCAGACATATTATATTTATTGCTTAAAATTTTGACTCAACTGATCGTTGATAATTTGTTTCAGTATATACTGTTAGGATTGGATTCTATATAAATATATTGCATATATATATATAGATATATATATTGGATTTAAGTATAAAAGACACTATTCTTTGTTTGTACTTGTATCTATTGTGAGGAGTGAATGAGGTTTCTATGAAGCTAACGGAATTGGGAACGCAATCGCCAACATTGAATGTAATGAATTCGTCTGATTCCTAATAAATAGAGTAGTGCTCTTTTCGATAATGTCTCTTAAATTTACTTGGCCCTCTCTTAAAATTAAGATTCGAGGAATGCTATCTTATGCTATTAAGTGATACATACTAAAAACTCATTGTTGAGCGGTTCTTGTTTATACCTTGAGACTAAGTCACTGAGGAATTTTTATCTGTGTTTTTTATTTAAATATTCTAAAATGAACCAGAGTAAATGTTAGGATATATTTATTGCATCGTATAGTATTACTTTAAGTTCCAATTCTATTTCTGCTTTATTTTGAATATCAGTAGATTAAATAATGCAAATCATGAAAAATTATTTAGTAATGAATCTCAAGTGAATAAATCCATTTCTGGAAACTAAACAAACTGTACCAGTCACTGTTTCAAGACATAAATTTATAAAATTAAAATATTTTTCTTTTCAAAAATCATTGAATATTTGACGAATAGTTAAAAGCTCAACTACTATAAGGTTCCTTAACTATAAAGCATGATTCTTTGTTTTTCATTTTTATGTAATTAAATTCATAACATTATGTTGATTTTTTAAAGAAACGTATTTATTTATTTTTTTTTGTATATTTCTGATGTTGTAACTTTTCAATGTAGCTTTAAACAATTATTTATTTATATAAACTGTAAAAAGCCTTAAATAATTTTCCCTTTAGTCATTTCAAAAATTTAAATTGATACATTTCTCAACTGACTTATAAATGTGGAGAATGCATTCCCTTTCTTTCAAAAATAACTATAAAAAAGACACCTTTTGTAATTAAAGGTAAATTTCTATTAGAGCCCATACCTTTGGCGACATACTGAGAAAAAGCGCCCAACCAGAATGAAGTTCCATAAATAGCTTCGTTTACCATATTTAGTGTATTGAAGTAGGTTTAGCAAGGTTGGTGCAAGCCACAATTGTCGCCAACTAAAATCATCGTGCAAAGGGTGACGGCTCTGCTAGGATGAAACCAAAAACATTTTTCTTCTCTTAAGCACCAATTTTTGGGCTGCTAATGAATTAGTAGCAAATTCAAAGAACTCGTGTTTCATTTTTGGAACTGGTGACAAATAATGTCTACATGAGAAATATCTCATGTCAATGATATCAATAAGCTCCTGTTTAACAGAAATATAAGTGTGTTTATGTAACTTATTGAGGTGGATAGGAGTACTGTCTCCTACAAAAGTATGCCAGTTTGGGAGCATTTTACAACAAAATTGTCTCAATCTCATATGTTTCTCATATATCTGCATTTCTTTTGCGTTTATATTTTCTTAGGCATTAGATATTTCTTAATCTAATACATGTGAAACATGTTAAAACAGTTGAATTTAAAATCCAAAATGTCAAAGATATCTAGCAACAACTGATAGTTACGTGGCAGAATGAATGGAAAGTTGGTATTAAGACTCTTTATCATACAAATATATAACAGGATCCAAGTATCGGAAAATGCTTATCTGTAAATGACGCAAGGTGGTGTCATTTGACTTTGTGTCTAAATAATTGTTGTATGTGTTCTTGTTTTATTTGTATTTGATTTGAGTTAAAACAGTAGCATTTCCTTACAAAGTAATACTTATATCATAAAAAATAGTATAAATTTGTACTTATATAACTGTATAAATCTCACTTTATAAGAAGAACAAATAAATAAGAGAACATATAACGTTAAAGTAAATTACAATAATATATATAAACTAGCTATATTAGTACACTTTACTTACAGTTACTAAATTTTTCGTTCAGACTTATAGTTTTTAATTTTCCTTATTCCTGAACGTGTTTATTGTATGAGACTTACATAAATATATTGATTAAAGGGGTTAAATGAAACACACGTAACATAGAATCATTCAAAGCGAGAATAACATATGAGAAAATATGAATTCAAAGCAAAGCAATGTATTAAATTGAAATGTCAACACGATTTATAAGATCTGCTTAAATAAGTATCGTCAATATATTTCATAGTTGGAATACACTAATCCCTTATAAGCCCGTTGTTTATTTCAGAGTCATGTCTAAGTAAATTGACTTTGTTCGATTGTTATCTGCCTTTACCAAATGCATATTTGGAAAGTTGACAACAGAGGAAATTGCTTCCACCGTTACATAAATGGATTGTTATGGGACGAATTTGAGCATCTAGTGAGTTTTGTTAAAATATGGAATAGAATTTGACGATTTAAGCCAATGTAATGCTTATTATTGTATTCTCATTATATTCAAAAATTTTAAGAGATAATTAGTGTTCATTAAATCTATAGATGTTGTATTTATAAAAATTCGTGGTATTAACTTTTATAAATGTATTTCAATTTCAAGACACTATTTAAAATCCAAATATTCATGATTGTAAAACTTTTCTTATAAGCAACACTAAGTTCTAATATTTCCATTAAGTCAGATATGAAATTTAATGAATCACCTTGCTCTCATAGATTAAGTGACACGAAATCTGACAAAAGTTGCTGAAATTGCCACTACATCCAAAATTTATTTTAAAAAATATAAATAAATTATTTTTGCATCACTATAAGCAATACATTTTAAAACTTTTACAGTTTTCTAAGTAATCTGTTCATTAAAAGACTTTTGCTACATTTTAAAAATTCGTAGTTCTAAATGCAAATTATCTGAAAAAAAGTTAGCCAAATTATTCTACATCTAAATATCGAAATTAAACTCGCAAAGATTCTCAGGAAGAAAATTCTGCTCCCCTACCGTGGCATTGCCCTCTGCCTACACAAAAACAGGATAACAATCCATGAAAAATCAATTGCCTTTTCGTTGAAACAATGAAATTAAATTGTTCCAAAATCAATTTTATTTGCCTTCTTTACCCTGATTCCCAGAGCACTTTTCTTCCTTCTACCAAGTACATTAACTTTTATGTTTATACAATGCGGGAAAAAAAGCAATATTATAATTTAAAATTAAGATTTATAAAAGAAAAAAAAATAATCACTCGCTGTAAAAGAAGTGATTCAATCAATGAGAATTTCAGAAGGATTCAAATCAAATTCTGCTTGTGATTCAAATTGCAATCCTTTTACTCATTGTTTTTATAAAGCATGGATTACGAATGTAAAATCTTCACTAAAGTTACTTTACTGTATGATATAATAGATGGAATTCGAAAATTTTTTATTCGAACAGGATTTTCATCTATTTTATTTCGATGAGTTAACATTTTTTTTATTTGGAGAAACAAAATTATCTCCCTGTGCACTAAGGAATATCACACAAGGCCCGAAGGTACAACAACTGTATTACATAACAAATCAAAAATAAATCATGAGATGAAAAAATAACAGAAAATATTAAAAGAAGGCAGAGAAAAATAAAAGAAATAAAACTAAAAAAGGAATTAGATTACAGCATTGATAAAATTTTTAAAAAATACAAAAGTCTTTATCTTCACCAGGTCCACCAAAATCGAGGGCCATCTGTTATTTAGGTCTTTAGGAATCTCGCTTTTTTCTTGGGAAAAAGATGGGCATTCAAGAAGTATGTGTGAAGGGTTGTCAATCCCGGAGTTGCACATGCACACATAACTAGTTTTAATGTGGAAACTATTGAATTTTTCATGTCCAGTGAGAAATTGCGTAATTTTGAAGTCAGTGTAGAACCAGTGGTTCGTAATTCTGCAGGGAACTGAAGGGAAAAAAGATTTAGTCCACTTACAATTGGGAGAGAAAACAAAGCCTGAATTCCATTCTTTGATGATATTAACTAGCCGACGGCTATGCGAAATTAAGTCAGAAGTCTTTTTCAACTGAATAAGTATATGTAAAAATGCTAATGACTTATCCGACGCATTATCAAATACGCGAAAATATAAATTCAATACTTAAAAACATTTTGATACCGGTATAACCATTTTATGTCATTAATTGACAAAGAATACAGTTGAACAAGAGGTTGAATCACCCATTCTCTACTCTTCAAAGGAATAAATTTTGCAAAGTTTTCCCCTCTCCAAAGAGGGTTTTCTTCTTATTTAGAGCTTTTGAACTGCAAATACAGATGAAGTGTATGAAAAGCTTCATGTGAAAATGGCAAGCATGAAAATTGATCCATAAATGAAAAAATAAGATGGACGAATTAATAAAGGTATTGTTCTTATATTCAAAAGAAAACAGGTTCAATCATATCCTCTACTTAGTAAGATACAAACATATTATACAGCCAGTGTTGTAATGTGGTTGATATCCATTAAAATATGAGTATTAATCTCATTGTTTTACGTCACATGAAACAGAGATAATTTTCAATTGCATTCAAGTTTGTATCGGACTAAGATATGATTTAGACTTATTGATTTCACAAGTTTTTGTTTTCGTTATAGTGGTAAATTGTATAACTATTTCAACTATAAACTCGATCGACGTATTATGATATCCATATTTCAGTATTAATAGAGAAGTCAATATACACCTGAATTAAATTGATAATTCTTAACTAAGCTAAAAATATAGTTTGAAATTTTAGTCAGTAATTACGCTAGATTCTAACTATGATATAAGCCAAATACAATTTGAATTTAACTCTATATCCTTCAGAATGCGAAAACCAAAATTAAATTCCTTTGACCTTATAGTAATTTATAGATTATTTTATAAAATGTATTAGCTTAGTATAAATTATATATTACAATTCGGAATATTTTTTACTTAGTATTACTGTTGAAATCTGAGTGAATAGTTTATAACCCAATATATATGCATATATAAGCCTTTCCAGAAAGAAAATAATAATTTTATATAATTATCTTATATAAATTTTTAACGAACTATATTTTTCTAGATTGAAATATTTCACAAATGGAATTTATAACAGAAAATCTTCCTATGCATTCCCTTGTTATTGAATATTTATTGAAGGACTAAAACTAAATTTTTTTTCTATTTGAATAGTAGAAGAAATAGACAAGATATAAAACTGAATTTTCAATAGCTTGAAACTAGTAAAAACTAGTTATAAAAGGAAGCGAAATTTTATATCTTATAGAAAAGACTATTTACAAGGAAGCTTCCAATTTCATGAGATAAGTTATTTTTCAAAGTATTACTTTGTAGTTAAGGTTGCTATTTCATATCATTAAGTCTTAACAAAACCCTTATATATAACTCTTTATTTTTTATATCATGCCTATAAACGGGTAACTTTCTTTATATATTAGATGGAAATTGTAAAAAAAATAGTTCTCGTTTTTTATGATGCTTTAGGTAAAGAATATTTTGTAAAGTAGCAGGCCTCTTCGTGGTGCACCATGGGTAACGCAAATACTGCTACAGCTTTCCTGCGCTCTCCTGAAATTGTGTGGTTCTTTCTCAGTATGAGGGCATTGTTGAAAAGTAGTGGAGAGCCCGTGAACTAATGACTTTGGCGCTAATGTTCGGCATTTGTAAATAATAATAATAATATTTTATTAATTTGAAATTTTATGTCATTGCTAAAATGTTTTATGACTTTGTCTCACTTTTAATATTGATATCCGTAATGATTCGATTTAAATTTTTTCTGAAAGAAATTAATATTAAATAATTAATCTCAGTTTCATACTAAATAGTCATTTCCCTTTTGATTAATACTTTTATATTTCATAACAAGCATAAAATGCCTGCCAGCATACATTTTTGTGTGATATTGATAAAAAAGATTCAGTACTTGTAAGACAATTTCAATCACTAATTTTGAAATTAGTAAGACAATTATACAAATTTCATTTCGTTACGTAAAATATTAAGACATTTCATTTATGAATAATTAATGTTTCTTCACACGAATTATTGCAATTTGCTACGACGAAATGATGAATAATCTTTTGGAACTGGTAGAGTATATCCCCTATGGGCAACCTTTGTGACTTTTTCAGTCGTTCAGCACTTCTAATGTTGTTGTCACTTGAAAAAAATATAAGTGACATAAAAATGACGTAAAACAGGTGAAAAAACCAAAACTTGTAGCAAAAAAATTCCAAAAAAGCAACAAAAATTCGAATTGGTAACACCAATGGGAAAACTGGAAACACTATAATTGAAACAAAAGACGGCGGATCTGCAGATTTCATTGAAATTAAATATTTTTATTCCCAATTTTTTTATTAATAATCTAATGTAGATTATTAATAAAAAAAATTAGTCGTTAGAAATAATTTGTATGCACAGTTACAAATTATTACTAACGATAGGTTTATTGCTTGGTGAAAAATATAGAACTTCTGATATTGTTCTAAGGAAGTCTGCTAGAAAATTCTCAACACCTTTTCCAGATAACAATTCGAAAGTGAAAATTTGCAAATAATTGATAAAATGCTGCGATTTTTTTAGCTTAAATTTAAGGACACACCACGCCATTTTATTTTATCGCTTGGATTCAAGTAGTTAAATATTCGAAGGTAAAAATGTTATTTATCAAATGATTACATCAATTGACAGATGAGCCATTCATCAATTGGTAAAGAAGTTTTATAAAGTGTTCATTCATAAAGTTTAAGTTTTAACAATATATAAAGAAGCTTAATATATCACTGGCATCAATGTTTTCAATGCAAAATTTTGACATTAAGAAGCGAATATTCTAATTTATTCATTGCCTTGGATTTGTTTTCAATAAAAAAGGAGCAAAAGAAGTTACTAAACTGTAAGAAACAATCCAGAATACTATTGTAGTTTATGTATAACAATTTAAATGTAGAATATTTTGAAACTATCAGTATCTTATCATTCTATATTCGTCTTCAATTTTATTTATTAAGAAACATTGTGTACTAATTATGTTTGACTTTGGATATAACTTTCTACTGTAACTGTTTAATTATTTTAAATTAAAAGTTTTCAGTTTTCTTACTAAATTCTTCGTATTTCTAAGAAACATTCATAGAAAACTCCTTTATATTTTGTGTAAATTTATTCTATTGCCTTATTTAATCATTCAAAATTTTTGAAAATGTTTTCACACCTAATTCATATTATATTTTAATTGTCATGGATTCTAATAAATAAATAATTATACCAGTTTGCATTTTTTTTTGAAAAATTTCATTTTTTGAGTAATATATACTTCATGTTGAAGAAATAAATCTCTAAGCACCTCATTTTATTCATATTTCACTCAAATTTTATAAATTGCATTCATATTTCAGAGAAATCTACAAATGTAACTATGATCAGTTATTGGTTTCAGAATTTGCAGTTTTTTATACAAAAAATTACTAGTTTACTTTATATTTAAAATTTACAATTACTAGTTTTGCTTTATTCGTAGAAAACATTTTCTGAGGAAGTAAAAACTTTGATTCCAAAAAAAGTGTGATATTTCATTTTAGTTTAATATCTTCTAAGCGCGATAAATGATGCAATTTAAGAAATATTTAAAAACATTAAAAATTTTAAAAAAATATTTCATTAACAACTTTGGTGCTAATGAGATGTTTCAATATCTACTTTTTTATTGCATGGAAGTATTTATATGCATGATTCAAAACCTTTAGTTTGAGAAGTGAATAAAATAGAGCTCGCGCGCGCGACATTTTATGTCTTAAGTAATTTTCTCTTCTCTTACTATATCACAAGTTTAATAATAAAATCTTTATTATTTGTCTTTCTAATCTCTTAAGCTCTAAAATATGAATCTAATTTTTTCCCTTTCAAACTAAATTTTAGGTGTAATTATCAGTAATCATTCATTAAAAAGCTAGATTTACAAGGAAGTTTTTGCAGGTTGCCTTTATCGATGAGTATTTAAACTTAAGTTCTCTCAATGCTAAGAACACTTGCCAACTTTTTTTATTAGTTATATACTTATTAAAATAGAATTATTTGGTATGTAATCGTTTTTGAATTGTAATTTTTTCCAAACTATTTCTATTCCATGGAAATAATATAATACTGGAACTATTTTGTTTATTTTGATAGGATACTTCCTATCATCGGGATTAAAAATTCACTCATGTGAAACTTTTGGTTGAAACAATTTTCCATGATTCTTGTTTTAAATTTGACGTGAAGTAGCATGTGTTTCCATCAACAGACATCTATTTCACTCATAAAAAGCGCAGATAAAGGTAAAAAGCCAAATTCACTTCGTAAATAATGAAATGATAGAAAGCTAGTAATAAAATTGGAAAGTTTTTCCATCTAGATTTGAATGATTTCTGTTGAAAGCTTCAATTTCAATATGAATTCAGATTATTTTGGAAAGTGTTTCCTTAAAAATTCTATTTTGATGTGAAACGAGAAAAACTTTATAACTTCATATTCCTATTCTTCTTGATTTGGTACTTTGCAAAAGTAAAATATAATCCGTCAATATTTTTCATTTATTTAGTAAAATTGTTCGTAAAGTTTATGTTTATATTATATTCCTGTATGATAAAACAAATGTATTATTTTCTAATAAAATAGGGTTTACTTTAGAACTAAATTATTTTCCTTATTACAGTTTTATTCATGGATCATTTATGATATTCGAAAATGTAAAATAATCCAATTGTTTAAAAAGGTAGATTACAAAATAAGATCACTCAAATTTCTCACTTTTGACAAATGAATTAAATACATGTTCCCGACTTCAGAATCACATATTTATCACATTAAAAAGGCTTACTTGATTCAACTAATAAATGGATTATATCATAAAAAATAAAAAATATATGGTTAATAATACATTAATATAATTTTAAGAAGGAAGATTAAATAAACCAGGGAATTAGAAGGTAAATAATTTAAAAATCTCAAGTATCTTAGCTTTGATCCTAAATGTGTAATCGAATTATCTTTATATTTTTTTATATGAATAGAGATATTTTTTATTTCAAGTTTGCTTTTTACATAATCAAAATTTTTTTAACTGTAACAATTATTATTTTATTAATATACCCAGTGTTATTAATTTATTGCTCTTCCTTTTGTAATTTGCATGTCCTTACATTTTTTATCTTTAGTTTTTTAAATTTTAGGAATTGTATTTTTACTCAATACTATACTTTGTAAACTTTATAATAATAATAAAAATGTTTACAGATTTTCTTAAATATTTTATTGACGTAACTTCATGATTTCAGTATATTATTTCAAATAACAGATATGCATCAAAAGTGTTCATTAGGTAATTTTGCTGCATATTCTTTTGACAATGTTTCAATCTTTATGTTTGAATCAAGAAGCTAAAATCTTCAATTTTGTTTTGGATTATATTTTCCAATTTGAAATTCAACATTGTTTAGAAAATAAATTTTGTATTTAATGGAATATTATTAAATAACTTTGTTATACAATAGGTACTGCATTTGCTTTTATGAAGATAACTTTAAATTTGTAAAAACTGCTTTTTTTTATAAGTTTTATTTCTGGATAACGATATATCAGAAAATAAAATCAGTCAAGTTTGTAATATAACTAGAAAGTAAAAACACAATGGGAATGGAATTTTACATAAGTATAATTTCCCTTATCTACTACTTTTAAAATGAAGCTTGCAAATGAAAATTCGAAAACATGTTTATTTCTACACTATATTAAATTTGAAAGAAAGATTTTTAATTTCCATAGAGAGAGAGGAAAAAAATTTAAGCGAATTAATGTAAAACCATGATATTATTAGGGATTATTAATATTAATCTAATATTAATATTAATAATCCGTGATATTAATTTTAGTTGGTATAATTTTTAAAAAAAAATTATCTTGATAAGCTTAATTTTATCATTTGAATGATTATAATTTTATTCTTTTAAAATAGTTGACACGATTATATTTACGATAATTTTTTCATAAAAAATATTGCTGAAATCCATTTGAAAATCTATTTACTGCTTAAGAACAATCGATTTTTTTGAATAAATATCTAGTAACATTTTTTCAGAACACATTCCATTTTTGTGTTTTTATTTTCATGGCAGTTTTAAATTTTTTGCAAAAACTGCAGGTTTTGAAAATTTAAGCATGAGAGACATGAATTACCGACCGTTGAATGAACTAGCGATACCAACAAAGTAATAAAAATATCACCTATTTCAAATTATGTAAATTTGATTAAACAGTTACCGTGACAAAACCTAGAAGTTAATTAGATGTAGAATAAAATATGCATGTATATCTTATTACAATAATATATTTGACTATATAATATAAAAAATCTAACTTTAATTATTATATTTCAAAATGTCTATGAGATGAATCGTTTTAGAAGGTTTAATTAGCATTTAAAAACATTTAAAATGAATTTGCTTTTATACATCTCGTTATGAAACAGTAAACCACGTTGAAATAATTGAAAATTCCAATTAGAAGTAATTGATCTAAAGTCAATCAGGATGTAAAACATTTCATTTCTTAATCATTCACTTCATTACGCTAAATAATCAAAGTCTTCGGTTATAGTTAAATATTAATGTTTAAATGCAAATGAATTAACGTATTTTGTAGCATACAGATTCTCTAAAATAATTTACTTGCCACAAAATTATTAACAGGAGCCATTTAATTAAAGGTATAAATTATGGAGATAATTAGAGATGGAAAATATTTTCATAATAGCTATGATTTTAATTTCTTAACATTGCCAAAGTCTGAATTAAAATTAAATGTATTTAATTGCTTAGTTAAACGTTTGGGCAAACTTCTACCATAAATAGTTTTAGCAATAAACAGCAGATGCATCAAAATTGAGGCATCCTAATTTAGAAACTCTTTTATTTTAGCCTTCAATTCTACAAAATTTGAAATTTGAAACAATAATTCTGATTTTATCAACAGACATGCTTATCATGCTATCAAGTTAACCCAATATAAGATGGTATCCAAATATAAGAAAAGTCTAACAGAAGTTTTTCAGATAGCCTAAGAGCAAACGATTAATATCACTTAGGAAAAAACAAATCGATTAAATATGTACCTGTTCTTTCATATGATTTTCAGAAAAACATAAAAATATATTTTGCCAATCTTTAGTTTATTCCGTATTAGGCTTTATAATATTCATTTAGGATGTTATTTTAAGGGGAAATCTTTGAAATTAATATCAAACTATGTGTGTGATTCAGAGAAATTTCTGCAATTGTTGGAAATCTGTTAATTTATAATGATTAAACATAAAATGCAAACTTCAAGAGGAAATATTACGCGTTTTACCGTCGAAGATTTGATATCAATAATAATAATGATCACATCAATAACGTAGTTTCTTGAGAGTAATATTCATGAAAAAATATTATTACCTCACTCAAGGAAAATCATACGAAAGAATTATCTAACAAACAAATAAAATAAAAAAATTGCTTAAAATCAATTTCGGTCTTGAATACAAAATGAAATGTTCATATAATGATATGTATATATATATATATATATATATATATATGTATATATATATATATATATGTATATGTATATATATATATGTATATTTATATATATGTATATATATATATATGTAATATATATATATAAATATATATATATATATATATATATATATATATATATATCCCACAATGGATTTTCACACAATGTGTTATGATTATTCTTTGAATAGATTCCTTAGCGCGTATGACCCTTATATCATTTTATCTAAAGGATATATTTAAAATAACGTGTTTTATAAAAAAAGAAATGTTTAATTACTATTATTGCTATTAGTAAATTGTCTATTAAGAGTCAGACAAGCGTATCAGGGGACAAATGAACCTCTTTCCGATAAATTCATTTATGAGAAATTAGTATCACGTAAGTGATATTAAAATAAATGACGGTTACCTAAGAAATTGAGATTCTAGAGAAATAAAATTATTAAAAGTTCCAGTTGGGTTAAGCCGAGCAATTATCAGATAATTGAGGGGATAATTCTTAATCGTAAATGGATTCCTAATTCACAAATTGTATAAGGATAATTTCAATGTCTATTAGATAAAGCATCAGCGTCAATAATCAAGTAAATCCTCATTATTACAGCTTATTTAATTACACATAGTTCACAAAAAATCCACTACTGTAACTGTTATATAGAAGTTCTCCTAATAACATTTTCATCTTTTCCAGATAATTTATGTAAATAATTAAGTAACCAGATCTTCATCGCCTGTTTGATGAATTGGGTTCCTAAGCGCAATCATTAGGAAGGATTTATCTTCCATTATTAATGTACTGTTAAATTTAAAATGTTTATCATAGGAAAATTAATATAAATTATGCATGCCATATTGTAGGAATAATATACTTTTTATAAATAATATATATATATATATATATATATATATATATATATATATATATATATATATAAATAATATATATATATATATATATATATTATTTATAAAAAAGTAAGAGTAAAATAATTACGCACATTAAATTTCATAGATCTTTATATCTATGAAATTTAATGTGGGTAATTATTTTACTCGTTTGGAATATTTTGTGACTTTTTAGCCAAGTTGTCTTGATAATGTTTTATTTTGGTAACACCGTAACACTTTACTTCCATTGTTTTGAATGCAATCATAGTCATAGACATAATTGCTTTATTATTTTCCCCGTTAAATTTCAACATTTATTGTAAAGTTAGTAAATAATTTAAGCCTTAGGAGCAACTATTTATGCATTCTTGCTTTAAGGAGAATACAACAAAAAGTTCACAATGTCTGTTTTCTTAAAAGATTATTTTATTTTATATTTGAATCAGTCTTTTTATAATGCATTGATTAAAATCAAAAACTATTCAATAATATGATTATCATTTGGCTCATTTTTAAATTGTTGAATCGATTTTCACAGTAAATATTAGTGGTATTTATCTACGGAAAGGACATTAACTATCATCTGTCAAAAAATGGCCCTAGGTATTTCAATCATATCTGCACAAGTATTTCATATCCTTAAATTGAAATGAAATCAATAAATAATTGTAAAAGGCTTATATTCAAAACTTGTAGAAAATCATGAACAAATATTTCGAATCTCATGAAAAAAAAATATTTTACTTGAGACTGTGATAACAGTTATGTAAGATCATGAATAAATTAAAATCGATTTCTTTTGCATACTCTTGTATCAAATGATGTACACATTTTATAGTTTTTTTCCAAAATACATTGAAATTATGCATAAAATCAATTATTAAGAAATTCTTTAAGAAATTCCATTATAAAATGTTGTTTCTCTGATAAAAATAATTTAAGTTTCAAAAATATGTCCGAGCTCAAAAATAAAAGGAAAAATCTTTGATACCCTTTAAAGTGATTTTTCTTTGCTTAATGTAACGATATCATTTTATCTGAAAACGTAAATTTTTAGCTGATTATTCACCGACTTTAACGTGTTTCTTCTTCAATTGCAACTAAATAAAATGAAGTGAACTGGAAAGAAAATGTATATTTTTCTGAAATTCGCGAAGGGAAAAATAAATTGCAAGCAACACACTTTGCTTTGCCAATATAAAAGTGATGTTCTTTAATGATCAAAGGGATAACTAACAAAAGTGAGATTGATACATCAATCTAAGAAACTTGCAAATATCTCTATTAAAAATTTTATCTTTCGTAACATTTCTAAGAAAAAGGCAGATCATTCACTTTTGTTTACAAGTTTTATAAAATATTTTTAAAATATATATGAATCTCTTTAAAATATTGCATCACATCTCTTAATTTAATTTAAAATGTACAAAAATATGTAATATTTTTTGAGTGCTAGGTAATTTAATATTAAAGATAATAATACTAAAAATATTTTCCAACTTACCCTAAGAGAAACTACTTTTTATGTGAGATTTATTTATTTCTGCGTAGAATGGCTTTATTATAACTTACAGTTTGTTATTAAGAACATTTTCAGTTTAGAACTGTTTGCTTGATATTTTTATTCATCATTTAAGTTGTCAGCGAAGTAATGTATGAAATGTTATAGTAGTCTTTACTAAATACATAATTTAAGAAAGGGAAACAGGAATTTCTTCAAGTAAACCTCTGCATGTTCCAAAAAATGCTAAGATATTCCGTTTAAATTCTTAGAATTATAGAAAATTGTGATAAAAAATTCTTCTGATTCAGATGTTTAAACAAGTTAGGTAAATAAAAATAGATTTTATAAACATAACAATTCAAGTAGAGTATCTTTGTTCTTAGATAAAATAAAATATTTCAAAATTTTCCAAATTACATACTTTCACAACAAAAATGTAATATAAATTAAAAATAAAATAATATACATTTAAGAAATTCCTCGAAGACATATTTTGATTAATTCCCATTATTATTTAAAAAAAATGTTTTGCCCATTTAAAGGTGCAAATGTATTCTGTTCAGAAAGATATATATATATATATATATATATATATATATATATATATATATATATATATATATATATATATATATATATATATATATATATATATATATATATTTCTATTAATTAAAATTATTTCACTTTAAAGTTAATGTCATGTAGACTTTTTATTTTAAGTTGAAACACACAAATAACTTCGAAAAAAAAAAAACATACATGATTCATTTTTGTGACAGATCATATATATATATATATATATATATATATATATATATATATATATGTGTATATATATATATATATATATATATATATATATATATATATATATATGTATATATATATATATATATATATATATATATATATATATATATATATATATATATATATATATATATATATATATATATATATATATATATATATATATATATATATATATATATATATATATATATATATATATATATATATATATATATATATATATATATATATATATATATATATATATATATATATATATATATATATATATATATATATATATATATATATATATATATATATATATATATATTTATATATAATATATATATATATATATGTATATATATATATATATATATATATATATATATATGTATATATATATATATATATATATATATTTATATATAATATATATATGTATATGTATATATATATATATATATATGTATATATATATGTATATATATATATATATATATATATATATATATATATATATATATATATATATATATATATATATATATATATATATATATATATATATATATATATATATGTATATATATATATATATGTATATATATATTTATATATAATATATATATATATATGTGTGTATATGTATATATATATAATATATAATATATAGATATATATAATCTGTCTGTAAATTCTTAAAATTAGTTCTGAAAGTAAAATTAAATCTTTAGAATATATTAATTTACTTCACTTGTATCTAGTGTTGAATTACAATCAAAAATAATATTTCTCAGTAAATTAATGCCTGTAAACTAACTAAAAATTCCTTGCGTCCAGCAAAATATTATATGTAAGCAACACACTCTTTACTAAATTATAAACATTCAAAGTTTATAAAAATTAGTTTAAAATCTTATAAATATTAGATAACATTTGAAGGAAATTGTGATATGAGGTAACTAGCAAAGATTTCATATTTAGCTGCTTGAATCACTTTTAGGACTCTTATGTGATTATTAAATTCCCTAATTAAAAAGTGTATCGTTAATTTATTACATCGTCTGTGTAAAAATTTATTCAACTGTTAACTTAAAATTAGTAGAATTATTTCTAAATAATAGAGATACAAGAAATACCTCAAAATTCTGCGAATATTCAATGTTTGGAATGTTTTACACTTAAGAAAAAATTTTGTATAGAATTGGCTTTTTATCAACTTTGAAATTATAAATTTAAAGAGAAGAACGTTTGATAAAAGTAACTAAGCTTCCAGAAAAAATAAAGTATTTCTATCTCTTTTTAAAAGAACAATTGCTATTAAAAAAAAATAGAAATACTTGCATTTCTTTCCGAACTTCACCCAAACAGAATTTAAGTTTCTCCCCATCAAATATTTACACTAAAAGCAATAGCTTAAAGAAAGGTATGGCTCTATCTAGAAAAATAGTCATTGAATGTAATATTTTGTTTGTATATTTCCCCATCTCTTCCTAGAAGCATTGAAATCAGCACTAAATCTATAATTCTTACATTGAATTTGTTTCTCTGAAAGAATCTTTAAATTAACTTTAGAGCTTAGTTGACTCCAAAACACTTCTAAATTTGTGAAAAATAATGAAAAATATTTACAGACTATTGTTAAAGTGGAAAAAAATGCAGGATTTACTTATGTTTCAAAAGAAATATGTTGACCAGTTAACAAATACTAAGATTGATTTCATTAAAATATCATAATATAGTACTCTAATGAAAATAATAACATTATTTGTGGAAATAAAACTGTTGTCATCACATACACCAATAATGTTACCTAAAATATATGTATAAATAACTACCATGAAATTTTTCAAAAGAAGATGGTTAATTTGCTTCTGTTACATATAGATTTCAATACCAAAATTAGAATACTATATACTAAACATTGAGAAGAAACTTGCAGAATAAGTATTTTTTCCTTAGTTACTTTTATACATATGTGTATTTATAAATTTTACTTATAGCAGAAACATCAATATCGCAAAAAATATTAATACATTAGATTACTTGTTATATATCTTGTAATCAATAAACATAAACATTGAGTCTGGTCCTATTACTCAAAAAAAGCTGTATTATTATATGAGGAAATTGTAAATAAAATATACATATAATATCCTTTCTTTTCAGAGAAAGATATTATTGCAAACATTGGCGGATAAATTGTCATGCCTTGTGATTTAATAAAAGTAGTAATAAATGATATGAAACAAATATTAAGGTTCACGATTTAGTTTCTTTATTATTTAATGTATGGCTTCCATGAACTTTGTTGCTATATTGTAAAAAAGATTTCAGTATCATGTGCATATGAGGACCATTTATTTGTCGATTCAAGCAGAGCTGTGTGATTAAAGAAACTTATTCAAAATTAAAGTATAATTATTTAATATTTTGTCAAAAAAATTTAAATAAAATGAATGATAATTTATTGTTATCAATATAAGATAATTTGGTAGGAATGAAAATAATTTAGTATCTTGAGCATTCCAAATTAAATACTGCTACATTTATTAAAAATCTTATATTTTTAATTTAATTAATATTATGTAGTTTTCCAAATGAGAATTTTAATAATAAATCCTCGTATATTTTAAGTATTTTTTGCTCTCTTAACACCATTTGATACAATGATCCTTGCACTGATATTATGGCCAAATTTGGTGCTCTTGAGCAAGGGCAACCATTTTATCTGTTTCTTCAACAAAATAAAGATTTCTCAGCTAGGATTTGCCAAAAATATAGAAACTCATTTTGATGTCAAAATATAGATTAAGCAACGTCTCAATTTGTTTAATAATTTATGTTTAAGTCAAATCACCAATAATAATTTTGAATTATATTACTTGTGAACACAGTAAATTAGAAACATTTTTGAGAATCTCTGATTAAAAAATATTGTAATAATGTAAAATTTGTAGTTTGATGGAAAGTTGTTTAATAAAATAGAAATAAAACAATAAATGTCAGCAAAGTCAGATAATTTTTAGTTTAAGTCATTGTTTCTATAATTATGAAAGTAATTATATTATATATACCTTAAATGTGAACTTAATTAACATTAATAATTCATAAATTAACTCCTCAAGTCTTCCATGCATTAACAACCTACGACTCAGCTACTAGGTTGGAACGAGTCTTCGAAATTCCAATCTTCAGCCGTGCCTTCAAGGTTTTACACTGAAAATCAAATCCAACATTTGGATTTAATTATCTTAACTTTTTGTAACAGATTTGAATAAGACGTTTTTAGAATTCATTGAAGAATAAGCATTTCCACATTTCACTAGTTGATGCATTATATCATTTCATTATCAATTTGGAAGCAGAGACCATCATCATAGATCTCAATTCCATTTGTCAGTATGATTCGAATTTATAATAATGAGGAAATGTTTTAGTATGTGACTCAATCATGTCATAAGAATGTAACCCAGTCATGCCCTAAGTATGTAACCCAGTCATGTCATAAGTATGTAACCCATTCATGTCAAAAGTACGTAATC
The DNA here is from genome assembly GCA_030067965.1 of Latrodectus elegans. Taxonomy (NCBI): domain Eukaryota; kingdom Metazoa; phylum Arthropoda; class Arachnida; order Araneae; family Theridiidae; genus Latrodectus; species Latrodectus elegans. Next base: position 99,550,625 of record CM057819.1, read on the forward strand.
CAGTCATGTCATAAGTATGTAATCCAGTCATGTCATAAGTATGTAACACAGTCAAGTCGTAAGTATTTAACTCAGTCATGTCATCAGTATGTAACCCAGTCAAGTCATAAGTATGTAACCTAATCATGTCAAAAGCAAGTAACCTAGTAATGTCATAAACAAATAACTTAGCCAATGTGTCATTGTGTAAATATAATATGGCGTAAATTCATAAGCATCCAGTTTTAGATTTTGTCACCATGATACGCAAATTCTAAGAACACAATCTACTCAAGATCTGTGAATGAATTTGTGGTGATACACATGAATCCACCGATCACAAAATAATTTTACAAGATGTTCTCGAGAAATTAAAAATAATTCAGTTAAAAATTTCATTTTTAATTACTACAGTTCTTATTTAACGAAAAAATTCCTGAGCTTAATTAATGCAGATGTTAGTTAAGTTCATGGTGACAATCAAAGTAGATTGAGTAATTATCGATTCTGTTTATGGAATTGCATAGCTTTTTTTATCGGTTTAATTATCCTATTTATTAATATACGAGATATGAAACAAAATATTACTAGAACTATATTAGAAATATATCTAAATTAAAAATAATAGAATAGTATTTTTAATAAACATATGAAGTGTTAAAGAATATATTTAAAAGTTTTGAGAAAATGCATCCAATACTTTATTCGTAGAGTTTATGTGAATCGAACCCTGAAGAAATAATTTCAATTTATATAGAACTTGGAAGAAATAGAATATTTCTAGCCAGACTGCCATTAACTATTTCTAAAAATGCAATGCACAGGTTTGTAACATTGACATTTTCTCTAGACATAGTGAAATAAGATATTGCAAACATTTTTTTCACAGGTCTACTTTTGTTACTTTATAAAGTTCAAATCACTAGAATTGAAATTCGAATAAATTCTAGAAGAACTATTTTAAGGGTCACAATTGTTCGATTTGTGAATAAAATATCCATATTAATCATTTAATTATAAAAAAATACAAATAAATGTCTAAAACATAAATTATAAAGAAATTAGATACACATTAAGAATGGAAATGTATTTATTCTACGAATTACAAACAATGTAGAAAATGAAGTTTGAATCATATAAAAAATAAATTAGTCAATAAATTACTCTTAAACATAAACAGAATTATTTTGAGTATACAAATATGTTATTGCATATAACGTATCACAAAAATATAATTTTTTCAAAAGTCTCAAAGCTATTTATAATTTTTCAAGAAGCACCCTACAAAATGAATTCATTTTTGTGAACAATAGCTTGTATTTTAACTGAATATAAAATTTCATTGTAAATGATAACATTGGATTCGAATTGGGAATTTATCATCATGCATGAAGTATCTACTTTATTTGTGGTACAGTATCTGATCTGCTATAGTTTATCGAAAGCGTTTGCAACATACTAATCCACGGGTACTGGGTAGAAAAAAACATTGTGCACATGGTTTTTTAATGTTAGGTTTTCTGTTATTATCATTGAATTCGATACCTTAGAACCCTGACAGAAATTTTTTGAATATCAGAAAAAAAATTATTTTACACTTTAACATAACATAGGTAGATAATCCAATAACATAAATAGGTTTTAAGAACATTTTAAAGATTCGAATAATATCTTCTGGGAGAAATCTTCAAAGTTGACTTATATTCTTTGAAAAAGAAAAACGAACCTGAAATATTCAAGTAGTTTTTTTCCTGCAGATGTGCTTAAAAGAGATAGAAAATTTGCAATTATCTACTATTGATTAACATTGTCTAGAATAATAATTGACCAATCTTCTGCTCCAAAGAGTCATGGTCTTAACATTTGGTCAATGAACAAAAACTAATTACTAAGTAATGAAGATATTCTTAAAATTATATAATATATTGATTAGGTAATTTGTATATTTAAGTATTTCATTCCATTTTTGTGACGTTGTACAAGTTTTTCTTCAGACAGATATTCTCTTAGAACAGCATTTACAGCTAAAAATTGGTTATTTAAAGTTCTATGAACTCAGATACCTGAGATGATATTTAAAATATTCCGTTTGAATTATTAACTCAACCCATCACCAGCGAACAGCTAAGTAAATGATGGAATAAAAATATTTGAATCAATATATTTCAATATTTTGTTGATTTAGGTTAGAAAAATAATGGCAAAAGATTTGGAAAATCCATTGGATTTTGTTACAGGATAACTAGTAAAATTTAAATATTTTACTATGTTTGCGATTGTAATATACATTTTTACCCATAGCATACTTGAGAGCAATATCATAGTTATAGTTTTGAATATATATATGTGTGTGTGTGTGTGTGTGTGATTCTGTACAAATATCTTATTGCAAAATGCACAATGAAGTTTTTCTCATGTTTCCACTTTGAAAAACTATTTGTGATCCGACACTTCAAAAACACTTCAACACTTTCTTCTCATATTATTTCGTTTTTTTTTCTGCTTATGAATTTGTCAGTGTTTCAGCGAGGGTGAGGGACGAGTTTCACGTATCAAATCAAAAAAGAAATAAGTGACAGTGCATTTGTAGTGGGAAGGAAAGAAATTTTGTAAAGTAAATAAAAACAATGGCACTCTTGAAAGGAGTATACTTATTCCTAACAATGCGTTGCCATAGTAACTACACGTTTGGGCATGCGAACTGAAGCAAAACGTCTTGAGGTTGGTGTATAAACTTATTTTCTATTTCTATTTTTTGAGAGGTATTTTTTGTTTTTGCCTATTGTAGTCGGAGCAAGTACAATAGGTTGATATCAGCATGTGGTCTGAGTACCTTAGTACTCTCTAACGCATCTGAAATAAGGTAGAATGGCGAAAATAGCACTTTTAGGGTGGAATACATTATAAAATAATGCGTGTTACAGAAGTTGAAAAATAGATTCCATTGAAAAGAATTTGCATATTTTTGATAACATTCAATCTGTAATGCAAAATATAACATCTCAATTTCACAGAAAATATTAGGATAATTTTTTGAAAAACATTTGGACAAAAATATCTTGGAATTGCGGTTAGTTATTTATAGTTACTCATTACTTACATATTTCTATTTCAAAAATCAAATAAAAACTTCAATTTTTAATATTTGAAATTTATATGATATCCAGAATCATGTATTACTAGATTTGAATCATTAAACAATTTATTTTGCTCACAATAAATCGAAACAAATTGATATTTGTTTCAACAGTACTCAAGCTTATGTTATTTATAAAAAATGAAAAAAAAATATGAGGCTTCTTCTAATTTAGATACAATTGCATAAGATCAAAAAAAAGAATATTTTCATGTAATTTCTATGCATAGCACTGTCATTAAAATTCAAAACAACATCAAGCTTGTGCATTCATTTAAAATTTGTATGGAACATTAAGCAATCTAAAAATACAAAGAATTAACTTCAATATATTTATGCTAAGAAAATGTTAGCTGGGGCATCTGCAATCAGATAAGAGATTTTACAGAATATTTCTTAAATAAAAATGATATTTGAATGTTTCTTTATTTTGTTATACCTGGTATCATAAAATATATCCATTAGCATATATCTAATATTGAGATTGAATTGTAGCCAGTATTGATATTCGCGTTATTCAAGATCCCAAGACAATCAGCCGAATATTGAGTCAATGGATTCATAACAATCATAGAACAAAACGTACAGGAGCTATGCAAAATCCATCATTAATTAGCCAGAAAAAGACTATATATAAGCTTAAGAAATCGAATGAATATAATATGCTAGTTCTGATGCATGAAGCTGTTTGAAATGTAATATCTATCTGTATGAAGAAATCATTGATCAGAATCGGAAAGTGAAACTTTTACACAGTGATTACTGCTTCTACTTCTTTGATGCTATTGGCTCCACGAACTATGTCTTCGACGAATAGCATAAATGTGATCACATCGAATTCTTACTTTGAATGCAGCATCGTGATGACAGCCTTTGTGTTGAACATCATTTGAATGCTTCATACTTGCTTCAACTAAACTGATATTATGGAGTCCCAATTAATCTCCAATTAATCAATTAATTAATGATCTTTGTTACCTGTTTTATGAATTTCTTATAAATTTGAATCAGAAATAACGTAATAGAGTATTTTTTCTATTGATTCTATTTTTTTGGTATTTCTTGATAGACTATGTTTATGGCTATCCAACACTTCTAATTTTGCTATCTCTTGTAAAATGTTGATTATTCATCCTCCGTGGTTTGTCTATTGCATATAATTTAATTTTCCTTCTAATTTTTGTTGGAATCTATGCCATAGCAAAATCTGCTGTTGTTGTCACGTGACAAGTGCAAAAAGAAAAAATTGAAAAGGTAAAAAAGTCATATGGGACTAAAGGAATGGAGTACTGCTCCTGGCCACATCTTTACCTATTTTCGTATTTAGGGTGTTACGGCAGCAGTTGGGGTCGATGCTGAAGAGGGTCGAGGCAACAGAGTGCCTGCATTCTGCATATGTTCTAGATCCATCGGGCATGATTTTCATACCCTTCATGTGCTCAGTCTTGATTCTGTTGCTGGTAGAGGTGATACCACGACCAGAATTAAACTCAGGTAGCCACCATTTTTTCCGTTGTCCTCAACAGAACTGATGCCTTGCAAAGGCGTTTGCATCGAAACAAGTGACAGTCGTGGGAGGGAGACTGATATTCCTAGCCTCCTTTGCGAGGGACTCATCCTGTTCATATACCATAGCAGATAAAAGCTGTTATTGGCAGCTGGAATAGTAGCTAGCAGGAATAATAACTCATATATGGAATAATTGGCTATAAATCCTCGAGATATCTTCAAATTTAACTACTTATTTTTTTAATTATATGGTATGTGACCAACAATAACATTCTATTATTTACGTTCATTTCTGATACAAAAATTTTAATGAATAGTTATCGTAATTTATATATACTATTCGAACAATATTAATAAGTTTTTCAATTTTTGAAGGGCGATGTACCTTTAGAGTCATAAGTGAAATCTGTTAATCGTTTGCATCATCATTTCAAAGTGCTAATACTTGAGTTACACGACAGTGTGTGATTAAGATATACCTAAATTTAACAAATTTTACTGAATGGAAAAAAAATTCACACTTATCAATTGATATTCCCAGCTATATTAATCGTTAAAATAAATTCTTTACAGCTTTGTTTTAACCTTTGCAGAAGAAATTATTTTTGATTTGTACTTTTTGCTAAGCTCCATTAATATTATAGATCACTGGAATCATCTATAAAATAAAAGATTTTGAATAAATATTTCTCCAGTAAAATATAGGAAGATATATTGCTTGTTCAAAGCAAGCAGGAAAAATACATTTAAAAGTAACCATTGGGGATTATGAAATATTTCTGTAAAAATTGTACTCTTAAGTTCAGAACCAATAAATGTCTAAGCAATTTTTTGAGCTCCCCGAAAGCTGACACTGAATATGAATACGATATCTAGAAATATTTAAAGGGCTTAATACTTTCTTCCAACAATAATTTTGTGAAAATGGCGCTTGACATAAAAGGAATGCAAGTGTAGTAACACTAAACATGAAAATAAGAGTAAAAATTTAACTTCTTATTACAAAATCCACATCAACTTTCTTACTTTCTTCCACATTCACTTTCTAAAAAAAAAAGTATGGGAAACACGATACATCAAAAAATTTTCTTATAAACTTTCTCCCCCTTCATGTTTTTATATTTTTATCATTTTTTCCCCATACGAATCCCTAAACATCTCAGAGGGAAAAAGAGTCTTATGTATCAACTAAAGGAAAAGATGGTGTATTCGATGGAAGGAGCATATGAAGAGGGAAGAAAAACAATGGCACCCCTAAGAAGGCGTGCTTATTCCTAACCGTTGGTTGCCATGGAAACTTCACGTGCTGGTACGCGAACAATAGCATGACGCCCCTGGAGTCGGGATAAACTTTTTTTTTTCTTATTTCCCTTTCTCTTTCTGTTTTTGTCTGTTTATTTTGTCCTCGCCTATTTTTCATTTAGAAAGAGTTGGAGTTGCTACAATAGGTTGATTCCCCCGTGAGTTAGGAATCCCTATAAATTCCTAATGCATTCCCAATAAAAAAATCGAACTGCGAAAGGCAAAAAATGCTTATGAATGGGACATATTAGGATGTGTCACATGCTATTGAAGTTGATGAAATGGTTCCATAAGGATGGAAAAAGGGAGAATGTATATATTTTAGAGGATTCAATTCCTACAATGGCGAAAAGGCTCTCCATTCAAATAAGCTTGAACTCATGCATGCCATTCACTTTAAAAATGAGTATGCTGGAACACTATTAGAACATAATATTCCATTTATTTGATGATTGCTACTGATTATAACCTTTTTTAACCATGCGCATGGGCTGGTCGAGGGTGAAGTCACAGGTTTCCGGTATAATAAGATTAAGTATATATGTTAATGAATAACATTCAAAATTAAACTAACTACAAAAGTCAAAAATTCTTCCGACATCATAAATATTCAAATTTTCAGGGTCTGCTGTCTTTTACCAGATAGGCTGGCATTATGGCATGCGTTGCTCCACTTTTTAAAGTGAACCATATTTTGGTGAGGAGTCCGACTTCCTGAGTACACGAACCCAGGATATTCCTATCCGTAGTCAGCCATTCTAACCATTAGAACGGGTGGGCGACTTTCAGGCGTTTATTATGCAAAATAAAAAAATTTCATTTTACTAAGCAGAACTTGAAAAAATGGCACATTTTTTAGCTCTTGCAAAATTTATTTGCAATATCATACAGTCAATTTGCTTTGATTTGTTTGACACTCAAAGATCAATTACTGTCCACTTTAGCTGATCTGACTGAAACAAATAATTTAAAATATGTTGTGAACCATTACAGGTTAAATAGATTTTGAACTATCATACCGTTCATACCCTAAATAAGAGTCGATTATACTAGTTGTTGAACTACTAAATTATTTAGGAAGCGTTAAACTCCTATTTATGACAGTTGAATGATAGTCTAAGCCTACCATTAAACTGCAACTCAGCTAGCATAGCTCGGATTCTATAAATCTGTGGTATTTATATTATAAAGTTAAATATTTCTATAATTTTATACTTTTTGTGAATCCATTTATGGTAAAATTAGAATTTCAGATCATATAATTGCAGAAGAACTATTGTTGTAAAAATCAGTATTAGACATAAGAATAACATTATAAAATAACATTTTCTAATCTAACGCTATGTCGTCCGTAAAATCAAAATATTTTTTAAGAAAAATATATGATGTGAACTGTTTAAATTTTTATAAATACACTACTGGCCATTAAAATTACTACACAAGGATGAAATGCAGATAACAAAATGATATTTATTGGACAAATATATTATACTAAAAATAACAAGTGATTAAAATTAAAAAAGAATTTGGCTGGATAGATCCTGAGAAATCAGTACCCAGAACAACCACCTCTGGCATTAATAACAGCAGTTATACGCCTGGGCAATGAGTCAAACAGAGATTGAATTGCATGTACAGGTACAGATGCCCATGCAGCTTCAACACGATGCCACAGTTCATCAACCGTAGTGACTGGCGTTTGGTGACGAGCCAGTCGCTCGGCAACCATTGACCAGACGTTTTCTATTGGTGAAAGATCTGGATAACGTGCTGCCCAGGGCAACAGCCGAACATGTTCCGTATCAAGGAAGGTCCGTACAATACCGGCAACATGCAGTCGGGCATTAACCTGCTGAAACGTAGGGTTTCGCAGGGCTCGAATAAAGGGTAGATGTCGTAACACACCAGAAATGTAACGCGCACTGTTCAAAGCACCGTCAGTGCGAACAAGAGGTGACCGAGATGTGTATCCCATGGCACCCCGTACCATCACGCCAGGTGATGGTCCAGTATGACGATGACGAATGCACGCTTCCAGTGTGCGTTCACCATGATGCCGCCAAATACGGATGTGACCATCATAATGCTGTACACAGAGCCTGGATTCATCTGAGAAGATGACGACTCGCCATTTGTGCGCCCAGGTTCGTCGTTGATCACACCGTTGAAGGCGTTCTTATCTATGACGCAGCGTCAAGGGAAGCCGCAGCCATGGTCTCCGAGCTGAGAGTCCAAGCTGCTGCAAACGTCGTCGAATTGTTCGTGCAGACACTTGTTGCCTTCCAAACGACCCCATTTATTGACTCACGGCTCGTGACGTGGTAACATTGGCACGATCCATTACGGCCATGCGGATAATATGCCTGTCTTCTCGGCTGCTAGTGATAGGTGGCCGTTGAGATCCCGCTAGGCGTTCCGTATTACCGTCCTGAACCCATCAATTCCATATTCTGCTAACAGTCATTGGATCACGACCGACGCGAGCAGCAATACTGCGATAAGATAAACCGCAATCCCGGTACGCTACATTTCGACCTTCATCAAAATCAGAAACATGCTGGTACGCATTTCTACTTCTTACACGAGGCATCACAACAATTTTTCACCAGGCAACAACGTTCAAATGCAATTTGTGTATGAGGAACCGGCTGAACAATTTCCTCATTTAAACACAATGTAGGTGTCGCTACTGGCGCCTGCTTTGTCTGAATGAGCTGAAAAGCTAATCGTTTGCATATCACAGCACCTTCTTCCTTTCGTATAAATTTCACGTGTGTAGCATGTCGCCTTCTTGGTGTAGCAATTTTAATGGCCAGTAGTGTAGATCCTAGAAATTTTGTAATATTTTGCTTAGGAAATATGTTGTAATAATATTATATTGATAATGAAAAGGAAATGAATCCTGAACTGTTAAATCCTTTCTTTAATATTTACATGTGCATACTTCTTTAAACCTGTTAAAAAGGTGAATAAATGCTTTCTCATGGTGTAAAATATGCCCCATTTCGACCTTGCCATGTTTGACATACAGCACATTAATTATTTGAATATATTCCTTTTATTATAGACTTACTATGTGACTTTGGAATAGACGTATAGGTTTATTTTTTGAAGAATGCCTTTTTTTTTCTTTGGTGATCCATCACAAGACTAATTTTTTGTATTGTCTTATACAATATGCATCAATTATTAATTCTTTAAACTAATTTAAATCTTTAATACTTAAAAGAAACAGAACCTTAATTTGAATCACCATTTGACTGCATGTTTAGATCTTACTGTGGCAAACCCTTATGTTACACATTTCTGTATTTATTATATTGATCCAAATGCGTTAATATGTAAATAAAAATGTTGTTAGTAGGAAATTCAAAATATCCGCAACTCAAAAATTTACTAAATTCAGAGAATATGAAAATCCAATTAAAAGTATATTAAATATAATTTTTATTACCAGAAATATATTATAAAAATTATTAAATAAGTTTAATATTTGAATTTTACATTATCAAAATATTAATAGATATAATGATTGTAAACAATTAAGTTTTCAATTATCAATGATTAGTATTGACAGATTGAATTTGTTATCATCAAAAATTTGCTTTTCAGAAAAAAAAAAAAAATCCTTATCTTCAGGTTTTATTAGATATTTCAGAAAAAGTATGAAATATAAAGAGAAATGAACATACTTAAATTATGCACATAATGATCACATGAAATAATTTACCTAAAATTATTTACTATTTTTTTCTTTTTTTACTTATTTATAAAATAAAATCATTGAATTTTTACTTATGGAATATAAAATATGGCTAAAATTATAATGATTCATTAAGAAATATATATTTTTTAACAAAAGGTGTGATCTGAACATTTATTATTCGATTAAATGCTAAAATCTGAATAATTAATGAAAACATTTCCAAATGATGTAGTCATGAATTAGTAAATATTTTGAAATATCATCAACAGGGTCCCAATAATATTGTAAATTCATCTTGTGCAATAACATGGTATTTTATAAATATGACATGGTAATTTATAAAAAATATATAACATAATATTTTATAAAAAATAACATGGTGTTATTGTTTTTTATAAAAATAACATGGTATTCTATAAAAAATAACACATTTTTTATGAAATAATAAATATTTTATAAAAATAAAACATAATATTTTATAAGCATATAATATTTTATAAAATAACATGGTATTTTATCAAAATAACGTGGTACTGAAAACACTTACTGCTCTGACCTTTGTGCTCCATGCACAGAGATGACAGACGCAAGCACGAAAAGCCTGGCAATCAGTCGGCGCGTCATCATTGGTTTCTATGGCAACCATTCAAAACCTACAAAAGAAAAAAATTAATTACTAGAGATATTAGTTTTATGCTCATTAGAAATAATTAATTCATCATGATTCTTTTCATTCGCTTCAAAGAAATCTTAGAAAACATTTGGTATCGTTTTCTAAAAATAATTGCAAAGACAGAAATGATCACAAGGATTAAAACGAGAAAAAATTATGTGATAAAAGTTTTTTTATGCCGCAATAGTACTTTCATAATAGCTGTAATTATCGTATTTGACATCTTCAAGATATTTGGTGAGCAAAGATGATATATTAAGATTCTTTGAAATTTTGCAGAAACAAAGATTTATTTTAGACTTTTTAGAGCCTTTCATAAACTTTGTGGTATTATATCCGCTAAAGGCTACGACAAAATTCTAGCTTTATTTTGAAATCAATTTTATCAATAAAATCAATGATATGAATATACTGATGTAGAAAAAGTTTAGAGGTATTTGAACTAAGTTTCATTTTGTAAGAAAACATTGCTTTAAAATTAATTACTTTTATTAAAAATTATGAAAATTGTTATGTTATACTGACGTAAGAAATTGAATATAGTGGTATAATTGATGAAATTGAAATTTAACATTGTGAAAATCACTCTAGAGTTCCTATTTGGGATTATTACACAGTAGTGAAGTTTTTATCACGTAAGAATATGGAAATATGAATAATGATTTACATATATAGATCAGTATTTTTATAAAATAAACATATTTGATTTACCATATGATCTGACAAAAAATATTTTCCTTTTATTAAATAGAAACAAAAGCATTAATATTGGAACAATTGTCTTTAATTGAAAGCTGGTATTGAAGCTATTAATTGAATATCGTTATTATGATAATAATTTCGTCTTACTGTTAATTCCTATTTTATAAATAAAGAAATGAATCCATAAAGACAAATTAATCAATATCTCAGGTCATCAATATAATGTAAAAAGTCAAATCTTAACTTTCTTTTCCATTTTAATTTATATATAAAAAAATTAAGATCATATTCGTATAAATATGTAACACACACACATTATATATATCTAAGTTTTTTTTTATAACGTATTTATTAAATGTTAACATTTATATTTGTTTAATCATTTGGTATAAGTATTCTATTTTTGACTGGTGCATGGAATTCCACCAAATACACCTGGAAAAAATACTGTAAATACTAAAAATGTGAAAAATGTTCATGTGCAATGGATAGAAAATTATGTAAATGTAACGTATCAAAAATAATTTAGAAATGAAAAAGGATAGGAATATAACTGTAAATATATGCTATAAAAACAATACTTGGAACAATAAAAATATCTTAGAAAATTATAAATAATAAGTATTGTTCCGGATGTCTTTAAGGGATAAAAAAAAAACTTTCACTATCTATATTCCAATGATAAAATATGTAAGAAAATCTTATTATTTAAGTGATTCAGAAATATATAGAAATATAATACTTTGGAAACTACTTTTTTTAAAATAATGTGAAGATAAAAAAGTACTACTTCGTGGAAGGGTAGCAATTTATTTTTTATTGTTATAGTCTTTCATAAAGTCTATTATCTACATTGATAAAAATATGATTTCAAGCATGTTGAGATCTTCCATTTTTCAAAACTTTTTAACAAATTTATAAAATAAATAAATATTACTTTACAACAAATCAGAAAGCAATGCGTAATCTGTTCCAAGCATACTGTACAATATTGTGCATAATTTAATGAGCAATTGTACATTTTCTAGATGATATGATACATTTCATATTATTTATTGTGATTATTTTGTCACAATGATAACAAGTATAAAAAAATCATACTACAATGATTATCATAAAAATATTCATTACAGGTAATTTCTTTAATTCACTTAATCACCACTAATAATGTTAATTAAGTAATCCATTTTCATCACCTTTAAGTATTTTATGAAATAAACTGAGCTAGCAATAAAAATTTTATTCTATTAGGCCTAACAAATAAAACAAGGGTGAATCTTAGCTAAGTGAATGGGTAAATTCCCTCAGTAACTTTCGATGAAATTCTTGCGATCTGTATTCATGGAGCGTAAATCCTGTTTGCATTTCAGATTATATGTAAGGAAATACCGAAAGACGATATATCTCAATTACTTAAGCCCTGAGATCATTTCACAGAAATTTTAATTGACATTCTCTCATTGAGACTATTTTATGCATTTTCCTTGTCTTAGGAATAATTAAGATTCTCTATATTTTGTATTAGAAATACTCATTTTCTAAGAAGCATATTAAATTCTGTACAAATAAAAAAATCATTTATTTTCTTTGAAATATCTGTATACATCTAACATTGAGCATTGATAAAAATAACTTTAAGCGCTTATACTCGTAAAATATGAAGAATTATACTTTTTATTAGCATTTCAAAATTATGATATTTAATAAAGCATTGAAAATTTACTAATTTAATTTTAATGAGTTTATTTAAGGAATAAAATTATGATTATCATAAAATCTGTAATATATATATAAATATATCATGTATCGCGCAGTTATACTTCCTTGTATTGGTGATATTGTTATTAAAAGACATTATAAAATAGGCGAATTTCAAAATTCACAAATCCAATTTTCTTTCACAATTCAAGCTTACATTTTAGACTTCTGTTACGACCCAGTTCATTTTTTCTATTTGAGATTAATTTCGTTTATCCACTAATTAAACACTTTATATATAAAAAAATATTTTTAAACGTATTTCTTTCCAGTTAAGATGATTGCATAGTGTTTGAACATTTTAAAATGAAATTAAGCAAAAATTTCTTTTAAATTTAACGTTAACATTTTTGAAATTTAGTGAAATTTATATTATAATGTTAAGAACACGTCTGACAAATTTTGTTAATATAGTAAAAATTCTTTCCCATTTTTAACTTATATTTCAGACCATTGCTATTAACTAAATCTCTCTTAATATTTATTTATGTCTTAGTTCTTTATCCAGTTTTTAAAAATATCTATAATAATATGTATATTTTTTGCAGTCAATAGTAACAGGATATAGTATAATTGAAAAAGGTACATAAGTTCTTAAAAATAAAATTTTTGTTGAATTTTGTTTTAAAGATATTCGAAAAGTTCATCAAATTATCTTCAGATAAATATTAAATTTCAGTTTTAAGTTCAACTCACTACAACTCACTTTATAGCACAATCTTTAAGAGTTATTACAATGTTTTATATTACCTTGTAACAGTAAAAATGTATAATTTCTATCTATGTCCTTGAGTTAAATGAATTAAGCTTAAATATATAAGAAAAATGTTGGAATTTTAGAGTTTCAGTGACATCTCAATGAATTTTAATTATAAACAAAATGTTTCGTGAGATTATTGTTAAAAGCTAATATCTCCCGTGTGGTGCAGTATAAGAAACATTTTTTCGAATGGAAAAGCTTGTATTTGGATAAATGATGATTCATTTTTTGATGAAGATGCCAAGAACTTTTATGTAAAAAGATTCCTTTTAAAATAAATAAAAGATTAATATTTAAATATCAAATATTTCAGTTTTAAACATTTATAATTGTATCTTATATCAGGAACTATATATTTCTTCTCTAAAACAAGTCACAAGTTATAATGATAGTTAATTTAATTATAAGAAATCTTTTATTCTAATATATTCCACAAACCCATCTGACAAATATGAAGATTTAATTTTACTTTCTGATTATAAATATTGTATGAATTCTTTATTTCGAAAGGCGAAATTAGAAACTATAGAGAAGAGGTTGAATTTTTAGATCATAATATATTAATAAACCTCAAATTTAAGGGAATATATTCAAAAACTATTTAGAATTCATAACCATAAAATTAATTTGCATCAATGAATTATTTTTTTACAAGTTTTTTTACCGTAATTTGGCATTGGAAAAATTTTGAAGTTAACGACTAAACTTAACCATAGATAGAAAACGTCGATACCAAATTTTAAAATTTCAGTTAATGTGTTTAAAGAAAACTGTATGTAAGTTATTTATAACTCCTTATATATATATATATATATATATATATATATATATATATATATATATATATATATATATATATATATATATATATATATATATATGTATATATATATATATATATATATATATATATATATATATATATATATATATATATATATATATATATATATATATATATATATATATATATATATATATATATATATATGTATATATATATATATATATATATATATATATATATATATATATATATATATATATATATATATATATATATATATATATATATATATATGCATAGATAAATAAATAATTCATTTTTTTCCTGTCATTCATTTTTGAAATTTGAAAATACTCAGATTCATAATTTATTTTAATAAAATAAAGCGAAATTAAAATATATATTTAAGAAACAAACTTATCCCTCCTCTGCCTTTTTTACTCATTTTTAAATTAAAATTATTAGTTAAATTCAATAAAATAAAATTTGTTTAACTAATGTTTCAATCTATACATTAGTTTTGTAATTAATATGATTACAGCACTTTTATAAAGCATCATATAAAACTACCACAAAATATAAAAAATTCACTGCAAAGTTCTATCGAAATTTTGCAGATAAAGTAGCATAAATCTATATTCTTTAGAGACAATCATTTGCATATGTTTTGATATTTTGAATTATTTTTAATGTATATATATATATATATATATATTATATATATATATATATATCAAACACTCTTGAGTATGTTCTCGTTCTTTGCTTAATAGAAAAGCTTATATAAATTTATATTGTATGTTTTAACTCGAATCTTACTTTATGAATCATTTTTAAATTTCAGAACAATAATAAAATTTATAAAATAAAAATTTAATTATATCTGTAAAGAAAGATATTATTTTTTAAGTTGAGTATATTATAAGTTGAGTTATATTTAATAATATCTAGATTTATGTACCTTAGCAAATTAAATTTTTTGAAATAAACATAAAATGAATTTGAGATTATTTAATAATTAAAATTTGAGTGACATTATTTGCAATAAATTTCCTATTATTTATAGTATATATTTTAGTTTTTGTTATTTGTAGTATATCATTTTGTTATGTGAATCGAATATTTTTTTTGCATTTGTTCCAATTTATGGAATGATTTTTAATACCTTATAATTTGGCATTTTTACTTGACATCAAGATACGAATACGTGCTGTTAGGTTCCTACGTACCTAACATTTTGCCTTAGGAGCATTCTGCTCAATAGTTTGTGGGTTTGATGCGCATATCGAAAGTGATGTTTACAGTAGTTTGAATTTTATTTTAAACTGTTTTGCTTGATTGAATTTGCAGAAGGATCTGATCGCAGAAGAACTATCAAAGCAACAGTACTCAGATTTGCGTGTTTCCAGTTTGAAAACTAGTATATTCCATTTTTAAATTAGTCACGACTCCGTTTTTTTCTCTGTTTACATTTTAGATATAAATTTAATATACAAACATGGCTAGAGAATAAACTTTTATTAGTAAGTTAAATTAAAAAAAATACCTCTTATTATTAACTACATTTATAACAACTTCATATAAATTTTATTTGTTTCAACAATATTGAACACTTATTAAATAATATCAAATATACTTTCCATGAATCTATCAGTTATTAAAAAATGAAGTTAAAATCTTAGATTTTTTTGTTGATAAGTTAATTATAAAATATTTTGAATATTTTTAAAATGCAATATTTATTAGTAATGTTGCAAGTGAGTAAGTGATTTAAGTTTTTCTTTTGTTTTAAAAATATTCCTTTCATAATTTTAAGATGTAAGTGAGAAACCTAAAAATCTGCAAATTATTTTCTAGTTGAATAATTAGAGTTCTAGCCTTCCTTTCAAGAGTTCATGGATTCGAATCTTTGAATTTGGCCTTGAATGTTTGCAGTGAATTATAATTCAGTTTAATTCAAAGGTTCTGGTTTAGAAATGAACGTTGTGTGATAAGTAAACCAGATTATATTGTTTTGTTTGTTTGCCGTTTAACAACAATGTTATGCACACGAGAGCTAATCAGATCGTTACATATTGTTTAAAAAGTATTTCTAGTTACTGCTAACATCCAAACCCAAGGTTAGATTCGAACGCACGAGCTTTTGAACCAACCTTTGTTAACGACACAATTGCGAAGTCTTGCCATGCTAGCCGTTTGGAATCCTTTATTTAGAACTTTGTTTGGACATAATATTTCTGCCAGCAGTTATATATCATTGATCTGTAACTTTTTCTACATTTCATCTCAACAATTTTGTGAACTTTTTACATATAATATTAAAAAATATATAATATAAGGGATACAAATATGGATATCTATAATCGTAAAAGTAACATAAGCAATCTCAAGCTCCATAGTATAAAGTTTCACACAATTAAATCAAGGGAAAATTGATATATTTTTAGTACTAATAAACAGAAATGATTCCTGTGATATAATTGTAAATTCATTTCTCATTTTAACTACTTTATTAATATTAGAATATAAGAATACAATGAGATATCCAGTTGTTAAAAAAAAGATAATTAGTTCAGAATAAATTTAATTATTATTACAAATATTTATTAGCAAGCTACAATTATTACTGCTTTGTTTTTAGAAACACAAAAGACGTGGTTATATAAATTTAAAATGACATATATGATGCTCTACATACATCTTATTGTAAATGCAGAATGGTTCGCGATGATGCATTTTAAAGTTCCCAACGTGGTTGGTTGGTTTGGTTTGTTTATCGCTCAACGTTCATTTTTTGCACAGGAGGGCTAATTAGACCCATGGCTTAAAGTGGATTCCGAACCACTACAAATATCCATGCCCAAGGTGGGATTCGAACCCACGAATTGTTGAACCGAAGGCAAGAGCGCTAACCATTCGGCTGCCATCTCGGCATTTCCCAACGTGTAATACACTTGCAATCAAAAGATATATGGGCTCAAATATTAGGAATATATAAAATTATTAATACTAATGATATGCCAGACAACTTGTCTAGTAGTCAGCGTGCTTGACTACGGATAGGTAGATCCTGGGTTCGAATCGCGGTTCGCGCATTGATGTACTTTATCTCTCTCTATCCTCTCTTTGTCCTTTCCTTGTGTGTTAATGAGGTGTGAACGGTTGCCTACCCTATAAACGGGTGCCTATGGCATGTTTGTGTAATGAAGAAGTCGGGCTCCACACCAAATAAGTTTCAGTTGGAAAAGTGGAGCAGCACACCACAATTTGCGAGAATAGCTGGCACACGGGAACAAAAACATTAGTAATGATATCGATGCAACATAGTTTGACAGATTTTTGTCAAAATACACAAGAGCTTAAACTATTAATATCTAACGATTCTTGTACACTGCTAGGAAATTGCTAAGGACGGATAACACTATCATCCATAGCAACCACAAAATGAAAGGAAGCAAAATGTGGAAAATTAGAATAAGTGTGAGATATAGTAGGAAGAAGTATGCGTATGAAATTTTTTTCCACGTCTGTTCATCACGTGATATCATTCATAATAGTTTTTTAAAGGTTTTGACGCGTGTGGACAGTTGTTGTTTCCAGTATAAGTTTTACAGTAAAGATTTAATAGACAAACTTGAAATATTTGGCATGTCTTCCCGACATCACTTAGATGCTTTTATGCATGGCCAAATTATTGGAAAGATCGAAGAATGGCAAAAAATAACAGATGTTGCCAGGGAGTTCGACATTACTCACAGAGTTGTTTCATGGCTATGGACGTCAGTTAAAAACTACTGGAATGTGTAGTAGACGGCCCGGGGGAAGTCGTGTTAGAAGTACGATGGCAGCAGAAGACAGATACATTCTCCTATCAGAAAAAAGGAACAGGCGACCACAGCTCACAGGTGGCAAATCAGCTTCTTGATACCTCAGGAAAGTAGATCTCCCAAAAAAACGGTTGCCAGACGTTTGAGGGGAGGAGGACTATACGCCCGCAGACCTGTTGTGTACGTCCCATTGACCAGACAGAACCCTACTGCCCGTTTGCAATGGTGTCGTGAGCATCGCAATCGGATTCAATAGGATTGGGCATGCGTACTATTCTCATATGAGAGTAGGTCCGGTCTGTCATCGGATGATAGGCGCCAACTGATCTGGCGCGAGAGTGGTACTGCTTATCGTCCAGAAAATATCCAGGAAAGGCGCCGATATCCGACAGAACTGTTCAGTCCAATTGCGATGCTCACGACCCCATTGCAAATTGGCTGTACGGTTCTCTCTGGTCAATAGGACATGCACAATAAGTCTGCGTGCGTATAGCCTCCTCCCCTCAAACGTCTGGTAACATTTTTTCGGGATATCTGCTTTCCTGAGGCAGCAAGAAATTGATTTACCACCTGCTGAGCTGTAGTGCGCCTGTTACGTTTTCTGATAGGACGATATATCTGTCTTCTGCAGGCGTCATACTTCTAACACGACCTCCCCCGTGTCGTCTACTACACATTCCAGTAGTTTTTAAATGACATCCACAGCCATGAAACAACGCTGTGAGCGATGTCGAACTCTCTGGCAACATCTGTTATTTTTCGCCCTTCTTCGATTTTCCAATAATTCGGCCACGCATAAAATCATCTAGGTGATGTCGGGAAGACATATCAAAATTTTCAAGTGCGTTTATTTGATCTTTCCTGTAAAACTTTGACTTTAAACAACAACTGTCCACACGCGTCAAAACCTTTAAAGCTCTTATGAACGCTATCACATGATTAACAGAGGTGGAAAAAAAATTTGCATGCACATACTTCTTCCTACTATATCCCGCACTTATTCTAATTTTCCACATTTTGCTTCCTTTCATTTTGTGGTTGCTATGGATGATAGTGTTTTCCGTCTTTAGCAATTGTCCAGCAGTGTATTAAAACCTTACTATTTCAGTAATGAAGCAATTATAGGAATGTATGCATGCTATCCTCTTTTATTTTTGAGGAGGTTATAAGATGAAATTCCGTTAGTTCTGAAGCAAAATGTTTGCACAAATGAAAAATATGAGGGTTTTTTAAAGAGATGAATTTGCGAGGAAAAATATTAATTAAATAGTAAGGAAAGTTTAAAATAAAAAGGTTTAGTTATAAGTGGTTTATTTACTGGCAACCCCTATACATATTAAAATGCAGTTTGCATAATTATTCATCAATGCATTTTCAGACGTAAAAAACTTGTCCTTATTAACTGATTTCTAAATGCATTTAATTACAATATAAATGCTTGATATTAACGAAGGGATTGATTTATGGAGTTTAATGGCGCAAGGTCTGATTAAGAACAAACTGCGCCAGATGTTGATATTAACAAAAATCTAATGTCAAAAATACCGTTTTCAGACTTTCTTTTTATACAATTGTTTGCTTTAATTATTAAAATTGTGTTAATGTAAGAAACTAGCCTATATTTCTTAATTGAATATTATTAATCGAATGGTAAAATATATTGTTAATAAAAGATAACTTTCTGGAATTGTTTTGACATAGCATTTTCCACATTTTACAAACTTTTTTGCCCGCTGATGATATTTAGAAGTTGAAGTCAAACATTAAAAAGCTAAGAAATTGAAAACTATTTTTTAAAATAATTAAAAATTCTTTGTTTTTTTAAACCCAAAGAAGCATCCGACACAACAGGAAAAAAATAAAAATGGCAACGACAGAAAAATATTCCAAGTGTTTTTCGACTTTGATAGCAACTATTATTTATTCACGGTCAGACAAAAATTCCATAAAAAAAAAAAAAAAAAATTCGATTCGAACCCATAAGTTATTCTAAGAACTTCAAAGTATTTTCGAGACTGAATCAATTGCTCCGTTGTCCCGAAATTCGTTGGCTATTTTCTCACCCTTTTTTTGGCTTATGTTTTCTAAATTTTGGTGATTTTTTGCTCATACTTTTATGGAAATTTCTCTTTTATGTCTTTTTATCGTATTTTAAATAAATTTTTGTTTACCTTGAGCAAAATGGAACTGTGAAAATAAAACGAATGACTTGCATTTCTCCTTTTTAGAAGATATTTTATCCAACTGAAAAATCGGGATGAGTAAAAGTTCTTTACAGTATAGATAATGTTATTGATTTTTCAAGATTCCTGGAAGAAGTTTTAAAAACTTATTTAAAACAACAGAAATTGAGTTTTACTAATCTATATGGAGAAAAAAATTCCTGAGTTTCAATTTTGTAATCAAAAGGAAGTAAGATATTTGTTTTTAAATTTCTATTTTGTCTTTAAATTAATTTTTTATTGCTCATAATTATTAAATAATCCATTCATTTTTTATGGAAGCAGAATATTGTTTGATGAAAACTATAAAACAAAAATTAAGAAATGTCTAAAGTATTTTTTATACTACTTTTAAATTTATTACTTTAAAATTTGCTTACTTCTCATCATAATTTTTGTTTAATAATGAAAGTAAGCAGAGAGAGAGAGAGAGATTTTTCAAGATAATAATTTAAATAGATTTTTTTTGCTGTGATTTTATCGATTTAAATAAAACGTACCTGAGCAAGTTGTTTTATCAGGCAAATTTTCTCTAATTTTTGCTAGACTTGCAATATTAATTAACAATGAGTGGTTGTGAGATTGAGATAATTCTATTAATTTTTCTTAAAGAAATTAATATTTATTATTTGAATTTATTAAATAATTCTAATGCTCAACAATAGAAAGGCTCAATATGTTTGCTAATAATTTAAATCAGTTTTTTAATTTAAACTAAAATACATTAAACTAAATCAATCATTTGATAAAAACACGGTCTTGTTAATAAGAGCGATTGTTTAACATTATAACAAATTAGAAACAGCTGCTGAAAGCGCCATTTTGCAAATGGTCAACTGTTTTTGTAATAGAAGCTAAATGTGTGTGTGTTTTACGCTAGTTCTTTTTTGAATTGTAATCTTTTAAATAAACATTGTAACAGAAATTCTTCATTCTGTGTTGACAGCTAAATTGTCAATACAATCCTGAGATTTGTCATGGGGTTGTTTTGAGTTGCAAACAACTTTAGATTTAACAGGTGACAGATTTATTTTATCCCCGAGGGGCAGAAATATGTATTCACGAATGATGGTAAACAAAAAAGCGAATCACGAAATTGGCCTTTCCTTCGATATTGCCAAGCGATTCGTAAAGAACAGTGTCAGAACTGAAATGAAGTAAGCTTCTTATTTTCTGTTCTAAATGTCAAAGTGTCTGGAGTCGATTTTAAAAAGAAAAGATGATTTTTATATTCTTCTCAGCGCTTTTATGCGATTCAGAATATATTACTTTTTTTTATAAAATGAAGGAAATTTTTTTTTATTGATTTTAAATTTGCTTTCTGTTTTGGGTTCTTAAGGAAAAAAATTAAAGTCATTAAAGTAATTAAAATTACAAAACCATAAAAAATTTAAGTTCTATATATAGGAGAAAAATTCTCTTTCTTAGTTTAACTAATACTATATCATTAATTACTTGTCTTTTGTCATAATTAGTGTTTACATAATCTTCAGCTTAATAAAGAAATGAAATTAAAATAATGTTAATTAAAAACTTTTTATAATTTAATATTTTTCTAACTCATTTATTATAAGCACAGTAAATTATTATTTATTACATCATAGTGTGTGGGTGAACATTTAAAAAGGTAAAGCAAACATGATATATAATTAAAATAAATTAATTTTAGTGACATTATATTTAATAGAAAATAAGGTTTATAAAATATATTTTTTGAGTTTAATGAATGAAATATTTTAAATAATTCATCTAAACTAGATTAATCACAATAGTAGATAAAAAAAAAGCAAAACTATATAGTTTTGGAAAAAAAAAAAAAAAAAAAAAAAAACAAGGGTAACACAGTTTTTATATAAAATTTTAATATTTACTCAAAAATATGTAAGGTATTTGGAAGTAATTACTTAAAGAAAAATGTTTGTTTTCCTGTATGCCTTTAAGTATGATTTTGATATTACCATTAAAAAAATTTATAAAAATAAATCCGATGATAATATAAAAATGAAAATTTAGAGTCGTAAAAGAAAATATTATTTCTCTTATATATATTTACCAAACAATTTTTACTATGATTCGCTTTTTCACAGCTTCGGAAATAATAATAATTAAAATATTAAATAAAACTTAATAAAAAATTTATTCCTTCATGGTAAATTTATAGTAATAGTAGTTCTTTTTTATATTAAATTTTACTATATAACACTTTTATAGTTTAGATATATTTTAAGTAAGCAATTTCAGAGACCTGGGTTACAACTGAAACAAAATTTAAAAATTAAATATCTATATAAATTTATACAGATTTATTTTCTGCAAGTATTTAGTTTTCCAAATACTATAAAAGAAAAATATAGTCAAGATTATAGTATATTTAATGGAGGATGTGTCTGATATTTGAAGTCTGCACCGGTCGATTTTTTGGAGTTATTTATATAGTTGCAATACTTAATAAAATTAATTTAAAAGATTTTCATACTAAAATTTAATTCGACAAGTTTGAATAGCTGCTTAATAGATTTGATTTTTGACTTCGAAATTCTCAATTACTAACCATGCTATATAAATAGTTCTGCTAAAAGATCTAATAATCGAAGTTTTTATATTCTTAAGTTGTTAATCTAATCATTATTTGGCATCAAAATGCAATAAAAGTTTACAAACAGGTACCCCTAGATTTAATGGCATATTTTTATGCCGAGATAGGCTGTAAAATGTGAATAACAAAATGGCAACCCTAAAATTACCTTAGTTAAAACACTAAAAATACCAGGGTTACCAGAATTAAATTTTATCGCCAATATTTATCGCTAAATTTTTCTTCAAATCAAGTGGTGCCCGCTTCTACACCGAATTCCAAAATGTTTATGACGCAATTTAATCACTTCAAATTAAAATTTTACTCCTAATGAATGTAAAAATATAATTCTTATCAATAATAATTTACTAATCAAGTTCTAACTTATGAACTAGATATTGATTTTTTTTATTTTATTTAAATATTTTATTTGCAATTTTTACGGTTATATATCACTAAATAATAATTTAATATAATATGATAATAAATTATTTCTACGTTTAAAATTTAGAATAATTAGTCATATCCAGAGACAACAAATATTTCTTAGAAATAAAATTAAATAAATTTTTAGAAGTTTTATAGATAAATTAGGTTTTAAACGTCACTTTTCTTAGTATGGCGAGTTTCTTAAAATAGAATATTAATAAAGATAACAAGAAGAAGTGAATTGATTGTAAATTCTCTTGAAACATATTCTCAGGTTTATTAAAATATTTGCAACGTAAAATACTTTTTTTTCAAATAATTGCATATCGTTTGTAGAACCTTAAAATGACTGAACAAAATCATTTATTTCCGAAGGTAAAATATAACTTTATCAAAGAATGTGGCGATTTATTTTAAATTTCCTCACTGTATTGAATAAGCCTTAATTGTTTCCAGCCTTTTCAGTTTAATGGAGATCTATTAAAAATAACGGTCATGTTTATGGCTTGATGAAAAGCAAAACGACTCCATTTGAAATGAAATCTGCTTTTCACCATCTTTTCAGAATCAATAATACTGGCTGAATGGAGTTAATTCCCAACTTTTAATGTGTTAATTTTCATTTACGCTTTCTGAGCAGACGAAAATTATGTGTTGTTGACGTGTTCTAATTACAGTTTGTTCAATTTGAGGTTTGAAGTTTGTCACTAATTTGTTCATTAGTGGCAATTTCTTTTAAGTACTTAAGTATAAAACAAAAATGCTCTCATTTTAGTTTTAATTTTTACAGAAATCTTTTACATGTACAGAAATTGTTTATGAACTCTTTAACATAGTTTATATAATTTATTCTAGAGTGATTCTTGATACATTAATCCAACGTATCAAATGTATGGTTAGTCATTAGTATTCTTTAATACTAATATTGAATTAAGCTGACTTTATATGAAGTAGATTAAATGTTATTATACAAAACAACTAAGTTTAAATTTTTCAATATGCTTGTAGAACATTGTCTGCTGTTAAAATTTTTTATAAAATTATGGAACACGTAAATTTGACCCTACATAGCTGTTAATTTAAAAGATGAAAAATATTTTAGAAATTTAAAAAAAAAAAAAAAAAAAAAAAAAAAAAAAAAAAAAACGCCTATTTACTTTATAGAAGAATTTTCTATAAATGTTGGTTCCTTTTCATATGTAACAACTGAGGTAATTTTAAAAAATCTAAAGTAGCTATAGCTATAGACATTCTTGCAAAAAAAAAATTACAATTAACTCTTTAGTGCTTATGATCAAACTTTGTAATTATACAAATTTCGAAATATGTTGCTCTAACACTCTGTCATAATGAATATTTTCTAACAATTTTGAATTCTTTTTAACAATTTATAAAAATTAACTTATTTTCAAATTATCCAAAAATTTAATTTTTTTAAAGTTTTAATTAATGTTTATATTTGATAACAAAAATACTAATGCTATAGAACATCTCTAAAAACAAGGCTTTTCTCTCTGCACTCGACAAACTTTGAAGTGTACTTTTGTATCATAATTGATTTTCTCTATGCCTCAACAAAATTTCAAGTGATGATATTATTTTGTAATCAATAATTATCTGAATAAATCATATTAGTCAAGAAGTATTAGTGGATGTAACAATTTACAAATATAGCTTCCATCAAGTTTGAAGAGTGGTATTACTTAATTTTTGCATGTGATATTAAAATTAATCACATCTAATACCAATTTTCTAAAATATTTGATGATTTTTGTTTTACTCTACTTTATTTAGGAGTGTTAAAAAGAGTGAGAATTAAAATAATTATGAATCTTTTTATATTTTTTGTAAATAACAAACAATTAATCATGCATAATTATCAAATATATGTTATGGATAAGATAATATGTAATTTCTACACTGAGTTTCATACAGTATATTATAATTAAGAAATTTTGCTTGCTATATGAGAAGTGGTCGTCATGTCATGGTAGCCTTGCAGTTAGGACATTGGCCTTCTGCGGTTAGGTGATAGAACGATTTTGCTCTAAACTCCTCTGATAGATGGCACGACCAGAGGATCCACTTCCTTTATTTTGACATTCTTCTGAATTGAGACAAAATGTTCTCCAAATTATTACACTTATGCTAACTGTTCAACAACCGATCACAGAATTATCGATTCCACATATTTAACGACCACACATATCGATGTACTTAGTAGGTCTTGAACGGCATTGAGAATTGAACGAAGTCCTTCCGTTTGCCTTAACTACTAGGCTAACACTGGTGCTTCTAAAGGCTTTCTAAAAATTTCTAATGACAATTAATATAACATCAGTTTTTTAAGCGTATTAATGCATTTATAGTATTAGTGATATGAATACCACATACCATGGAGTCTTTAAGTATTCAGGTTTAAAAGAACACAAAGTACTATTTGACTTGGCTTTTATAATTGCTTAATCTTTTAAAGTTTTTTTTAATTATTTGATTTGAATTAAAAACAACAAACACATTTTCAAACTATTGAAAGAAATGCTTATTTTACGAATATGTACAACAGATGATTGAGGAGAATATACATAAATTTTATAAATATTTCAAAACGATATTTCAAGCAAAACAAATTATCATTTTATTTAATAAAAATCCAGGCCTCTTAGTAGTTTGCTTTTGCACAAATTCTTCTAATTTTAAAATTGTACACATTATAAAATATTTTAAAATTATATTCTAAAAATAAATCATTAAGAAGCAGTACATTTAGTTTAAAAATACTAAACATAATGAAGGAATGCATTAGAAAGTATGGTGTACGTGCTGTCTTTCATTGATTAAATTAAACACACAAACACACAGATTTCTTTTTATTTGGTATAGTCTATAAATGCCTTTTTTACTTTAACGTTAGGAAATTTACTATAAATTACAAAGAACTGTATTAAATTACCTTAGCATTTCTTCTCGTGAGATTGCTCTAAATAATCTCATAGAAGAATGAGAAAAGAAGCAAATACTTTGGCTTATACTTTTTAGATTTGACAAGAAAAATTTTTAAACTGGTCTCCCAGCAATGATAATCAAATCAAGTGAAAATTTTGTCCGTTATTTTATTTATGTTAATTGAATTGCGAAACCCCTAGAGAATTACAGGGAAGGGTAAATCTGACATCTGAAAAAAATTAATTGTTTGAAGAGAAAATAACGATATATTCACTTTGAGGTTGTCGATTTCTAGTTATTTTTATAGAGCTTTGACAAACGATGATAAGACTTTTCTGTCTTGTTGTCAGATACTTTGGTAAACCACAAAAACAAGCATACAAAGCTTCTCGAACTGTTTTATTGGTTGAAGGAATTTTGCGTTAGCCAATTAATGGACTGGAAAGTGGTAATAAAAGATCCATATAGAACCTCGATAAAAGCATTTTATTTCAGATGATTTTCTTCGGTTCCGCCAATTTTTGCAGGGATTTTTCCCTAACATAGATTTTTAGCGGCATCATTTATATACAATTAGAAGTTGTTGTTTTTCAGTGTGAGTAAACGGAGCCTTAAAAATTTAGGTTTTATTGTCAACGTAGAGTAATTACAATAATTTGATTTACTAAACAAGGATAATTATTGCAAATGAAATTTAAGGGGTTTTAGTTGATTGAATTATCTAACTAAAATTTGTTATTGCAATTTTATCCTAAAATACTTATTCTTTGATCCATGTAATGTGAATTCAATAGAAAAGATTAAAAAAATTTAAGTTTAGTGACTCTTAAAAATTAAGTCTTGTTTCCTTAATAATTTTACATAGGATTCTATATATTAAAAACTGTGTCAAAACAAGACTTTGTATTTTTTACAAGTAGCAACCAATTGTAAATATAGTAACAACGAATTGGATGTATAGAAGCAACTAATCGTACATACAGTTGCTATTATATATATAGTACAAATAAGTATGCTATTTCAATTTAATATATTTCTTAATACAATCAAACCAAGCATTTCCTAGATTATATTTGAATATTATTTCTTCTTTCTTTTTTATTGAGTATTGTTAAATTATTTTAGCGTTTACTTTGTTAAGATTTATTTATATTTAATATTTTATTTGGAAGCAAAAGAACATAGTTTCAATTACTACGGATTCGTTTTAAATGGTTTTTGTATATTTTTACATAAATTGTTTCGTTTAAATATTCTTAAATTATTTTTATAGCTGTCTCATCAATAAAAACTAAGCCATCGATTTTTTTAGAGGTTAATGACAAAAACTGCTTGCAATGAAAAACAATCGTGTTTTTTTTTAAATTAAAGAATTACTGAAGTCTATGATCCTTAATCGTAATCCAATTTTCACTATTTGTTCCATTAGGGATTTTAGTCAGTGTTTAGTTTAAAGAAAGGTTATTCAGAGTTGCCCATCTTTCCAGTTTACAAGACCTTAATCAACAAGGCATTAAACGTATACGTGATCTGATGAAGGGGCGTTGGATCTGATGAGCGAGAAAACATTGTTAAGACTTGTGAATAAGATCTGTTGTAAAATAGCTTTTCCACTTTAAGGTAAAAACATTGTTTAATTAAAAGAAGTCTTTCTTTTACAAAAAAAAAAAAAAAAAAAAAAAAAAACATAAAATAACAACTTTTAAGACAAAAATTGTTGTGAAGAAACTGAAACTTTACTATTGTACTTCAATTATGCTTTTTCACAAATATACTTTTGTATGCCTTTTAAGTAACATTTAACCAATATTTTTTTTACTCTATTTATAGAGAGATAGATAAGATTAATCTAATTATCAATATCAATATCGATATTTAAAAGCCAATATCTGAATTTAAAATTCAGTATTAGAAGGGGATTCAAACCTTGTAGTTCAATATTCTTCCCAGATGGATTCTTTTTGGTGTGAAAGCAGTATTAAATAGTTAAATAAATGCATTGGAATCTTCTTGAATTAGAATATAAATTACTATCGTCAGCAGTGAACAACATAGGTTTTTTTTCAAATTTGAAATCCAACCAACTAGTTATTTAACTAAAATTTTAAATGACAGATGGACTAATGCCAGTAGCAGTCAGAAATGTAAAAAATACGGGTTTCCCCGGAATATTTCTTACCTAGCTTATATTTTTATATCTGAGATTTCATTTCCACAACCTTAACTCTAAACCATAAATAAATGAATGAAAAATACATAAAAATCAAGATGCATGCAACATTAGGGTTATCAATTCATTAGAGAATATTTTTGTAACAAATAATATCACGCTATTTTTGAATAATGTAATAAATATTTTTAATAAATATACTCTTACTAAAGCGCTTCATTCAAATTCAATTAAAAATCAAACAAAACAAATCTTTTCTATGATTTGCACTGATTAAATAATTATTCAAAATATAAATAACTAAACTTACCGAACACAACAACTATAGTTCCTTTATATCACTTATCTTTCACTGGATTAAAAATAGAATGGAAAACAAATAATATCTTACAAGCCAATTCTTTTTCATTAATGCCAACCGAAAGGCCTATAGAATATATCACTTAAAATAATGCATTCTAAGCATTCACAAATTGCTGCAAAGCTTATTACTAATGTATGAAAAAAATAATATTGAGAAGATAATTTTATTTATTTTTAATTCATAATCAAGAAGGATATTTATAAGAATTTATCAATGTTTCCGAGACACTTTCAAATAAATATTAAAGACTTTCAGAACAGATATTTTTCACTCAAACATAAGAACATAATTACAAAATAGTATTTAGGGATTTTTGGTCTGTGAAAAAGTAGAAGGACACCAGTAAAAATATTTTCATTTTGGAATCTTATGCATTTTAGAAAACCTTGTTATTTTGGACTGCCTTTCTTTCAAAAGATATATTTTGTTGAAAAAAAATCCATAATTTTTGTACAGTTAAAATCCTTATTGGAAAACCTGTAAGTGAATTTCAAAATGGTCAAATTGTGGCATGTAGAGATGTTAGAAATAGGTAAGAGAAATTTCAAGGCACCAACACATCAACCCAAATGTTATTTCTAACTTTATGAAAAATTTAAAGCGTCAGAGGGAAGCAAAGATTGGCAGACTTAAAAAAATGACTCTACATAAGCAAGGAAAAATCTTTAAAGAATCTAAAAATCCCATAGAAGTATAAAAAATCACAATACTCAACTAGCTTCACACATGTAACCCGAAGAACACTTTACATCTACGTAAAAAAGATTGGAGGCGTTCGTATTCAAGAAAAAAAAGCACCATCTTAAATGGAACGAAAGGCACAATGAGCACCGGTTACAGTGAGTCAAAGAAAACATGTCTTGAAATTCGGAATGGACTTCAGTTATTTTGTCTGATGAAAAAATTCAATTTAAACGGCCTAGAGTAGGTTGTCAATATTATTGGCATCGTCTGAATACACAAGAAGACACTTATTTTACTTGACGAATAGGAGGATGCAATTTAATGGTTTGGATATCAATTGACTACGTTGGAAAGAACAATTTAATGTTTCTGGATATAAGACACAAACATTCAGATTAAAATTTTGAATTCAAAGCTTCCTACCTATGCAGCTGAACGTGGCAGAGAAAATTGGATCTTTCAGCGATATGGAGCATCAATTCACATAGCCAATGGTGTTAAAAATTGATTTGGGACAAATAAAGTTCGGATTTTGCCATAACTTGCTAAAAATACGGACCACAAAATTGTATAAAATAAATGATCCGTAACTGTTCGGCGTGTTTACGCCAGATGCAAGCAATATGAATCTTTGTTCGAACTTCGAGAAGATTTGAATTGTATTCCGGACAATTTTTGTGTCAAACCAAAATTAAAAACTTATATGATTCATTGGGAAATAGTGTCTCTGAAATAGTTAAAGCAAATGACAGTAGAATTCCTTACTATAAAAAATTTTTAATTTAATAATTTAGAATGAATTTATTATTTAATTATTTAGAATAAAACCCAAACATTCCTTCTACTTTTTTCACACAACAGGATGTGCTGGAATTAATTTTTTAATTATGTTAAGCAAGTAGTTTTTTATTTCATTTTACACATATATATATATTAATATAATTGTAAATAAGCTTTTAAAAATGCTGTAATGAAATTATTTTGTAAATATTCAAAATTCTTCTCTTGTTTAATAAAAACCTGGTGTCCTTCTACTTTTTCCAGCAGTATATATATATATATATATATATATATATATATATATATATATATATATATATATATATATATATATATATATATATATATATATATATATAACAAGTTCCATTAATTATATGAGATTAAAACAAAAAGTACATTGCTCATAAGATGTTCCTTCTGTTTGAATATTTAACTTACAATTCTGAGAAATTCGTGTAAATTTTAAATGTTTATCTAATGCCAAAACTTAGTATTAAGAATAGTCTCATATAAAACAAACAATATAAAGCATCTACTCTAAGCTATTAAATGAATTTTCTTCCACTAATTAATGATAACTGTTTAAATTTCAAATATCGTAGCAAATAATTTCTAGTATTTTTGAGATTAAAACATAAATAATATTTAATGAAGAATTATTATTTAGGAATTTACAATTGAAAATTATCTAACTATAAATATAATTAGATAATTTATAATTCTAAATTTTTAGATAAAAATTATTTATTCTTGTTCCGAATTATGTACTATCTCCAGAATCTTATCTCAGAAAGTACTATTTATGTATATATATATATATAATATAAATATATTTATATATATATATATATATATATATATATATATATATATATATATATATATTTATATATATATAATATATACATACAATTATATATATATATATATATATATATATATATATATATATATATATATATATACTATATATAGGGGCCAAGGCCATTAATGTTTTTCTGACCTAGAGACCTTGGGGTGTGAAGCATGTGTGTCGATTGGGGGATCACAGTAATGCGAAACCCCTAGTGTTTAGTTCCCAAGCATAGCATGTTTGGTACTTAGTTTATCAATCCAATGAAGAAATGAAAGTCTGAGCCAGTCTTGCCCAGCCCAAAGATCAAAACTCGTATATATATATATATATATATATATATATATATATATATATATATACACACACACACACACACACACACACACACACATATATATATATATATATATATATATATATATACACTACTGTCCATTAAAATTGCCACACCAGGAAGAAATGCAGATAACAAAATGATATTTATTGGGCAAATATATTATACTAGAAATAACAAGTGATTAAATTTTCAAAATATTTGACTGGATAGATCCTGAGAAATCAGTAACCAGAACAACCACCTCTGACAGTAATAACAGCAGTAATACGCCTGGGCATTCAGTCAAACAGATATCGGATTGCATGTACAGGTGCAGTTCCCCATGCAGCTTCAACACGATGCCACAGTTCATCAACCGTAATAACTGGCGTTTAGTGACGAGCCAGTCGCTCGGCAACCATTGACCAGACGTTTTCTAATGGTGAAAGATCTGGAGAACGTGCTGGCCAGGGCAACAGCCGAACATGTTATGTATCAAGGGAGGTCCGTACAATACGGGCAACATGCGGTCGGGTATTATCCTGCTGAAACGTAGGGTTTCGCAGGGCTCGAATAAAGGGTAGAGCCACGGGTCGTAACACACCAGAAATGTAACGTGCACTGTTCAAAGCACCGTCAATGTGAACAAGAGGTGACCGAGACGTGTATCCAATGGCACCCTATACCATCACGCCAGGTGATGGGCCAGTATGACGATGACGAATGCACGCTGCCAGTGTGCGTTTACCACGATGCCGCCAAACACGGATGCGACCATCATGATGCTGTACACAGAGCCAGGATTCATCTGTAAAGATGACGTCTCGCCATTCGTGCGCCCAGATTCGTCGTTTATCACACCATTGAAGGCGCTCTTGTCTATGGCGCAGCGTCAAGGGAAGCCGCAGCCATGGTCTCCGAGCTGAGAGTCCATGCTACTGCAAACGTCGTTGAACTGTTCGTGAAGACACTTGTTGTCTTCCAAACGACCCCGGTTCTTGACTCACGGCTCGTGACGTGGTTGCACGATCCATTACGGCCATGCGGATAATATGCCTGTCTTTTTGGCTGCTAGTGATAGGGGGCCATTGATATCCCGTATGGCGTTCCGTATTACCATCCTGAACCCATCGATACCATATTCTGCTAACAGTCATTGGATCTCGACCGACGCGAGCAGCAACACTGCGATCAGATAAACCACATTCCGGGTACGCTATAATTCGACCTTTATCAAAGTCAGAAACTTGCTGGTACGCATATCTCCTTCTTACACGAGGCATCACAACAACTTTTCACCAGGCAACATTGTTCAAATGCAATTTGTGTATGTGGAACCGGCTGAACAATTTCCTCATTTAAACACAATGTAGGTGTCGCTACTGGCGCCTGCTTTGTTTGAATGCGCTGAAAAGCTAATCATTTGCATATCACAGCACCTTCTTCCTTTCGTGTAATTTTCACGTCTGTAGCATGTCGCGCCTTCTTGGTGTAGCAATTTTAATGACCAGTAGTGTGTATATATATATATATTAGGACTCATTTTATTGACATCACGTAATGGATACCATAATGACTGAAAAACGTTTGTAAATCTTATAATAAAAGCTTTTGTGCAAATTGTCGTTCAGGAGGGTTTTTTTCCAGATAGTGAGCCCTATTCACTAAGCGCAAAACAGGAAACTTGTAAAACTCATACTTGACGAAAGCACATGCAGAGAGTACAAATGGAATCACCATCTTCTATCATTCACTAGTTGCTGGGATCGAACCCTGGGTAACATGCTCCAAGGACTAGGATAATATAAAGTATCCTATTCGTCCGAGACTCATTGTAGTGAACAACAGAAAATTGTATTTTTCGTAATAACAACAAAAATCCATATCTTTATAAATTGTCTTATTATTAATATTTTTATAAATATTCATTTATCAGAAATATTTTTGTGATTTACAATATAGAATTACTGTAATAAAAGTGATTGATATTATATTTTTTATTACAGCATTTTTAATTGACTTCAAACTCCAAGAATCTCGCTGGATTAGCTTAATTTATGTGAGAATGAAAGCAATATCAATATTTAAGACGCTTTTGGAAATTATTTAAATTTAATTGAAATATTATATTTAAAATTAAGAAAAGAAGAAAATTTAATTTAAATAAATCAAAAGGATATCTAAAAGTGTCAGAAGGAATACCTAGATTACGATATTCCAATTATATTGCGTTGTTTTATTAATATTGGTATAAAAGTTTTGTCTTAAAACTATTTTCAAAATTTAAACAAATGAAGGAAATGGATAAGTTACAAAAGATTTGTTAAAACTGTATAAAATTATGGCACAATATAGAATTATATATATATATTATGAAATTTATGATTATTTTAGCTACAGAATAAGACGATGTACTGATAAATGTTAAATAATCAGGATAGATAAAAAAAAAATTGCAAATTTAAAAAATTGAATGTATTTCTTTAGTTAAGAAACTATCTCGTTTAACTTTTTAAAATAAATGTCTTATCTTGATTAATGTAAATAAATACTAAACCATAATTTTAGATAATTACTCAAGTCATTCACAGGCAAGAAGTTTTTAGTTTTTAAATCTCAAAGCACCTGCTAAACAGTGTGAAATTCGAGAACTAATAAAATTATTACCTAATTAGCTTTTAATTCAAATAAAGATTTTACATTTTTCATTAATTTCTACTCTAGTAAATTTGCTTACAAAACCCATCTTGCTCTCTGACTCCTAAGTCTGTAATTACAGAATAATTATTATTGATGATCAAAATATCAGACTGAATATATCTGGATGTTGTTGCACAAAAGTAAAATTTGTGCATTTCTATGATTTATTTCTTGTGCATGAAAGCCAGAAATATTTTGGTGTCAATTTTTCTTATATTTTATATGTCATTGAGAATGTAAGTGAGATATTTTCTATAACCCCATACTTGACGGAATAATTAACAACTATATGATTTCCCCAGACTGTAAGTGTTTGGCATTTTCTACTTTCTTCTTTTTTGTAATTTTTTTGGAAATAATGCCTATTTCTTAATTATTTTTCTTTTACTCACAAAAGGTAAAACACGTTTTTTTGTTAATTTTTTTCGTCCAATGCACAAAGACCATAAAACTCTGAGCATTCGAGGAATTACACGTAAAAATATTATGTAATCGAATATTTTTAATTTATTCCAGGGCACTTACAAATTTAAGATTATTCGAATAGTAACACAAATTATTAGGTTGGAGAATAAGTTCGTAGCGTTTTTACCAAAGAATTTTACTTAAACAACACACAATACTTATAAATAAGTTAATCAAGTATATATTCGCCATTGCTGTTTTAACCTCTTCTCACTTCTAGATCAATTTGCTGATGCCGTTCCGCCAAAACTCTCCTGGTCTGGTGTCAGAGAAGTTGTTAAAAAGCTTAAATAATCGATAAAAAGGAAAACTTTATTGTTTATATGCATAATATATATATATGAACTTAAATTTTCATATATTCTTTTGAAAATTCCTCAATAATTGATTAAAAAAATTTTATTTTCTCCTTTTGTTTAAGAATTAAATTAAATCATGTCTTTACTAAACAGGCAAAAATTTCATTCACATTCTAAAACTATACATGTTTGAACTTTATTCCATAAAAGATAAATGATTGGTTGGGATTTTTTTTCATTTTTACTTAAATGTTCAAAATAAATATGTTTTTATTCAGTGCTTAGATCAAAGTAAATTATGAAAAAGGAAATTTTTTTTCTTTCTGTTTAATATAAAATATAAGATGCTTTTCGCATGTCACGTGCAACTCTAATAAAAGTTATTTTTAAGATCTTCACCAAATAGTGTTAAATACTGTCGTATTCACAAATATTAGATCGGAAAAAATTGAATCTTCCTAGACGTGACATTGATACACAATAATACATGCGCAACATTCGTATTCATTGAGCAATTTTCTTTCGTTCGATATATCATTTGTATTCTTTTAGCTGAGGTGATAAAATTACTTTTGTGAAATAAATTTTGCTTTTACTATTAATAAGCTTCAATCCAGTTTTGTGTTTGAACATTTTATTGCTTTATATAAAATGGGCAATTTCATCTATTGAAAGGCAAGTTTGCAAGGCTTTGAATTCACGAAGTCATTGTATATTTTATCCAACCACTCCTTAATTATTAATGATTCATGAGCATTAATTAAATTAATTAATTTCATCTTTATAGTTGTCATGTCTTTAGAATTTGTTTTTAAATTTCAATACATGTCTTTTAAATGGAATTCATATTCCTGAATTCACAATAATGTAATGTGAAGTGAGTTTTAAGAATTATTTGTATTAAATTTTAATTAAACGCCACACAATACACACAGATAACATCAAATATATAAAGTTGAATATATAGAGAGAAGAATTTTGTTCTTAGTTTCAAAAGAACAATTTGATGAAAAAACATAAGCAAACTGAGAAATATTTATGCAGATTTTGTGTTTAAGTCTTGTTTTCTTATACAAAATTAGAATAAATTAAGTATTTGGTAACAATCTAATAAAGGAGCCTGATTTGTATCAAAGGCTGTCTTTTACTTTAAAGTGATTGCCAATATCCAATTCAAAGCGTAAAACAAGAATTCAACTTAACAAATCTAATTTCATCAACTCTGCATAAGTTAAGCATAAACAATATTATGCTCCTTATGACCATTTTTATCTTCATTGGGATATAAATATATATTTTTACAATTTGGTGCTAAGCAAAAATAAAGATTTCGTAAGTATATCTACTTATGAATCCCGATTTTTACTATATAAATTCAAATTATTGTTGCATTAAATTCAACAGTCTGACACTATCAAACATGGCGTAAAATTTTCTGAGTCATTTTAATCCATAAAGCATACGATAGAAGTTAAATAGGTCTAAAACAGTGACGTTTGATGAATTAGAAATAAAATTATTATTTCTTGCACAAACTTTTTTTTTAATTCATCATCCATTATTTTATAATAGTTATTTAATAACATGAGGTAAATTAAAAAAGCTGTAAAAAATTAATTTATAATAACAGTTATTAATAGTTGTTATTAAATAACGGTTAGTTTAATAATATTACTTTATTTAAAGATGAAGAGATAATATTACTTTATTTAAAAATGTTAAAGATGTACAATTAAAAAAGTTATTCAGTTAATTTTGAAACAAAAATGAGAGCGGACGCTATCTGTAGCTATGTATATACCTGTGAATGCGCAATAATCATTAAGGACATTAATAAAAAAATAGTATAAATGACTAGTGAAAAAACAGAAAATTATTAAAAATATTAGAAAATACTTAGTAAATAAAATACAGAATATGTTGAACTATTGATAGATTATTTTAAGCATTTATGTGCTTATAAATATTATTTTGCATGTGCGTGCGCATATTATAGGTTCTTGATGAATTTAAAGTGGCTATAGAAAAAATAATTTGTATACGGATTTGAATCCTGACTACTACATTACATCAAAGAAACAAACAAACGAATATCAAATTTAAAAATATGTTTTATATCCAATATAACTACATTCTATAATTTTTATTGAAAAGAATATAAAAATATTTACTTTGATATCAGGGATTTCTAATTCAATACATCTATAGGAAAACCTTAACAATCATTTTTCAATTCTGAACAATTTTCTTACTGTTCAAAAACAAATGATTTTATCAATCTCTGATGTGGCAACAGTAGACCATATAAATATTGGAACAGTAATACCATTTAATAATTTATCAAGTCCATTCCACATTCTCCCCTCGTGTAATTTTATCACAAAGCCAAAGCGAGATTTAAACATCGCCAAGGGGCATTCATAAATGAATCCCACATATATACACGTTAAAACATCGAACGAAATAATAATAATAATAAAAAAATTCCCCCTGAAATTGGATTCATGCTGGGGGTCGTTCTACCATCAAGATCGGGATTTCCATTACTTGAACCAACCGAGCGTGGTTTTGCTTGGGATGTGATTTATTGAAACCCTCGAGTCCGACTCTTGAATGTCCGGCGGGGTTGTTGGAGTAATTTTTAGGGAAGGTTGTTTATGATGTTACCGCATTCTTGAAGTGGAAATAGTAGCGATCAGTGGGTGAGATACGGCACTCTAATTTAACGCATCGGCAGCGTTTTCCATGAATTTCATTCTGCTGAATCTCCCCTTTGGGTTGTGGATGCCTTCCTCAACGGTGGTCAAGTTTTCTCAGTAAAATATCTAAGATCCTCCTTTTTCTACAAATATGGGACGCAGTATAGCTTATCGTTTTGAAATGTGTTTTATTTAAAAAAACACTTCTACTAACATAAATATAAAATTTGCTCCCAAAGTAATCGCAATTATCAAAAACACTTAAATACATGCAAATAAAAGCTACTATATTTATTATGCAAGGAAGAAAATCTTAAGCATAGTTTCAAAGTAATAACTCAAAGACCCTTAAATGCATCACAATAACGAAAAAAAAAAAAGAAAAGAAAAAAAAAACGTAGAAAAAGAAGATTGATTATCATAAAAACAAATTAATATTAATTTTACATCACCGTTTTGTCTTTATTTTCTTTAAAAAAGAAACCAAAATCAGTTATTTAGTCATGTATAAGATGGTGTTTCTAAGAAACATCAAAATGAAAAATATTATCATAAATAATAAAAAGGATAGAATCAATGCATTTGGATAAGACATTAATCACAGCTTAAAATTTCAGAGACAAACGTGGTACACAGCTCGCTGATAAATAATGTTCTGCCTTGTCGTTTGGTTTTTGATAAATCTTAGTGTTTGTTTTGTATCGTGTGCTCTAAATTTATTTGTAAGATAAAAAATGGCTTCTAAACTTTAAATTTAAAATTATTTTATTATTCCAATATCTTTTAATATTTCATATATAATGTCAAAAGGATCAATTTTTGAACTTTATTTTAATGTGCACGAGGTTAAAAATTTTGTATATTGAAGTTAGCAAAAGAAATGTTCGTTTATTTCATCAGGAAGACAAACTTTTCAAAAAATAAGCAAATTCCACTTTTCAAGAAGTAAATTTTTCCATTCCATCATTCATTACCCAATGATCATTCCTTACCATCTGAGGATATGGGACATAAATCATATATGCCAAAGGTCAACAGATTTTTTCTTAAATCCTCAAGTACACTAAATGGCTAACTCAAATTATTACCATTTGTCCCTGAAGAATAGATTCAATTTTCATTCTAAATTGCTGTTTTTTATGCCAATAGATAAAATCTTACTCAGTTGCACACTAGCCCATTTGCTGACCAGGGCTTACAATGCCCATTTCTTTTTCCATAACCGAAGGCAGAGTCTACCCGAACTAGGCAAAGTCAGGGTGGACTTTGCCTAGCTCGAGGACAGAACCCCGGACCTGTGGCTTGGGAACACGAAGTGCTACTATTACGCCATCTGGTTTCTTTGCCACTAGGTTCTAACACTAAAAGCATGTTCTGTATGAATTATTGCCATAAGAAAATAATGGCTGTTTTACATTGAAGCTGAAGCTCACTAATTTATTAAAAAACGTATAAGTTTGATTTCCTCACTTCTTTATAATCACAATGTACCGATGAAATTATAAAAATCGCAGATCATATAAACTCTGAATATGCATTAATTTTGACTAAATATTTCTTTGAAAAACCGGAATGATTCGTAGGAAAAAAATGGTATAAGAAAACATACCTACATTTCGGATAGCATGAAATGCTTTAAACCGTTGAAATTCGTAATTAATGGAAGAGATTCTCTCTCTCTCTCGTTAAGTTGCTTTAGAAAACAATACTATACTTATTAACCTATAAAACTATATTACCTCGATCACCAGTTTCGGAAAGGTCATAGTTGACTGGTTGGTTAAGAGTTTCTTTCTCGTTATCGAAAGGTAGTGAATTCAATGCACGACTCGATGAAAGATTCGCTGTGTTTAT
Source organism: Latrodectus elegans (assembly GCA_030067965.1). Taxonomy (NCBI): domain Eukaryota; kingdom Metazoa; phylum Arthropoda; class Arachnida; order Araneae; family Theridiidae; genus Latrodectus; species Latrodectus elegans. The sequence continues at coordinate 99,590,126 of CM057819.1, forward strand.
TTATGGTGGTTAGGTCATTTAAACTGTTAGTTCACAATGTCCTCCAAGAGAAATGATACCTTTGGAGGCCTCTGATTGGTCCGTGCTTCTAAATTATGGAGACCCTCATTCGGGGCTACGATCATTCACGTACTGAATACCCCACTATATAAAGTGCTGTAACTTCCTCCCCTTATAGTACTGAAAAGTGAAAATTACTAGCAACTGGGAATTATACGATAAACATAGTTTCACATTTTTGTATTATATATGTATATATATATATATATTAGTCTTTTAAGCCACTTATCTCTTACCAAAAAAGTTTCGGTAAAATGATGGCAACATAAGTTAATCAACGTTGCCTAGCAACAGGAAAATCAAAAAGTATTGAAAAAAAAAGTTTTACAAAAGTGTTGAAAATTTAAGTATTAGAATTATGTAAGTAAAGGAATAAAGAGAGTGAAAGCTTCTAAATTATTAACCTTTACGAAAATTGCATAAAACAAATAAAATATGAAAGGGAGATATTTAACTTTTACTAGAACGAAGCCTTTAATTTAATCAACTTATTTCTAGACCTTGAAATCAAACAACAATAAATACTAATTAAATCATTGGGGTGAAATACTAAGCTCACATTTTTAGACAGACTAGTTTTTTGTATTGTAAGATATGAAACATTTTTATAAGAATTTATATTTGAATATTTGGTATTTCATTTATCTCTGGCTTGCATTGTTAAATTATTGAAGCTGTCAGAAATATAATGAAATTAACTGTCTTTGAAACTTAATAAGTCTTTCTATGAATGTATGAATATCAAATTGTGTGACTGCTTTTTTAAATAGCTTATTCTTTTGTAATAGTTCCAAAACTAAAAGTATTGGAAATTTGATTATATTTATAGAAACTTCACAATTACAATTCTATTTAATTTTTTTAACCAGTTAACAATACAAAATATTATGGACTTAAATTTTGAGGATTAATTATAATGTCAGTAATTAATTCAAATATTTGATTATTACCATTTAATGAATAATTAATTGAACAATTTGAAATTTTCGTAATTTTTCTTTTTACTATTTTATGTATATATTAGCAACGTTATTCCAAGAAGTAATGATTTCTAATCTGGAGAATATTCCATAATGAACTGTAATTTTGAAAGGTTAAGCAATGTAGAAACAGAAATGCTTACGCTAACGATTAAAACGGCCTTATTACAAGTGTCATTAGAATCTAATACAGAAAATTTTAAATTATTTATCACAGAATTTGATTATCAGTGCTGTAAGTGTTTGATTAAAATAATCAGAATAAAAATGTTAAGTTTCAGTTAAAAAAACATCCCTTTTGAGTAGTTATCAAAATTGATAAGTGTACGATTCAGAGCTACATACGATGAGATAGAAGTGCCCCCTATCGAGAATATTAGTTACTAATTTTAAATTTTTCATTCCATTGTCTTACATTTCCACAGTAAAAATATATCATTTCTTTTTCAATCAATTTTTATTCGCTGAATATTTTATGTTCAATTTACAAAAATCTTTAATGAAACAATTTGTATTTATATGCTCTCCATTTTAATGATATATTTAAACTCTGTGTATTTAAAATGCTATAAGTTGAAAGCTATTGACTTATATACACATTATACAATTATATGTTATTATTATTCTGTAATTGTATAACACACTTATGGAACCTCAAAACATCTGAGTATATAATCAATTTAAGCATATTATTTCATTGCATATTTTAAAGTGACAAATGCATTGCTAGGTATTACAAATATATTGTTGGACAAAATGCATTAGTAGGATAACGTACTCAAAGGAGAGATACTTTTAAATACCCTAAAAATATTGGAAAAATTTCGAGTTACAATAAATTCTGTATCCTGTATTTAGACTCAATTTTAATCGGAGTAATAATGTTTTTTCTTTTGTTGGTAAAATATACCCAAATCCTTATAGATTTAATGACTTTGCAATTGAATCGTAATGCACATTCTTATCATATTCTTGTGGAGAACAAGTAACAGTCGATTTATTTGTTGTCTAACACGTTAACATTCAAAGATTGTTTTTTTAAAAATACCTAATTTAAACATTCTTTAATGTTGCAAGTCATACATGTTAATTGATTTGAGATATATTGCGGGTTTTATAACACTATGTCCTAGTTGCTATCATGAAAATTGTTGTTCTCGTTTTTCTAAAATTAACGCATCAATTCCAACGAGTGATCTCCCATTATTTGTATCTGTAACGGCAGGAAAACAAAAATTTCAGTTTTCCAAACTTAAATCATGGAAAACTTTATAAACAAAGTTATTCTTCTAACTCAGCCTAAAATGTGACTTTGATTTCACGTTTGAATTACTTTATCACAGCTGACTATATATTTTTATCTTAATTTAACTCAGTTTAAAAGAAGTAAATTGCTATAAATTCTTTATCAGAACAACGTCAATTCTAGATAAATCACGTTTCTTCTAATTTATGCATCTTTTTCAATTTCAAATCTTTAGTTTTATATTAATTATAATTATTCATTTCTTCGATAATTTTTAATCTAATTTACAAATAATCTCTTTAAAATGTTACATTTTTTTTTATAAAAGAAGTATTCAGTGTATGATATTTCTGTTCCAAAACTGTAACTTATATAAAGATATGGAATTAATTTGTGTATGACATATAATCTTTTGGAATTTGTTTTTTTGAAAAGAACACGTATTGTACATGATGATTTGTGATAATTATTATGAAAATATTCACTCCTAGAGAATAAATTGTCTACAGACAGAATGCTTAGTCTGATGTTCAAATTTATTTATTCATAGAATCAAATAAGTAGAATACATTTTTTTCGCCGTTTTTTGAGTGCTTATTCCCAATAAACTAGATATTGCAGCTTTTATATACTTTCGATTTATCTTGAAAGGTTTTGCATTGAGCACTTAATCTGTTTTGCCATTCGTCAATTTCACTACCAGCACCACCCCTCTTAATCTCATTCACTCGAGTTGAGATGTTTGCTAATCTGAAGCAAAAATGTCAGAGAAATTGTCCGGCGAAATTAATTGGGTGTAATCTTGAAAGATTCATTAGTTTCCTTTTATATATAATTTGTTGCAAGGCTTTCAGAAGATCTTTCTGCGGCTATGATCATTGAGAAAAAAGATTCGAATTAATTAAATACTAAAGCTTTCTTTTTTTTGGAGAATTACTAAAATAAACAATTATCTAAAGTAATAATTTTCATGATGAATAAATCATGTTTGTTGTGTTGCAAATTATTGGATAGTTAAATTTTTTTATAAGAATATATTATAAATGAGAGAGAGAGAGAGAGAAATGATTTTCCCTGAATGTTTGATTAGGGAAAAAAGTTATAATAAGCTAATAATATTAGTAATTTCGAAGTTAAAAAAAAGTTTTTTAAATTATCTCTATTTCTTAGTGATGTCAATACATGTTCAGAGCAACTCAACCATTTCAAAACTTTCATTTTAATTAATGCTTGATGAAAAAAATAATTGATTGCAAGATTTCGTTCGTAATAAAGTAAAACCACTTCATTGATGCCATACCATTTAAATTCCCCCTACCAAAAAATCAACATTAATTGAATTTTTGTGAAATTATATAAAATTTCATTATTCTTTTGTGTATAAGCCCCATTTTATTATTTTAAACAAAGACGCCTTTAATTACTCACTATGAGTAACAATCGCGCCGTATATAATTTAGTAATATTTCTTTTTAAACAAAAAGTAAAACACAGTTATTTAATATAAATGAAAATAAACGATACTCATTTACATGTATCATCAAATGATTTTGTAAACTTTTCATTACTAGAAATATTTTTAAATGATTTATTATTAAATTTTTTTAATTGTCTTAACATTGATTAATTGCCAGCATTCATATAGGAAGAATATATAATGACACACATTTACTTAAAATATTTTTTTAATACATGTTTCTTAAAATATTTTTTTATAAAAAGACAGTAATAACGAACTTTAATTCTTTTTCAAAAATGTTTTCCTTTCACCACTAAATATCATATTTTATCATAGAAACTGTTAAGTTATTCTGAAAAGAAACAAGTATAAATTCATAGAATAAAATTGAAAATATTTTAATTCAGATCTAAGTAAAAAAAGAGTTACAACATCAAAATACATTTTTCTGAATCCTATACACAGAAATTTGTGAATGTAAAAAGAGAATAATTCTAGAAACACTATAGAAAACATTTCATTTTTGATTTGCATAGAATTTAATTTCTTTTGTGTCAGATAAACTTGTTAAAATGAAATCTAAAAGTGTCAAGGCTTATGACATAATTAAAACTTTTCCTCTGTAAAATTAGAAAAAAAATATTATTCAGACAGGAAAAATAATTTGAATACTTGGAACACTTTTTTTTTTTACATTGTTATTTAAAATTTATACTACTGTCGTAAGGAAATAAGTTTTATCCACTTCAAATGTGATTTGTAAATAATAACTTTATCCCAATGTCAATTAAATAAAATTAATTGTTTTAAGGTGAACAAATTTATTTGTTTGTGTTGTTGATGTTTAATACATACATCATTATATCGTGAGTCTCAACAATTGAGTCATTTACATTACTGTATATCATTAGGCTTAATAATCTTAATATGAATTACACCTACAGACTCATTTTTACCTAATTTTTAGGTATGAATGCTCATTATTTTATGCATTAATGGTTGATCGCAAACTTAATCCAATAAATAAATGTAATTGTTGATGTTTAACCTTACGCCTTTTTAAGAATTAAAATTTAAAAAATTCTTCTTTTGTGAACTCATTTTTATGCATCTTTCTTTGATTTACTTTAATTCCCATTTACGAAGTAAAATTTATAAAATCTTTTTTTACGCGAATTCAATTTCATACATCTTTTTTTTATTTATTTTAATTCTTATGTACAAATAAAAGTTTTTAAAAATATTTTTTTGAGAAATCATTTTCATACATCTTTTCTTATTTAATTTATTTTTTATATCACGGTAAAAGATAAGGATTATCCTTAATTGAGAAACAAATTCTTCGAATTAAGAATAGCTAACTATGTTGCTTATATTGTAATCCTGATTTTTTTTTTGAACCATTGAATTGTAATTTTTGAAACTAATACATTTGCCATCTTACAGTGCATTCAATATAATCACGAATTTCGAGTGCAAACATGATATAGTACTTTTGCAATACGTAATATGTTAGGGATCGTTTTATGAAATTGATGTTCCTGTGTGGCCCAATGCAGTTGTCAATCTATGCTTGGAATGATATTTGCAATAAAAATGATGTTTTGGTCATTTTGATCCGTCTACTATATTTAAAGTGGAGCAAATTAATAGCAGTTTAAGTTAGTATTATATAAAAAAATATTTTTAATAGAAAAAAATGAAAGGAATATTATTTAAAAAATGAAGTAAATGATATTTGCAATTAATAAACAATAGGACATTTGTTATAAAATCTGATACTATTTCTTAATAACATTGGTATATTGGAAAGCTTTAAATTTAACTTTATAGTAAAAAAAAAAAAAAAAAAAAACCATATTACTTTGCAATAATTTCGCGTTTTTTAAATTTAAGTGAATGTTTTCCTTGATTTAAAATTATTTCATTGTTAAAATTCTTAAATCATTTTCAGAGTTATATAATCAGACTTAATTATTAAAAAATCCAAAATAAATTATTTCAGCACTTAAAGCATAGTTAGTAATTTCATCAATGGCTATTTACTTAATTTTTAAAAGTTTGTCTATTATTATTTTTAATTGTTATTTAAGAAATGATGCACAAATTGTGGCTAGAGATTATTTTGGTTCAAAAGTTCAAAAAAATTCTTTCAAACTGTCCTGTTTTAAAATAATTGTTTTTTTTTTAATAAATATAAACTATATCTGAATTTGGTCAATGAAATGTTCTGTTGAGTATATACTTTGCATCCTCTAAAAGTCAGTCTTTCAAGAATTAAAGAAGATTGATTCTCAGATTTTTTACTGTCATAGTTAAAATTGTAAAATAGAAATTTTTAACTAAACTTTTTACAAAACCGCTCACCTCAAAACACAATTAATAAAAGAGAGATGGTAACCAATAAAAATATACAATTAAAATAATTTCTCTTTAAAATACAAAAATATAAAAATAATTATAAATGTAAATAATTAATTGTTTTCATCGTTGTTTTCAGAAAATTATTTATTTCTAAAGTAAAAAATATTTTAATTTATAAAATAAGAAAACGAACATTGAGATTGACGACTGTGACAAAAAAAAAGTAAGATTAAAGTTTACAGATGAGAATGGAAGTTTACATTTTTCGTTGAACTCAACATTTCATTCAGTTTTTGAAAACTTTTACTTAGTTTGTTTCCTTTTTACTTCTCTTATATTGTTTAGGGAAAGCTTTTGTACAGTTAACATAAAAGTTACGGTTTTCCTTTTTATTGAAATTCTTTGCATACTTTGTCAACAGAAGTTAAGAAGTCTTAAGCAACATATTTCAAATCCATCGTTCTTTATTCATATGGGGCAACAGATTTTTGTTTTCTCATAATTCCAGCTCACAAGGTAATGATTTTTCTTTATCTTATATTTTTGACTATATTTTAGAAATGTCTAGAATATTTATTTTCATTCGACTATCTCTTTTGCTTAAAATAAAAATAATATTTATTTTACGTTTTCAAATTCTTCAAGAAAAGTTTTTTTCTTAAATTTTTTAAATGAAATCTATTATCTCTAAAATATCAAAAACATGCTCCAGCATCTGGATAAACATGTATTTATTATTTTTATTAAAAATGGAAATAGAATAAAAAGAGTATAACCATGTTAACATTTGTTATGTAAATTATTACCGCCATAATAAGAAATTCAAATTATTGTTAGTTTTTAATAATCCCACTCTATGTACATACCTAAAAAGATAGTTTTCCTCATAAATTCTATGAAGAAAGTAATTATTGTAACGAATAAGAATATGGGTCTAAATAATTTTAAAAAATGCTTATCGTTGGTGTAATACAATACATGCTTCGTTTTACGAACTTTGGGCCCGGTAAATAGTTCTTAAAATAGAAATATATGAGATAATGCTTAAAATTAATCTCTTTATTTATCATATTTTCACTGCATTTTCACTGTAATGATTCAGACAACCTCAAGAGGGCACTACGGATTAACGAATCGTATCTTAAAAAACAGAAGGTAAGAGCGGATGTTGCTCTTCTGGATTCTAAAAAATAGTAAGAATAGCAGCACTGTTTAGAATGCTGTATGTATGTTTTCGCTTATAAAATTTCTTGCAACTTTATTTTCTGTTCTGTGCAATCTAGAAAATAACAAATAATTGGTTGGTAAAATTACGTGTTTTAAATGGACGGCTCAAATTTACTTCCATCGTTATATCAGTCATATTAAAAATCACTTAACACATACTATTTAAGAAAATAAAATTAATATTTAAAAACAATTATTACTTTCCTTTTATTGATGAAAAAAGATGACGCCAAGTATCTTATTTTTTTATGTTTCTAAACCAAATATTAAAAACTCATTTTTCCAAATTTTCAATGAAAAAAATTTTTTACTGTTCTTTTTTCGAAAAAAAAAAAGCAGTACTACAGTCTTGTTAGATATTCTACTCGTTTTTTTCAGACAGTGTTTTTCAGACACTCACAAACTAAGTAATTTTTTTCTTGTTTGAAATCTGAAAGTTCTTTTCCATTTTCAATTATAATGTTATCAATTATTTAATCACTGATTGATTAAATGATATTATTTTTTAAATACAAATGATCTGATAATACATTTTTAAATACATCTAATACTGCATTCAATAAATTCTGAAATAATATATATATATATATATATGATATATATATGTATATATATATATATGTATATGTATATATATATATATGTATGTATATATATGTATATATATATGTATATATATATATATGTATGTATATATATGTATATATATATATGTATATATATATGTATGTATATATATATGTATATATATATATGTATGTATATATATGTACATATATATATATATATATATATATATATATATATATATATATATATATATATATATATATATATATATATATATATATATATATATACACAGTGTGAGCTTCTCAGTGTAAATTCAGGGATAAATAATTTGTCTTCAGTCAAACTGTCAGGTAAATTTCTTTCTACAATTACGGTATTTTTATTAATAAAACTTGCGTGTCAAAATGACTTTATAATCAGCCACAATATACGAAGCATTTATTAACAAGTACATTTCAAGAGGGAATCCAAGAAATGATCATGATTATCAAAATTTTCTTACTATAATTACGCTTAAGCTCTTACTTACTTTTGACGCAGATGATTAAAGAGAGTACTTTGATTAGTTAAGAGATATATTCCACGTATAAATTGTTTTAAAAAAATTAAGATTTATCCTCCTGAAGAATAGCTGTTTTTTCATAATTGAACGACTTATGATTCTCTAAATAAAAAAGTCTATCCAAGTTCCTCAACCATAAAATTAAAAAAAAGAAAAAAAATTGGAAAAAAATAAGTTGATAAGAAATAAATATTAACGGCTTGGTAAAAAAATGATTTTCTAAATTTTAATTCTTAATTGGGAGTTAAAAATATTATTGCTTCTATGGGACCATGTTAAGAACTTATCATTTGTTCGTAAAATCATGAATGTTCATAAAAACAAACGTCTGCTGTACTACTTGCTTAAATTGTATCACGCCATCTATCAATGACATTTGTAACTAATTTTAAAATTATGAAATCTAATTTTCATTCATTCTCACATTGGTTTTTCGATTTCTTTTTCTCTTCCTCATTATTTTAAATGTAGCTGAATCTTTTCAAAAAATTTGTTTATTTAATATACAATAACAAATTTTACCATTAAAACAATACTTAACGCTAATATTACAGAAAACATTTTTTTTAATTAATAAAAATATTGACAAAATATATTTTAAGCAAATATTATTAATTTTTTTTTCGAAAACTTTATGGAGCAAATGATCTGTATGCAAATAAATTAAAAAGCAGCTACGAATATTTAAGTTTTAATTATTAAATTGTGAGGTACAAATAAAGGAATCATGTCTTTAAATCTATGTATTTTACATTAGTTGTATTTTAAAATTAAACTTTATTTATAATTTATTTTAAAGCCAATTAATATAATGACGGAAATTCAAAAAACATTAATCTTTCGACATGTTTTGCTTTACTATAAAATTCATAGTCAATAAACAAAGATGCAGAATGTGGAAGAAGTTCCAATTTCTTTTTATTTAACATCGATCTAAAATATGTTATACATGAGTGTTTAAAATAGTTCTATGATTTGCTAATATAGAAGAATATTTTAATATCTTTCTTTCATTTATTTATTAACAGTGATGTACTCTTACGAATTTTATAATATCATATGTTTGTTTTTAAATTTTATTTAAGACTAAACTAGGAGATGAAAAATAACAAATATATAATAACATAATAAAAATACAAATAAAATAAATATTTTAATCTTACACAGTATTAATTTAAAAATACGAACAGTTAGCTGTTTAAAAAATACACAAATTAAAGGTCTCATTTTTTTGAATAATTTGACTAAGATATATATTAACATTTAAATTGTTTGTATCTTAATATCTGTCAGTGAATATCATTTTTATTCAAGTATGTTTTCCTCCTTATTCCATTCAATCTGTAAATTTTGAGAAAAATACTAAAATTCGTTAAACATAAATTCAATGAAGTTATATCCTTATGGTTTATTCAAAATTTAAATATAATTTTACATTTGTGATCTATAAATTAAGAATTTGTAATTATTAATTACGATAAATTTTACTTTAAAATCATGAAAAGTGTACCATTTAAGAAAAAGTAAGGGCGATACTTTATAATTTGCAAGAGTTTCTTTGAGATCAATAAATATAGTTTGGAGAATATCATATGCACCTTCAAACTGGAATTGCACCAGTAAATAGTTTAGTTTCCACAATAAATATAATTTTAAGGAGTTAAATTATAATGGAAATGGTCATAAACATGAGGCTACTTCTATAGAAAATTGTGGTTAGAAACTATGAAATTCTTGCAATAATTTTGACTATTTAGAATTATTACAATACTGGTTTTCTTAAAAATCTTTTTCCTATTTAGTTTGAATGATTATATGAAAAGTAAACACTCAAATATAAATCTCTAGAAAATTTATGTGAAATAAACCTTATTAACACATGTGACATTACTGATTATTTTATTATCTTAATTATCTGTAATTTCAAAAAACATCTTAACACCCCAGAGAAGTTTAAAAAAATCATACTTTTTTATACATTTTGTTTGACAATTTTATATGGATTTAAATAACTAAAAATAAGCAAAAAACTTAATGTTATGTAATGAAGTTGTTATGTAATGAAGTTGAAATTCAAGCTGCTCTTTCCCTAAAACAACAACGTTTTAAATATTTTATCAATAATGTTTAATAATACAGTATTATATAAGACTCAACATATAATTTGAAAAATAACCATCAAATTTTGTTACAATTTTAAAAGATATATATTTTATTGCTTTATTATGATTTTAATTATAATTTAAATTTTTTATTAATTTATTATGCAACAATGATCCATTCATTTTTATTAACATTTTCATTTGAATTTAATAGCTTACTAAAAACATAAATGATTCAAAAATAAATAAATTAAAAAATGTACAGAAGCAAATTCAATTTTAGCTCTTGCATCAATTTATATCAAAATAAATAATAAAAATTTCCATTAAATAAGTTATGAGTTTTTTAATACCACTCTTTTTTTTAATAGGTTGTAATTAGCATTTCTAATTTTTTTATCGTGTTACATAGTAACTTTTTCCGTGTTCTTGTAAAAAATGAACAATCTTACTTTTATGAAATACATTTGTTTTCGAAACACTTTTAATTGACTGATTTTTGTTAACAAATATCAATATCATATTTTGGAGTTCTTTGCAATTAAAATTTCACAATATCATACGAATCAGAACTCATTCTTTAAGTCACAATAGGATACAAAACAGGATATTAAAATTCTTTTGTATTATAGCAGAAATTGTTATGGACTTTGGCATTTTAAAATGTGTGCATCACTCTTTCTTATAAAAAAGATTAAAGACTTTCACAACTAACTTCACACCCATATGTAAAGTTTGAAAAAAATTATGGTAACACAATAGGAAGAAAGAGTTTTCGATCTCCATACATAACGAATAAGAGGAGAAAGAAAGCTTTATAGATATCGATACTGCATCTTGAATGCCGTTGCTATAGCAACAGTGACAAGAGAAAATAGAAAACAATGTCTTATTTGTTTCCCCATCCAACGGTTCCGCTAATGAGTTTGAAAAGCTGTTAGAAATAAAAAAATAATCTTCCTTATCCCTTGCTGAGGTGTTACAGATTAAAGTTGTAGTTTTTGTCCATGAAAGCAAATTTTTAAGATTAGGGTTTGAAATTGTGTGAAGCATTTCATAATTTTTTAAAATTATTTTTGTCATAATGAAAGCTGTACGAAAATCTTATGATCCATTTTCTTTTTTATAGGGATATAAAATATTTGTTTCGCTTGTCGTAAGAAAATTTGTAGGTTAGCCGACATTAATTTTACTTTATAATCTATGAATATAGAAAAACACTTTTCTCCAATTTAAATTTTGCTTTATTTCTTAAAGTGGTTTTAAAGAAAAGAAATGAATTTCTCCTCCCACGCAACTTAAAATTTTCCTCGAATATAGAATATATTTTTAGTATTAGTGGGTGAAGAATGATTCGGAAAGTATTTAGGATACAATATATCCTGTAGAAGCAGTGAATGCAAAACTAGTAAAGACTACGCTTTAGCAGGCTTAAACGATGTATTTGATTCTTTCAGAATTTATCACCTATAAAAGTTTACGAATAAGAGAATATACCCTATAAAATTACAAAATTTCCTTTTTATTTAGTATCAGCATCCATAAAAATCGAAGATGAAACTTTACTATTATTTTGTTTTCATTTTTATTTGGTTTTTACTATGAACACAAGTCTATCACGAGGAAAAATCTATGAAAAACTAAGTGCAAAATATCAAATTAATTATCATTACAATTTCCTGACAAAAGTAGATTTATATCTACACTGTTAGTGGCAGTACATTGCTGGTGCTGCACATGACAAGCAGGCTGTCGAGTCGATTGGAAAATAGCTGAATTAAACGATGATTATGAAAGTTCGTCTTAGTAAGACCACATATAATAATAACCCATATACTGTTAAAGCTGCTTATCGCCAGAGCCATACTAAGCCTGTGGCAGTTGCCCCAGAGTTCTATGTCAGAGGTAGTTCCAAATCGAACAGAAAGTTTATTGTTGTGAAGCAGAGGTGGCACAAAAAGAAATTTCATTGCCGCGAACCCCAATTAATCTAAGCTGGGCCTTCATTGTTTCATTATAGCCGTACTTAACTACAAAAACTTTTTCTTTGGAGGATACGACGAAGTGTATCAAATTAAGCAATCGAAAATTGGTTTCAGAAGGCTAATCTTTATGAATATAAAGTCAATCTCGTGCATTTCAGTGTTCTCATTGTATCTTTCAAATCAATGACTGTGAGCATATCGAAATCTGATGCAAATTGCTTGAAATGAAGAATTATTTACCGGTAAGCTCGTAATAAGTTTAAATTGTAACGTTGTTCATTGTACATTATCGAGCGAGCCACTCGATACAAAGTTACTTTTACCTGGGAAATAATATATTATCAATAAATTACTTTTAATGTATGAGCTGAAATTAGGATAAGTAGATTGCGTATCATTTCAAAAAATAACAATTTGATGGCTTTAAGGTATCCTGTCAAGACACTGAGGAACCAAACCTTTCTTCATGTTCCATGCACTTATGATTCTTTCCTCTTAATGTGTGATAATGCCACACTTCATATTTCAAATTTCTTTGGGGACAGGCCTTATGCAAAAATAATGCAGTGTATAAAGTGGAATGGATGCTTTTGTGAATTAAATGAAGTCGAGAGTGCTATGAAAATTTTTATACAAAGAGTTGATGTGTAACAAGTGGTTCCTTTTCCTCCTATTTTTTCCCGAAGGATAAAGATGGTTTGATATATTTCAAGAGTGGAACTGTATCAAGTTTTATTAATAAAGTTATTATATTCAAGTAAACAGCCGTATGGAAAGTTTTAGCTGTATGTTCAGAGGACTGTTACATAGTATTAAAATTCTTGCATCATTTTCAAGCAATAATTTCCTGCTTATTTACATGCAATAAATGTGTTATTTAAAAGTATTTCCAAATTAAGTTCAATAGTTAAAGTTCACACTTTTTTCTCAACTTTGCTCATTTTACATGTGTTTTTTTTTTTTAAATTTAGGCTCATGATTAGAAATTATGAAAACAGAAAAAGATAACAACTCAACGTTGCAAAAAGGCAGTTTATCAATGTGGGTTATGCTAAGCTCATTAGAATACAGGGACTACAAAAAATTTCCTCCCCCTTCAGATCAAAGTCAAAATTGAGGGGGTGGATACTCTGGTGGTGCCATCTATTGGAAGAGTTAAAGAGCAAAGACGTACTTTCACCTTCGTGGAGCTCTGCTTAAAATGAAAGACGCCTCCTATTGACATAAATTACTACTGACATAGCCAAGACGTAGAGAGCTTGGCTTGTCCAAGTGTCATAAGTAACAACAAGAACACGATCTTTAATATACCTGTCATGATGCTTCTTGTTAAAAGAGGATCAGTGACAACTTGAAGACGATATTGGAAAATACTCTTGCGGTGATCGTCAAGTAATATACATTCTTTGGTGGACATTTGATGCCCCTCTTCAAAATGAATATTTTTACACTATATTGCTCAGAAGCGCCAATCCCACTCCAATTCCTTCTTTCGCTTGCAGTCTTTTATTAATCCGATTGATTCACCGCTGCAGAGTATACGTTAAAAAACATTTCTTTTACGCACATTATTCCAATTTTTCGAATAAAGTATTTATAGGATTGTCAATTATTTCTTCAATTTTGTTGGATATATATTTAGAGATAAACAGTGCAGATTTGGTTTAACCATTTATTATTTTATAAAAGTGCAAATTACTAAATAATGTGCATTGATGTTATCATAATATGAAACAAAAATTACCATTGGTATACCTAACCTGAATTTTTTAAACACAAAATAAGCAAAAATACATATATTTATAAAATTTACATAGAAAGAAATATATAATCCCTAAATACCGTTTAATTCATATTAGAATTTTCCATTTTAAAATGATTTGCAATTTTTTAAAACCAATTTTGAAACATTTATGTGTTTATAAATTCATAAAAGTAATTGAAAAACGGAAAAAATAAATTTAATTTGGATCATTATATTTAGGAATACTATTTTATAATTTGATAATCTATAAACACAATGGATTATACTAGAACTTATAATTTTTTATAAAGTATGGGTTATTTAAAATAGTGTATACACTGTCAATATTTGAAAAATATATTAATAATCTTATATATGGAAGTGATTTATACCCAATTTTATGCTTTTATTTATTGATTTTATTTTTAATGTGTTTTAACATCACTTTTTTACAAGAAAAAATTTATTTCGCAAAACAATATCGTATTTATTGTTAAATAATAAACCAGGAATGGTCTTATGAATAAAAATTTAAAATTAAATTTATATAAGTTAAAATTTTTCAAATTGTGCCAAAGAAAGAATATAAATAAATATATTTCCTTTTGACGGTTGTGTGATTTTTGATAAGATTTTAGTTAAAAAAAATTCAGATCTCTTTAATAAAGTTGCTTAATAAAGATCGTTTAAATAAAGTTGAAAGTTAATCAATTTAAATTTCAAAATATAGTAACAAATTTATAGATAAAAGCACTGAATATAATAGTTGCGTTTGATTTTAAAAAGTACCAGAGTACATTAAATTATTACTAAAATAATTCACATACTAGTACCAGATTCATGAAAGCTATTTGCGAAAAGTATTCGGGAATTTTCATGAAAGCTATTTGCGAAAAGTATTCGGGAATTTTCATGAAAGCTATTTGCGAAAAATATTCGAGAATTTTCATGAAAGCTATTTGCGAAAAATATTCGAGAATTTTCATGAAAGCTATTTGCGAAAAATATTCGAGAATTTTCATGAAAGCTATTTGCGAAAAGTATTCGGGAATTTTCATGAAAGCTATTTGCGAAAAGTATTCGGGAATTTTCATGAAAGCTATTTGCGAAAAATATTCGAGAATTTTCATGAAAGCTATTTGCGAAAAATATTCGAGAATTTTCATGAAAGCTATTTGCGAAAAGTATTCGGGAATTTTCATGAAAGCTATTTGCGAAAAGTATTCGGGAATTTTCATGAAAGCTTAATTGATGATAATCCTAATGATTTGGAAAATTCTGTGACAACTTTGATGTTATGGGTACATTATAGTTCCTGCATGCAAAGTTATAACAATAACAATAAATATAACTGTGTAATATATTAACTTTGTATGCAGGAACTAAAGTTCCATCGAATGTACAATTGTATATACTAACAAAGAATCAAATATACATTATGTATCTTTTAGGACTATATATCTTTTTTTTCTATTTAACCTCAAAGTCGCAATTTTTATATATGTATACAAATTCATCAAATTGATAATACAGAGTAAGAGATTGATAAATTTTCAAAATTGTATTAGATTTACAAATTTAATAATTTTGCATTTTAATTATAAGCACCATTCGTTGTAGGAAAGCTGCTCTGGGTTATAAGTATAAAATTAAAGCTGGAAAGCTTCAATAATGGAACTTTTTTTTTGAAAAATAAGGATTTACCAAATTTACATAATTTTTTATATTTGCTATATCTGATGCGTTGAAGATTCTGTTATTTATATAATCGAAAATTTGCATTTATAGAAATTAAAGTTTTAATAAATGAATTTTTTATTTCTCAAATTCAAATAACATTCAATTTTGCACTCAATAGTCTAACAAGTTTCTTCTAATTTATATTTTATCTTCTCCGAAAATGAAGATAACTAAATGTTTGTAAATAGTTAACGAAAGACTAATTAAAACTATTTGATCATTTCATAGATTGTTAATATATATATGATTATAATTCACTGTGATATTTTGAAAAACCAAACTTTCACATATATTGACGGATAAATGCTCTTTGCTTAGCTTTATATTTTAATTTTAAGTGATATTTTATTTAATAAATTATAGCATAAAAGTATTGAATTATACTGAGCATTTAAAATATATTTCGTTAAATATTTCCTTAAATATCAACTTAGGCCTCACTTCCAAACCAACTTAGTATCTATTTTGAAGATGTGACAAGTTCTGATATTTCTCAAATCTAAACTTAAAAATTCTACAAATTATCTATTATCTTCCATTTAATATTTATGAAAAGTAAGATAAATAATATATATATATATATATATATATATATATATATATATATATAATTAAAATATGTATAATAGAGAAATATTACATAAACTTATTAAAAAGATAAATAAGTAAATTTAAAGTATTAAATCCAAGTAATAAGTAACTAATAGAAATAGTATCCATAATAAAGACTAACAAATCACTAGATTAATCTTTTAATACATTCACGATAATTTAATTAATGCATATTAATGCATACGTAAATAGTCTTAATTAAAGCCAACTTATTTTTATTTACTTTTATTTGTTAAAATTGAAATTCTGATAAGGTAATTTTAATGTTATTTCTAAAATATAAGCGATATTTTTGTACAATTATTTTTAGCAATTTATATTTGCATATATATATTCAAGAATACCATTGAAATTTTTACTTTATATTATCGGAAAAATTATTCATGAATTATTTAATTACAGTTTGAATTTTCATATTTTAAATTCCTTTTTAAGGTTTAAGAAATTTGAAGCCTTTGTATTCGAGTGAGTCTTCAGCAAAGTATCACTCTTCTTTATCAAATGTTTTTCAAATTGAACTATATTTGCAATAATTTAATATGTCTTAAAAAGAAATTTTAATTAATATAGACGCAGGTGCCATGTAATCCATGATGCTAAATTCTGAAATTGGGGATTTTTGACGGACTTTCTTATTTTTATTTACTTTTATTTGTTAGAATTGAAATTCTGATAAGGTAATTTTAATGTTATTTCTAAAATATAAGCGATATTTTTTTTGTAAAATTATTTTTAACAATTTATATTTGCATATATATATTCAAGAATACCATTGAAATTTTTACTTTATATTATCGGAAAAATTATTCATGAATTATTTAATTACAGTTTGAATTTTCATATTTTAAATTCCTTTTTAAGGTTTAAGAAATTTGAAGCCTTTGTATTCGAGTGAGTCTTCAGCAAAGTATCACTCTTCTTTATCAAATGTTTTTCAAATTGAACTATATTTGCAATAATTTAATATGTCTTAAAAAGAAATTTTAATTAATATAGACGCAGGTGCCATGTAATCCATGATGCTAAATTCTGAAATTGGGGATTTTTGACGGACTTTCTTATTTTTATTTACTTTTATTTGTTAGAATTGAAATTCTGATAAGGTAATTTTAATGTTATTTCTAAAATATAAGCGATATTTTTTTTGTAAAATTATTTTAACAATTTATATTTGCATATATATATTCAAGAATACCATTGAAATTTTTACTTTATATTATCGGAAAAATTATTCATGAATTATTTAATTACAGTTTGAATTTTCATATTTTAAATTCCTTTTTAAGGTTTAAGAAATTTGAAGCCTTTGTATTCGAGTGAGTCTTCAGCAAAGTATCACTCTTCTTTATCAAATGTTTTTCAAATTGAACTATATTTGCAATAATTTAATATGTCTTAAAAAGAAATTTTAATTAATATAGACACAGGTGCCATGTAATCCATGATGCTAAATTCTGAAATTGGGGATTTTCGACGGACTTTCTTACGTATGTAGCAACCTCGTTTTTATTACGTCATACATATGGAGACCTATTAGAATTATGCAGAAATTTCTTTTGGCAACCCCAGTATTTACGTCATGGCGCATATCACGATACGCCATTTGGTAGCATTTCTTCATCGCTAAAAGAATTCAAAATTTATAATCATGAATTATACGGCACCTGTGCCAATATAAATATATGTTCATGTTGTGAAATCACATATGTAATACATACATTCATACTTTAAGTAAATCGCTTGGAATATAATTGCTTATATAACATTTTCATCAAATGAAAAATAATCACTGTGTGTGTAGTTAAAAGATATTTATTCATTTAATTAGAATAAAATAATTAAAATATTTACAGCTTATGATAATGCTCATAACCGGAGATATTGAGAATATAAATATATATTCTTTATATATATTTTAGAACTTATATAAAAATATTTATATTCTAAAATATATCGATTCATTTTCTATCTGCCTTGTTAGAAAGGGACACATTTTAAACAATTATTTCTTAACTAAGAGTATTTATTAGTTATTTTAAATATATCACATTTTATATATAAGATGAATAATATAACGTTTAATGCATATGTTATCAGTACATTTAATTTTTTAGGGAATCATTATTGTAATCATTTGATTAAATATATATATTTCTCTAATTAATAAATATAATAATAATCTAATTAAATAAATAATAACCTTAAGTATATAAACATGTAGTCCTATATTCCGAAAGTCAAACTATGTGACAGACAAAATGTCATGCATTTAAAATGTAAAAAAGACATATTTCTGCAAAGAACTTTTAATTGCATTAAATGTGCTGCATTTAACTCGACGAATCTATTTGTTTTAAGTGTATATGTGTCACGTAGATTTATTTAAGTTTTATAAGAATCACAGTAGAGAGCAGTTTTAAAATGATGCTTCGATTGAATAAAAGAACATAATCCTCACTTCTTTGTAGAAGTATATTATCTTAATTGTAATTTCAATCATGATACAATTTAAACAATTGAATAACTACCCATATCATTTCTAACTGTGTTAAATATTTCAAATTTGTCCAGACGATCCATTATTTAAAATCTAACATTTCAAGCATTCATTTAAACATTAAGCGAATCGATATATGGAGCAATTGTTTAAATACCCTAATCAATTGACAATAACCATTGCTTCTGCTTAAAAACATCTTCTTTCTATAAGCTTCACTGCCTTTTTTCTGTCAACTGTTTTTTTTTTTTTTTTTTTTTTTTTTTTTTTTTTTAAAAAGTCGACAAACAAGCAGTTAGTTGAAATCTGCAACAACACAATCCTTTTTCCATTTAATGGTCTTTTTTGCGCGAGCCGAATTTAGACATCTGCTCGTCTAACGGGAGAGCTATAACAGCTATAAAATAAGAAACAACATCCATTCTCTCTTGTCTTTGTTTTCCTTCTTTAACTGCAATAACAAGACATCATTAAAAGGGGACGCAGTTTTATCCGAAACCTTGGAACATCATAAAAGTCACTTACTGCTGCCCTTGGAATGCTCTTATTATTGGTAAGAATCGCTATTATTAGAAGATGGTTCTTATACTTTTATATCTGTGTCCTGGTTGCTGTTACCCTAGGGCCCCTAGGTCCCTTTGCTCGTTTAGAGAATAAGTCTAGTTTACGTATATCTATGCTTATGGAAGAGAGACAGATTACCGTCTAGGAATTTAAGTCAAGATAGGAATTCAGTTAGTTTTGCTTTTGCTATATTCCTAAGAAACACATTTCTTGCAGTTCCATTTGAAACTGTTTTTAAAAAAGTATAATATCTCTCTATCTATCTATCTATCTATATATATATATATTTGAAAAAAGAAGCATTAAATACTTTTGCTGTCTACTCTTTCAAATAGAATTATAGAGTAAATCCAAGTAAAATAATAAATGAACGCAATTTCTTTGAAAAATTTGTAAAACTTATTTTTTCATAATCTCCTCAAAAATACTGATACATTGTTTTAATGTTAAAATGTGATGTAAAATAATTTAAAATATTTAAAAGTATTGACAGTATTTTAATTTATGATTTGATATTTATTAAAAAAAAACAGTTAAAGAAACGGAAGTAAATATAATGTTAAATGTTTTCGTCATATTTCTACAATTTTACTTTGAATTAAAAGCCATCGTGTTGTTGATTACCTACACATGATCTTATTGATATGATTTTAAAAATTTAAGGGAAAAAATTTGAGTTAATATTTTCAAGAAAATTGATGTTTTACATTTCGCTTATAAAAATATAGGATAAAAACTCCGAAATGAATTATAAAAGAAGTTTTCTTTTTTTCAGTATCGTGCAATAAATTTAAAATCTTTTTTTGATACTAGTTGTAGAAAATTACTACTACGATACGTAAATAGTTTGAAAAAATATATATTAGGCAATAGTTAGACCTGTGCCATGAAATGTTACTATTTACATGATTCTGATAACCAAATTCAATAATTAACATTCAAAATTAAATTTTCTTAATAAACTCAGCTATTGCAGCCGATATTCATATTATAAATACCATATTCTCGCATTGTTTTAAAGAATGTAATTAAAATAATTAAAGTATAAACGTTAATATCTTTAAAATGAGATATGTTGACACATTTGAACAGGAATAATGTAGGAAATAGATCAATTATTTTATGAATAATTATTTCATAACACTTAAATAAATATATCTTAATATACAGGGGTTGGACAAAAATATGGAAACACCTTAAAAACACTTTTCCTTGCCTAATATGGTGTAGGAAACCCGTTGGCATTCAGAATAGCTTGTAGTCTTCTCGGAATGGATAAATACAGTTCCTGTATGTTTGCCAAGGGAATATTGTACCATTATTCCTACAGAATGGTGGCAAGTTCAGATAACGATGTAGGCGGTGGATATCAAGAACGTACTTTCCCCTCCAATGTAGACCAGAATGGTTTGATAATATTCAGGTCTGGTGACTGTGGTGGCTAGGAAAGATGTTACAAATTATCCTCGTGCTCAGAAAACCAGTCCTGGACAATGTGAGCTGTGTGAACAGGGACTTTAACGTCTTGGAAGACACCATCACCATTGGGGAACAAAGTTTGTACCATGGGATGGACTTGATCGGCCAAAATGTTCATATAAGTCTTGGCAGTAATCTGCCCTTCAAAGGCCCAGAAGCGAACCACGACATGGCTGCCCAAACCCTCACAGAACCCCTGCCATGTATCACTCTTGGCAACAAGCAGTCTATATTATAGGCTTGAGATGGCATTCTTCAGACGTAAACTCGGCCAGAAGTGGGAAGCAATGTGAAAGAAGACTCATCCGACCATTTTACTCTCTTGCACTGCTCTATAGTCCAGGCTTTATGACTTAAACACCACTTTTTCTTGTTATGGGCATTGTCATCTCTGATGAATAGTTTTCAATTACAGCATGGCCAGCAATTCCTTGTTTATAAAGCTACCTTCGAAATGTTTTGGTATTCACAGGGTTTGGTAACATGACATTCATTTCAGCAGTAACTTTTGCAGCTGTGGTCTTCTTATTTTTCGTTATAAACCTCCTTAATGATCGCCTCTCTCTGTCTTAGCACACACTTTCGTCTGCGTTGTGATTTAGAGCATGATGTTTTTCCACATTTCAAATATACTGAATAAATCTTCGATACAGTACCTCTTGAAACACTAAACACCTCGGCTACCTTGCTTACGAAAGCACCTACTACATGCGCTCCAAAAATTTGCCACGTTCGAAGTCTGTTAACTATGACATAATCCAATGTCAACCTAATATAACAGTGCTCCGACAACGACTGAACTGTGCAGCGCATTTACGAAGTTTCATAGATGGCGTCAGTAGTCGAAAACGCCAGCGCCACCTACATATTTCATTAAAATCACTCTTTCTTTCTAAACATCCATTTCACAAGGTGTTTCCATGTTTTTGTCCAACCCCTGTATATCACTTTTCCAAAAATATGGCAATCAAAAGACGTCATCAAAACCTGTCATTGAATTTAGCATTTTGTTTAATTACTAAATTAAATACTTTTTCTATGTATGGCTGCTATAATGTAAAGAATAAATTAGGAAAGTTGCTTAAGGTATTTTTCGCAGATTTGGCACGTATTGATCTAAAGTTCTGGTATTGAAAAAGTACAACAATTATTTCTAATTTCGCTTTTATTATTTTTGAAACCAAAAAGTAAGTCATTTATTTTTATTTAGAATAAAAAATGTGATGGGGATTAATTTTATTAAAAATAGACAATGTCGAAATAGAATAGAATAGTTGGGCAGTTTAAGGATAAATTATTTTAGCATTGTAGGAAACTAAATTAAAAAGACTCTAAGCAAAAAAAAAAAAAAATAAAATAAAAATAAAAAAAAAAATTGATAAAATACAAATACTCCATAAATAATTAATATTAATTAATTCTTCTTGAACATTCAACATAGCGTTATTAAGAAGTCATTTTATCGCACAAAAATTGGTTGGTACACATGTTACACCTTTACTGATAATTTTCTAGTTTCCATAAGAACATTTTTTGAACAAATTAGATTTTAATTTCATTTTTAAAGCTTTTGAAAATTTATAAATAAGATTAATTTAACATTTTACCATATCAGCAAATAAAAGATATGATCTACTTGAACTAAATTTTCTGTATCAGAAATTTTGAGAAAAATTCCATTGTAACAAAAAATATTACATTAAAATTAAATGCTTAAGCTAATTTGAATTGCAAATATACGAAATAAATTTCATATATCCGTAATTCAATATAAAAGGATAAAATGCTTTTACAACATATATGAAAAATACATTTACATTTAAATGCATTTATCAATTTTCGATTAAAGTTTCGCTAGATAATTTACAGCTTAAAATTTATTCGCAAGTGAAAAGTACTGTTTATTGCGAAGAGTAACAGAATTAATACTAAATTTAAAATAAATCAAATGAAATTTCAAAATTTCTTACTACAAGTTACAGATATAACATCATAAATATTGAATTACAAGCTTCTTATTTTATTTGTTTTTTTTAACACAATTAGTTTTCCTTAACTCTGATCTCTAAGGAGAAAAATGACGCTTCATAAAAACATAAATAAATAAAAAACTGAATATTCTTATTTTTGTTGAATAATTAATTCATCTCACAAATAAAAAAAAATTATAATTTATTCTTTTATGCATTGTAAATTACCATAGATTCTTCCCAAAATAGTTTTCTTAATCACATTAATGGTGGTTTTAACTGTATCGGTATTTTCGTATCTGCATATGAAGCATCTTCAAAATAATGGATGTTATGCTTAAAATGCATAAATATGTTTCGACATCATTTTTCTCACATTACCTCTTTGTTCTTTTTCGTATTACTATCATAAAGATATTTGTGATGAGTGAAGAATTAATGCGTAACGTGTTCACTTAAGATAATTTTTCATTGTGAATATTTCTTAATAATAATTTTAATAATTTAGATAAAGCTGTCCCATTTATTCTTATTTAAAAAATGAAATTGATGTATTATTCATACAAGAAGTAATATAATTCTCAAGATATATTAATATTTATGAAGTATAATCATTGTAATACTTAAAAGCATATTTCTTTTAGTAAATTTGAATATTTTCTTTTAACACAAGTAGTTCTAAATGATGTATGAAAGAAATTATGAAGAGAAATTTATTAAAGTTGTTATTTTTAAAGTTATTGTAGTGAATTTTAATATTTCTAGTTTATTTTGTAATATTTTTACTAAATATATGGATTTTAAATTTTGAGTAATATGCAAATTTATTATTACGATAATTGCACATTTGTTCGAGTAGAAGCAAGTTGATAGCATAGCAAGTAGAACATACCTAACAGAATAATAATCAGATCAGTAGAAGATTTGATTATCATCTCTGTTACGGATAATTTCAGAAGCTTGGAATCCATTTTCATTCCCTGACACAAAGACAAAATTTTGTCATCTAAATTATCCCTCTATCTAAATTACTATCTAAATCTATCTAAATTACTCGTTTTGTTTAATTTCCAATTTGTCAATTTGAATAAAAAAATGCAATTAGCCATTTGAATTTTCTTTTAATCTAAAATATTCATTTGGATTTTTTCAACTTTTAATTTTCTATTTTGATAAAAAACTGTTACAGAATGTTACATCTAATATGTTGATTGTGTGAAAAATTTAAAAAAGAATTGAAAAATTTAGCAAAATATTACCTACAGATTAAATAATAAATGAAAAATTAATATCCAACAATTAATTGCTGCTCAGATCGGAGAAATCCTATTTAGCTTTGGAATTAAACTGAATTGTGGAAATGATTGTAAAATGTCAAAGCAAATAATGTCTTAATTGCATGGAAGAAGTTAAAAGAAAAAGGCTATAAAAAATTTTCAATAATTTTCTTGTTTAAAAAAAAAAAAAAAAAAAAAAAATCTGCAAATGAAAAATGATTATTCATAGGCTATTTGTAGTTTATATCAAAATGCCCCTGCTTATATATAGAATTATTCTTTTTGTGTCATTATGGAGCATATGGACTAGTTCATTTCATTGTAAAACTATTCTGTAAATACAAAAACATACAAATTAGCTAATTCATGAGATTTTCTCAGTAATAAAATGTTGAATTATAGTTTTTGATTTTATACTTTAACCCAATAGCAAAAAAAAAAAAAAATTAAGTGATTAAGAAAATGAAACTTGAATGGAGAATCATTATTTATTGGTGTGAGAAGATGGTTTGTCAAGGATTTAATTAACAATGCTTTGGCTGAATGGAATGAAAATTATATCAGTCTGTAGACTCTGGAAAACTTAAACTAAGTTTCTTTTTAATGTTTTTATTTACGATTCTTATAATGAATTTAAAGCCTAATTAATACTGGTTTAAACTCTCGGTAAAATTGCTTATGTCACAATGTAATTAACTTAAGAGATGCAACATTCCGCTTCGATTGTTTTCTCGTTTCAAGAAAGATATATGTAGTTCTTTCTTCTTTTGAATATGTCATCTACGTGCTATATATGGAAATAAATGAATATTCATTCATTGGAAATATTTGGCATAAATATTTATTATCTGTTTTCCATTTTCTTAAAGTGTAATTTTGTTTTAAAAAATAACGACACTTATTATTTTGTTTCTATTTTTGAAAAATTAGTGTTGCCTTTTTTAGCAAATGCAATTTCACTTTTAACCACATTTTATTGGTCAAAAATTCATTAGAACGCAGACAAAAAAGTGTCTTGAATTAAATGTTTAACATCTTCGAAATGAAAGAATACATTCAAGAGCTGCACACATCATTCAATTTACTTTTGGATAATCTATACATGCTACTATATTTTGCGATTCAGATGCTTGTATTAAGAAGTTGTTAAAACTATTTTGCATTATCTACATTTTCATGTGTTTATCTTTCAATCTGTATGATTAAATCTGTAGTATTGGGTAAATGGTAGGTTACATATGCCGTATAACCCAGGATGCTAACACTTGAATTTTTTTGGCGATGAGGAAATGTTGCCAAGATGACGTATTGTAACGTGCGCGATGACGTAACTACTGGGATTGCAAAACTGTTATTTTCTGCATAACTGTTATAGATCTGCATATCTATGACGTAATGAAAACCAGGTTGCCTGATATATAAGAATATCCATCAAGAAATCACCAAACTCACAATTTGGTGCCCTGGATTATGCGACATCTGTGCCTTAGTTTCTAATTAGATTAAAGTCTAATAACCTTTTTGTTATGAATGCATTTTACGTGCCTAATTGTAAAATTTCATGCTTTCACGAAGACGTTTCAGTCAGAAAAGTAATTTATTCTCATGCTTTGAATTTTCGTTTATTTCACTGTACAAAAAATATGTGATATGTGCTGGTTTTGTTTTCACTGCATCCATTTCTTGTGTTGGTCGTTTCATTTTATGATTAGCCGAAATCTACGAAATTCAGGTGCTCATTTTACCTAGTAAATTCTAAACTAAATGAATATGCGGTAAATGCACTCTATAAACTCATCGAGCTAGTTATATAGACTTAAACGGAATGAAATGAACTGAATGCATTCAGTTAATTTCTTTGTATTAGTAATACCTCTGATTTTCTTTCAACGTGATATATGCAAAATTAAAATTACTAACCACCTTTGAAGTTCAACCAATTTTGTTATAGGAAATACACTATCCTTTATGATTTAACAAAGAAAGCAATATGAAGAATCATTCTTTGCAAGACTTCCTTTATATCAGCTTGCTGAATTATGAATCACTGGGTTTTAAAACTTTCGAAATAGGCTTAAATTAGTTTGGAGCTAGATTTGAACTATCTTTTTTTAACCACAAGATCAATTTGCTGTGCCGAACAAATTTGAATAAACTTGCATTTAAAAAGTAACAAATACACTATATAATTTATGAAACATACTAAAAAAAAATTTGAAAATGATAAATAAAACGTTGGATGACAAAACATTCAACATTTTATTGGTTCTTTAGTTTTTGTGTCGTTTGGCATGGTAGAATTATCTGTTTTGGAGCTTAAGTCGGAAATTCTATTATTGCAAGCAAAATTTCGTATTTCTTCTAAAAATACTTACTTGAACATTTCAATTGTTTTACTACATATATCACGATGAAACGTATCTGGCGATAACTTTAGATTGTTATCATCCTCATAACGTGGTCGAAATTGATGACAGATTTCACAATAAGATTCAACACTAGTAGTAACATTTAAGTTTTCCTCGAGAAACTATTTCCTGAGTTTCATAACCATTCATCAGAAGAAGACAGTGAAGTTGTATGTTAAAAAGTACTGGCATGTTAATATCCCAATAATGTTATTTGAAGAAAGTTATAATTCTTTCTGCTCATACTATTTTCAAGATGGTTGATATTTCAAAATTGACTATACTAACTTTCAAAAAAATTATTTATAATGAAAATGAGATAAAAATTAAGAAATTTAGCAAAAGTTTTGAGCTCATATTTTATAAAACTGCTTTTTATTATTTCAGCAATATTTAGGAAAAATTTTTAATGTCGGCGTAAGCAAGGCAGTAGTCTTAAGATTCAAAAGCGATTGCTTACAAATATTGTAGCTATTAATTTAGAGTTCTATTAATTAATGAAATTTTTAGAAATTTAAATCGTCCTTGCCGATATTTTAATAAAATGGGTGTTTTGTCATGTGTTTTTCATTTTACTTCTGCTATTCTTTTGTCCATGTGTTAATGGCTAGAATCAGTGGAAAACGGCTTCCTAAACTGATGATTTGCTACTTCTATAAGAAATCGTCTTATTAACAATGTAAACTTCCTTAATATTCTCAGATATTCTGTGGTAAATTTCGCCTTGTTTGTTGCCGCTCGAAAAATGTGATTAATTGGCAGACAGCGAATTCATCCACAAATTGGATTTACAGCGCTGTCTAAATAAAATGTGACATGGATGAAACGTTATCTGACGCCATGGACATTTTAAACCAATGAGAATCGTAATAAAGTGGCGTAGTCAGTAATCTCAAATGTAACGAAAGAAACAACCATTTTATAGTTAACAAAGATCACTTATTTTCAGAGAAGTGCTTTACGTTTTTTTTCATTCTTATAAATAAAAACTAGAATAGAGCTCCGGCTCCATTAGATTTTCGATTCAAAAGTTATGTCAAGTACAGCTGATTAATTTTAGCAAACATATGAATCCTGCATTTAAAAAAATTAAAGTATCGACTATTTTACCCGAAAACAAACATGCAAACGTTTGGAAGAAATATTCTTAAATACAATTCCTGTCTTGAACATATAGTTTAATATTTGTGATTTATTCTATGATAAATTAAATTTTACAATGAATATATATATAAATTGTATAAATGTAAACTGTAACAGAATATAAATTGTGTAATTCTGATACTAAATTATATTTTTCATAATAAATCTTATAAATTTGTATCTCATAGTAATCTTATAAAACTTTTACCATTCAAGATTTATTTCAGCTATATTATCATTTAAAATAATTTTAAACTTCAAGTATATTTTAAAAAATTAAATAAACTATACATTGCTTTAAGTATAAGAAAAAATAATTTCTGCTTCATATATATTTATATCGTTGATAATATTTTCCTTTAAGTCTTCATTATGAGTTTTATCACAAAAAATATAAATAATAATCTCTCCCAATGAATAATTTATGAGTAAAAGAAATAACTGTTTACCTATCAATATTCATTAGCATATGATTGTAATATACATTATTTTTTAATCTCCCATTATGAAGTTTGCAAAAAAAAAACTATTATATATATGTTTTAACATCTATTTATTCATACTAACCTGTTTTCTGTGATAAATATTTATTATTACTTTATCAGTAGGACAATAAATTTCAGACTTTTTGAGTTAAATATCAAGCCACATATTTTTCATGTGAAGTTTGTAAACAAAAAGTCTATGTAATGATTTATAATATTAATTTTTAATAATAGCTCTTTTATTTTTAGAGTTTTAGTATCTATAAGTAACATAAAATAACTTGATATATATGTATGCTCATTTAATAGGAAACAATTTTAATTATAAAGTTATTGATAAAAGATTTTCCATAGTCAAGTAATGATACCTATTATGTAATTTTAAGATTAAACAACATTATTCACGTATAGACCTATTTATGAGTAAAATATAAGTGAATATTACAAAATTATACTATTTATTTAATCATTTGTGGCAAACCAACTGTGTTACAATACTTAAATAGTGGCTTAACACCATTAGTGACAAAAGTAAACGGATTTTTTTAAAGTTTTTTTTCCTGATATCCAATACCTGTGAATATTTAGGCGTAAAAGTTCAATGGAAAATCCTATGCTGCTTGTTAAGATAGATTAATGAACTATTTATTTAATATAGATGAATGAACTAATTATTTAAGATAAAGGAACGGACTAGTTATTTAGGATCGATGAAGCAACTACTTATTTTAGATAGATGAGTGAACTACTTCTTTTAGATAGATAAATGAACTACTTAATTAAGATAGAAGAATGAACTACCTAATTAAGATAGAGATGAATGAACTACTTATTTAAGATAGATGAATGAACTAGTTATTTAAGATAGACTAATCTGCTATTTGCATAAGATGCATTAAAATATATTTAGAATATGACATGCCATTTTAAATAAGCGGTCGCTACTGTGTTTGACAGATAAATACACAGACAATATAAGTTTGGAGAGAGAGAGAGAGACTGATGATGCTACTTAAAAGCATTTCATTTTCATAGAAAGTTTACTTTTACTAGACCTGTTGATGTTAAAAGGAAACTAAAATTACATGTTGGAGGAGCTTTTCTTACTTACTCTGTATCATCTTCGAATGATTTACAATATGGAAAAAGATTAACGCAAGGTTTTATTTTTTAAAATTAAATCTTATTATGAATCTAACTAACATAATTAAGAAATAAATACCTAATAAAAAGATTAGTAAGATCGTATATAAATGTTTCGATAAAAAGCAAGCTAACTATAATCGATTCTTGTGAAGAGATTTCAATCTGACAAAAATGATGTTTCTTAGACTTTACTGTATCTAAGAATAAGGTTGTGAAGTTGATAATACTTATGGATTGTAATTCAATAAACTCTTACAAGATATAAAATCTTGCTTATAAAATGAATACTCTTTGATTTATGTACATTAATACTGTGTATTAAAATATTCAATCAAAAATACCTTTAGTAATAAAGGTTGTTGTAAAATAAGAAACAAGTATATTTAGTGAAGATTAAAAATTGAATTTTATGTAACTTTCCTCATATAATCGCAAAATTAGTGTGTCTTAAATAATATTATAAATAAAAGAATAATAAAACCAAAACATGAAAGAATATGCATGTTGTAAGCATTCTTTTCAAACAATTTAGACAAATTTGTCAAGTCCATTTACAATGAAATCTTCATTTCTCACTGATTCATCTCAAATAAAAATCAAGGTGAGATACATTTTTCGAAACTCAAATTTAGCTATCAATTTTTAAATTAAATTTGCGCTTTCATATTATCATAACATATATAGTTCACTTGCTTATTTAAGTTAAATATATGCTTTAGAAAAATTAAGATTTTAAGTTTATCAGAATTCAAATCGTTAAGTGATATTCAAAAATACATCAGCTTCTGTAAAAAATAATAGGAGTTAGACGATGAATTGAATATTTGGTAAACTCTCATAATTATTGGTAGGCATCTTTACTTATGAACATAAATCCTTCACGATTTAAAATATGACGCTTTCTTGATGTTTTACTCTTTTCTACACATATGAATAATATTTTTTTTATTCTTACGAAAATTATAAGATCATCTGTTATGAATTATTTGAGAAGAAATACGATGCATTAAGTTTGACGTCAAAAAAGTACTTAACACAAAAAGATGGGAACTTTCCTCTTAGATTAACGAATATCAAGATTGCTAATTATTTGTCATTTTCAATTTGCCCTGTACTTCCGTCTTAAGTATATGTGCTTGTTTATTTAAGAAGACTAAAACAAATTGCGAAAGATCTTTATAGAAAAAATGATACGGATTACAAATTAATACCGTGCCGTAGGTTCCCGACAAATTTTAATCACATCACAATTTACATATTCAATATTTATTTCATTCCATATTCGAAGAACTCTGCAAACGATAACTGTCTGATCTTGTGTTAAATTCCACTTCAACTCTTTGAACTCAAAGAGAAAACCATTCTTGGTTACCCAGAACTTCACAATTAGAACAAAACAAAAGATATAAACACGCACACACACACAACTCTCCACCCCCCTCCTCCATCTGTTCAAGCAAGGAAATCGAACACGATTTCTCAGATATTTCCTTCCGAATCAGGAATGCGGTAGAAGAACTGAAGCGAATTAATTAACCTTGTTTACCTTTGGAATTTCTCCGCGTGGGTTAATAGAGAGAAAAGTTTCCGTGTTTTACGCGCCTAAACTTTTTATTCTTCGTTTACTTAACTCCCTGTTAGCGTGCGATGTGTAATTAGATCGCTCATAATATATACCGTTTATTTTTGTCTGCTGTGGGCTTTGTTGTGTTTTTGCATGATGGAAATGTCCTAAATGGAGACGATAATTTGATTGAAACGGAAAATGGTGTCTAGGATTTGCTTACTCATACGTTTTTACATAAAAGAATGCAAATACAGGTGCCGAAAAATTTTTCAACTCCGAAATAAAGTTTCTATGTGAGATGAAAAAAAAAAAGTTATTTCTGCCTAAAAGAATATCAAAATTAGAAATACCTCAGATTTAGTTTCAAACACTAAAAACTAAATTACGGAGTATTAACTTATAAATTTTGTTCCTTTTTAGAATTAGTAATGTATTTAAATGATAAAAAGAACAGTTACATTTTTCCTCTGAAATTCACGTACATATTATTAATTTTTGATTCAAGATTTGAATGATTAAGATTAATTAGCTTAAGCGTTATTTGAAATGAAATTAAAATTATAAATTTTATTGAATAGGTTTGACGAACTATACATATAAAAGCCCATCAATTAAATAGCACAAACATAAATTGAATCACAAGAATTCATAATGTGTAAAATAAAGGAATATTCAATATCTATCATTTAAAATAATCAAACAGTAAAAAATATCGAATATATTTAATGTTTTTAGTTTGTGTTTCACAATCAAGAAATTTGAAAATAGTTATAACCATTTTTTCTAAAGAAAGTGTTTTATGCAAAAAATAAAATGATCAACTATAATTAGTAAAAATATTTTAATTTTTTTATAAATTATATTAATTGATTCTGCCATTATAAAAATTTTAAAAATACAATATATAAAACATAAAACCAGTAGTTAAATGTTACAGAACCCATGGAAAACTAGAAAATTTAATTATATTATTTTTAAAATTTTAATATACTTTAATTTAATTCTGATAAAAATGTACTAATTGTTAATTTTCAGAATATTAATTTAATTTTCTTGGTTGCTTTTAGTATTAATGAAATTTTTTTTATAATCAAATTTCTCTATTATCTTTATTATTAAATATATCTTAATTATTAATTAAATTAATATTATTTATATATTTCTGGCATCATATACGAATGATAAATTTATTTTTTTTTGACCACAGTTAATATTGCCAAAATGTAACTGAGATAAAAGGGATATATTTGATTGGTTTGAATTAAAAACAGTTAAAAGAAACATTTTACGCTTATCAAATAATAAAAATCATTTTCCTTATAAAATTCTCTCTCTCTACATTGAGTTTTATTAAAATTTCATAAATCATATTGGATGTCTTGAAATTTAAGATGATAATTGAGCTCAATTTTTATAGCATATAACTCAATATAATAACATATAAATCCTATTTTATTGTCAAATATTTGACTGTAAAATAGGATTTATGTTACTTATCGTGCTTTACCGTAAACTTTTTTGCACCTGAAAGAAAACTTGTTTGGGACCAACAGTTTGAAGTAGATATCAAGCCCCATCAACCGTCCTCAAAAATGAACAGTCTAACAGAAGACGAAATAGTTTATGATTCAAGAATTAATCAATTCAAAAACAATAAATACAGACGTTCAGAAAACTAACGTTATTTTATTTCCATATTTTCATTTATTTATTTTGATTTCTATCTGATCTTTTTGTTGTTTTTTTAAATAATTGCTGTTTTTCTTTTTTGGTAAATATAAATCATAATCTAATTGCATTGATAATATTAATTGATTCTATTGAAAAAGGCAAATGTTTATTTTGTCTTATTATTTCTGCCAATTAAGTTGCTGATATCTTGACGCAGAGAAAACATACAACTGTATAAAATATCACACAAAAAATAATTTTAAATAACAATTAAAGAAATCAGAATTTATATATTTATAAATTTGAAAGTTTCACACACATTAAAAACATCAATATATAAACTTCTTTTAAAATATATTTTAAATTGTATTTTTATTAAAATAATGCATAATTGAAATAATTTTAGTATAAAGAGAAGATAATAAACACATAAAGGCAATTCAAATAAATTTTCCATAAAAATGCAATTTTTTCTCATAAAAATTGCCTTTTTATGAGAAAGAAAAAAAAACTGTAAACGGAAATCTATTTAAAAATAAATTTCAACTCCATGTAATGAAGAGAATATTCAGCACCGTGAACTGAGCATTTTCTTTAGTTGCAGAGAAAATGGATAAAGAGAAATAGGCTATTTTTTTCCTCCTTTCAGTAGATAAGGAATGTGACAGCAGTGTATGTACACGCAAGCAAGAGTGCCAGTTCCATAAAATAGGAAATGATTTCAACTCTTACTTTTTTACTATATGCATGGCGCGTCCACCCCATTTGGCTTTTGTAGACCAGGAAAACGACGTGTTTCCATTTAAAAAGACTTTTGACGTGATAAGTTTCCTAAAGCGCTGCTTCAGTTAATGCAATTTTTCGGCAGCTTTTTCGTGTACATTGCGCCAAAAAGAAACTGATAAGCGAAAGTGATTATTCAGAACTTTCGTAGGAAAATGAATCTTTCACAGAGATCTGAACATCTTGAATTGTACTTTTTTAAAAACTGACATAAAAATTCAAGAGAGGCAAAAGAAGATAAAGGTATGAAGGTGATTATGTATATGGCGTGCTTCTGCAGGTGTTAGTTTAATAAATTTAACATGGTTTTAATTTTAGAAATATGCATGCATGCATATATATAGGTACGTAATTGGAATTTTTTAATTATATCATATGATTATTAATAATATTTATTACTTCATTTTATGAAAATGCATTTTTCGTTATTTCTTGAAAAATCTTCCAATTTGAAGGAAAATTATAAAAATCTTTTCCCTATTCATAAGCGCCAATTACATAGCACCAAAAATCACCAAATTTTAAAAAAGATAACATAATTTACAGAAATAATAAATAATGTTGGAACAAATTATGGATGTGGATAATATATTTACTAGAATATTTTTCAACGGAGGAATGTAAAAGAGACAAGATATTTCATCGCAAATCTATAAAAACAAATCCTTATTGTTTTTCTTTCAGATTTTTGACCGGAATTAAATTGAGAACGAAATGGAGTTAAACTTACATTAGAATGTAGACCTCTGGTTAATTTAATATAAAGTTTCAATCCAAAAATTTGATCACGATGAGATTATAATGTAATTAATGATTTGAATACCCAAAAAGTTACTTATTTCACGATGTTGGACATGAAATTCCACTCCGGAACTCTTCTCGCTTCAAGAAAGAAGCAAATTTTATTTATCTTCATTTTAAATTTTTTGAAGTAGTATTGTTTTTACCCATTGTAATTTATGTGCTTATACTTATCTTAATACGCTTGTGACAGAAAACATAAGCATGGTTGAAACGACTTCTTCCGTTAATAACTTCTTAACCTAAGGGAGTTTTAAGCTTTCAATATATGATACAATTTGATTTTAATTGGTATATAATTTAATTATTATTGCGTGTTACAGAACGGCGTTTTAAATTAAACTTATTTAGTAACAGATAACGTTTATTTCTTAATGGTAACTCTTTTATCCGGAAAATTGGTTATGACGTTGTTCTCATTATCGAAAAGTAATGAGTTTGAATCCCGGTTTAGTTCAAGGTCCTTCGTGTTCGCTAAAGGTGACTTTAGCACGTTAGAAATCTGCGTAGTGGTAATACCTTTCAAGTGAAGAGATACCTCTGGGGTAGCATGCAGCTATTGGAGTTCTTCTGCTTGGTTCCTGCTTCAAAATCACGAAGACTCCCCATCCCAGCTGCTTCTATTTAACTGAAAACTTACGGCCAGCAAAAATTAGTGGGATTGGCTTACTGGTTATGGTTTCAGACATACCGTTGAATTTTAGCTCATAAGTAAAATATAAAATACACATGAATTCGTTTTTCTGTGTTTTATACACACTGAACAGTAAACTCCTGGCCGATCTTAACTCTAAAACACTAATTAACAAATCCAAAAACTTGGAGACAAAGTGAGGAGCCATACTGTAGTTTCGCTTATGATTTATTCTACGCACATACCGCGTACACACTGCCTATTTTCAAAAAGTGAAAGAAAAATATAACAAACGACGCTCAGCGCCATTTGGAAGTAATGAATTCACAATTCATTGGATGGGAGCTTGAACATTCTCCCGGCCGATGGCCTTAGGGACATCAAAATTGCACTTAGTTATACATACACATACTGATACACATCAAAGGCAACAACTTACCTTACAAAGCACAATTCACATGGTAAAAAAATAACTGCAAAAATAAAAGAAATATCTTAATTATTACACAGAAAAATGATAAAAATGAAATGCAAAGTCAACTCAGTTCATCAGTTGTTGTAACGCTGTTAATCGGTAACACACACAGTTTGTGTATAGATCTTTTTATTTCGCCTGACGCAGTTTTTACTAGCACGACACGAACCTTCTTATCTAGTCCTTCATGGACTTTTATAACTCGACCAAGTTTCCACTTGTAAGGCGGTAAGTGGTCATCTTTAATGATAACTAAATCATTTACCTTGATGTTGTTCGCAGGTCGTTTCCATTTTGCTCGTTGCTGGAGCTGTGTTAAGTAGTCCAGGGACCACCTCTTCCAAAACGCTTGACAAATTTGTCTCACACGTTTCCATCGGTTATTTAGAGCTAAGGTTTCCCTGCTCACATCTGGCTCTGGAATTGCTTGAAAAGTGGATCCAATTAAAAAATGTGATGGGGTTATCGCGGAATAATCATTTGGATCTTCTGAAACTGGAACTAATGGACGAGAATTCAAACACGCCTTGATTTGTACAACATACGTATGAAATTCCTCGTAAATAAGAATCTGCGCTCCAATAACCTTTTTCATATGATGTTTAAACGATTTCACAGCAGCTTCCCACAATCCACCGAAATGCGGGGCAGAAGGAGGATTAAATTTCCAAGTAACACCTTCATTAGCTAAGTAATCGATAACTTCACAAGACATCCAAGCTTTTAACTCCTTATATGCACCCACGAAATTTGTGCCACAATCACTGTGTATTTCACGAGGTTTTCCTCTTCTAGATACGAAACATTTCAAGACTGCTATAAATGAATTCGCACTTAGATCTCCAACACATTCTAAGTGAACAGCCTTCGTAACAAAACAGACGAATACGCAAACGTATATCTTCATTGTTTTCACACCTCGTCTCTTTCTTGGTTTTACGTGGAAAGGTCCCGCAAAATCCGCACCTGTTCTAGCGAAAGGTCTTTCAGGGTTAATTCTGGAAGCTGGGAGGTCACCCATCATCTGCTTTGACAGCTCGGGTCTGCTCCGAAAGCATGTGACACATCTGCGTAAAATCTTTCTTATCACTTGACGCGCGTTAATAACCCAAAACTGCTGTCTGAGGATTGCAAGCAGTAATTGGTTGCCACAATGCATATACGTTTGATGATAATGCATTATTATTAGATCTGTAATAATGTGATGTTTTGGAAGAATAATTGGGTGCTTAACATCATTTGGCAAATCAGAATTACAGAGCCTGCCTCCAACTCTGAGTATTTTCTCCTCGTCCAGGTATGGATGTAACGATAGAATCACATTTTGAGGGCTCAAGCCTTTCCCCTTAGACAAAAGTTCAATTTCTTGCGCAAATGAAATGTTTTGTACATATTTTAGTACAAATGCACGCGCTTGATTCAGTTCTTTAGTCTGCAGGTAGTTAGTTTTTATCACCTCCACCTTCTTCAGGTTCATAATAAATCTGAGAGTCCACGCTACTACTCTAAGAAGTTTAGTATAGGATGAAAATTTTAAAATTAAATTAGCGATCCATGAATTATTCTTAACTGTGAGAAACACTACACTTTTTAACTTCTCATTCTCTACTACTTCATTTGGAATTTCTTTAATACTTCGCTCTGGCCACTCCTCTGTTTCCTTACTCAACCATTTAGGGCCTATCCACCACTTATCATTAGACGCTAAATTCTCAGCTGAAATACCTCTAGTTAACAAATCTGCTGGGTTATCCTCTGACGGACAGTAACGCCAATCACTCGGATTTGTTTTCCCCTGTATTTCCGAAACGCGATTAGACACAAATTGCTTCCACCTTTTCGGGCTTCCCTTGACCCAACACAAAGCAACTAACGAATCACTCCAAAACATAACTTTCCCGATCAAATCAGCAAAAATACTTCTTACATAATTTCCTATTCTTGCACCTATCACAAGGGCCATTAATTCTAAACGAGGGAGCGTTAATTTCTTAATAGGGGACACTCTGCTCTTTGACATTATAAATGACACTGTATAATTCCCACTTTTATCAGCATATCTAAAATATGCCACACATCCATAAGCAATTGGTGAAGCATCGCAAAACACATGCACCTCAACATTTGTATCCACACAATCCATAAAACTATACCTTGAAATGGAAATAACACTCAATTTCTCAACTTCACTGCACCACTTAGCCCATTTTTGATGCAAATCATCTGGTAACTCATCATCCCAATCGATTGCTCTTTCCCAAATTTCCTGTAACAAACACTTAATCCGAATAACAAACGGAGAAATCAACCCAACTGGATCGAAAATGGTTGCAGCGGTCTGTAAGACACTTCGTTTGCTATTTGTCAACCGTTTCTGAGAATCTACCAAACCTCTCACATCCAACGACAACACATCTAACTCAGAGTTCCAATTCAAACCTAGAACTTTCATCTGATAAGGGTCCACCGATTTATTCTCACTAAGTCCACTGACTATCTCTTCACTCTCACTAAGTCCACTCTCAACCCATAGCTCTTCTAGCTCTCTGCTATTAGACCTTAACTTCCTCAAATTAAAACCTCCTGTTTTAAGAATTGACACAGCATCTAACGACAATTCAAAGGCTTCACTCACACAATTTCCGCCATGATATAAGTCATCTACATAGAGAGCAGAATTCAGCATCTCAACTACTTTCGGATTAGAATTTTCAAATTGTTTGATATGATACTTTATTGTTGCGCTCTGGATAAATGGAGATGTTTTACAGCCAAAAGGTAATCTCCTCATTCTCATAAATTTGTACTCATCACTAGGGTTATCTGAATACCACAGAAATTTTAAGTACTCTCTATCCTTTTCAGAAATGCCAATCATTAAAAATGCCTTTTCTATATCAGCACTAAACGCAATTTTGAATTTACGAAAGCTTAAAATCATATCAAGAATGTTAGGATTTAAATTTGAACCAGTTTCTAAACAATCATTTAAAGAATTATTACCTTTAGATTTAGAGCTACAGTTGAAAACCACGCGAACCTTTGTTGTTTCTTTATCCTTTCTAACAACCGCTCTATGGGGCATAAAATATTCGCTTACACTATTCTCACATTCTTCAATAATACCCTTTGAAATTTGATCATTTATGATTTCCTTGTATTCTTCAGCAACCCATTTATTTTTAGAAAAATCGGATTTAAGCTCATCAAATCGTTTTTTAGCCAAAGAAAAATTATTTTTCAACTCACTCGGATCAACCCTCCACAATAAATTCGTTTCATATCTACCTTTAACGAATTTTAAACCACTCTCAAATTGATCTATAATCGCTTTATCACTTAAACTTAGTTCTTCCTTCTCTTTTATTCCCAAAGCCTCTAGATTCCATAGCATTTGAATATCTGGAGTTGCTATACACAAATTAGCTGAGACTCCGCAATTATATTCGTTATTCTCATTCTCACCGTCGAAACTTCCGCTTACCACGTACCCAAAAACAGTGTTTTGCAAAACCAAATTACTATTATCCGGACAAATTTGACCTGGTCGTAACAATTTATAAAAGATCTCTGCACTTAACAGTAAATCCACTCAACCTGGCACATTAAAGCCTTCATCTGCAAGTTTTAAGTACTTTAATTCTGGAACATTTATTTCAAAAGTTCTTGACGGCATGAAATCCGTGATTTTAGATGCAATTAAAAAATCCAATTTTTGTTCAAAACTTTCCTCAAGATTAGAAATCGTCGCATTAACAACAGATTTAATCGTAGTAGATATATTTCCTATACCACAAACAGTCAAATTGGTTCTCGTTCTTTTCAAATTAAGGCTATTCGCACAGTCTATCGTCATAAAATTATTCATTGCTCCTTGATCTAAAATAGCTCTCACTCTGCATTTATTTCCTCTCTCATCTCTCAATAGGCAATTAACGGTACTCAGGAGCACGGTTTTTGACTGATTTATGACTACACGCGAAGAGAGTACGGAAGTAGTGTTTTGATTATTTGTTAGGCTGGCAGCTGTTTGAAATGCCGGCGCAACTGGCGACAATACAGAATCACTGGCTCTCACTATGGGGGTAGAAAATTGGCCGCCATTCGACACACTTGCACTTTCATTGCGCGATAACTCAGAATTTCTCGGATAATGTAGTGATACATGATGACGCCTGGTTTTTCCCTCTCGCTTACACAAAGAACAAGAAAAGTGCGATTTACACTTATTAATTAAATGTCTACCTAGGCAATTAAAACAGAAATTATTTTTCTTAATTATCTCAACTCTTTCAGAAACAGGCATAGCTAAATAATTTCTACATTTGTACAAAGGGTGAAAATCAAAACACAAACTGCATTTTAAACTTTTACTATCAGTTAGAAAAATTCTAGACACATTTTTCGTGTTGAGGGATTTTTGATTGCTGATATCCGTAAGTGATTTTCCTCGCGACACATAGAACAAATCTGCCTCTTTCCCTAAGGTTACGGGATCAAACCAACTATCTGATTGTTTAATGCTGACATTACTCGCGGTTTCTTTATCTAATGTTTGAAACAATTTGTCTGATATAATTAATTGTTTTAACTTCTAAAAATCAGACACTTCTCTTAGTTTTAAATAGTATTCAAAACTAGTAGTTAACCTTGACGCAAATTGTACATGCGTTTCATTAGCTTGCCTAATAGTTTTCCTAAACTGATCCAAACACAACTGAGGGTTCGGTTCGAATTCTCGTAGAACAATTTTTTTAACTTTTTCATAATTACTCAATTCATTATCACTGATGTAAGAAATTACATTTGAAGCTTTCTCGCCAAGTAAATTCAAAAGAATTTCCGCTTTAAATTTATCGGGTACATTTTTAGTTATAAATGTTCTCTCTAAAGAAGCAAAAAACAGACCCCATCCTTCAGGGCGACTTGGTATTCTAATGGTTAAAGTTTTTACACTTTTTATTAATGAATCCAAAGAATCGCAAATCTCAATTGTATTTTCTGAAACATCGTCTTTAGTTTTTGAAGCTGTTCTCAAGCGCGATAACTCTAATTCGGCTTTTGCTCTCTCTAATTTAATTTGTTCTAACTGTAGTTCTAACTGTTTATTTTTCTCATTTGTTTCTAATTCAGATTTCCTGTCCTCAATTATGCCCTCAATGAGATCAGACACAAATTCAGGTTCAGATTTGCATTTCTCAGTCTTTTTAATGATTTCTATCAGTTCTGAAACCGTCATTTTATCTGTTACTTTCTCACCTAGCTCGGTTGCAGCAAGCTGTAGATCAACTTTCTAGCGTTTTTAAACATTATGAAAACAAATCTTAACTACAGAAACACAATTTAACTCTTAACAAGGATTTTGAGAACAAATCTTAATTACAAAACAAAAATAACTCTTTTTAAAAATTGTAAGAATAAATCTGAACTACACAACACAATTCAGTCACAAATTATTTTTACTCTACCACATTCTAATATCAACATTATTTCAACACTATTACACTAAATCAACGACAACATTACCACATCAACTCTAAATCTACAACTTCCAACACTATAGTAAAAAAATTGACTACTGAACATCAAAATTACTCACCCCAAACCAAAACTATGCAACAACAACAACATCCGAAATTATTTCTTTCATCACAAAATCACTGTCACTCGCACCACACTTCCTGACACCAACAATGAACAGTAAACTCCTGGCCGATCTTAACTCTAAAACACTAATTAACAAATCCAAAAACTTGGAGACAAAGTGAGGAGCCATACTGTAGTTTCGCTTATGATTTATTCTAAGCACATACCGTGTACACACTGCCTATTTTCAAAAAGTGAAAGAAAAATATAACAAACGACGCTCAGCGCCATCTGGAAGTAATGAATTCACAATTCAATGAATGGGAGCTTGAACACACACTTTATTAAATTCATTTATCAAGATTGACAAATTCATTTTTTATATACATAAAAAGTTACAAGACTCAAAAGAGAGAATTACGAATAATTTTTCTTAAAAGAATGCACATACTTTTGCCTTTAATTTTTGTCATTAGTAAGCAGTTCACCACTCATAATACAAAAACGTTTTTGTCTCCTAAGTCTACTAACAATGTGCGTTTCACGTGACATACAGCAAAAATTCATGGTATCATTTTATTCCATTAACAAGTCGTAAATTATATTACAATACATATAATTTAACAAGCAGAATGAGTGTTCAGAGATTTTGTTTTCTCTAAATAGTACTAAAATTTCTCTATTTTACACTTCTCAAGATTTATTAACGCCAGTGGAGCTTTACATTTTTATTGTTTCAAGAAATCATTCTTTGCTCAAAAATTCTTTAGATATCTAAAAATAAATGCGAAGGGAGTGAGATCCCGGGCGTGCTGAAATGTTATTAGAATTGCAAAACGATTCTCTGGGATTCGCGGTGTTTGTGTGCTGTTGGGAATTTCTAGTAAGTTATTATATCTAATGGACGCTAATGCAAACGTAAATCAAATTAGATTAACTTAATTTAGAGTTGCAGAATATTAATTTAATACGATTTCGTACTGCAAGGGGGAGATCTTGTTTACCTCGACATTTATGTACGAGTCTATATTCTCAATTCATTTAAATATTTCAATAAACAATATCGTTTCTCAAAATAAATTCCTGAATTGTTCCAATTGCTTCGATATTAGTAAAGAAAAATAAAATTTCACTTTTTTAGCAAACATTAATATTTTTATATTATTTTCATCCAGTAAAATAATTTTTTCATTAGTTTTATAAATGGTTTGTAATTTTAGTATTATGTTTGTACTTTCAACACTTCATTTGTATATTTCCATATTATTTAAGAAATTTTCTTAGAAATTGTGCTTTTATTATTAAAGCTTTTATATGAGATGTATTATTGTTTTTAATATTGTATTTAATATTAAATTCCAAATGACACTGCTTTAATTCTGTTTTATCGTTTTAATCATATGAAGTGTTTGAAAAAAGTTAGCATTTTTGACTCCAATAATTGTTACTTTATCGGGAAGTGTTTCTTTTCATATAAATAAAATACATATTTTAAAATATATTTCTGTATATCTTTCATAATAAGAAAAAAGGTATTTACCTTGCACAAGAACGCCATCTGTTTTTTATCATTTAATAATTGTAGTAAAATATACTTATATTATAACGGGTAAAATTAGAGTCCTTACAAAGTTAGAACCCATTAAATTTTTCATAAGTAACGTTACAAACAATTAAATTTCTCATAATTAAAGATATCCAACTAAATTCTTCATAATTAAAGTTAGACCCACACACAACAATATTCTTTATAACTAAAGTTAGTAGCAATTATATTCCACACAATGTAGGTTAGAGCCAACTAAATTCCTCAGAATTTTTAAATTTAGTTAACAGCCCAAATCGTTATTTGGATTAATACCCATCTCTTCTTACTGTGTTTGATAGAGTTAGAAGCACTGTCGTTATCACCAAATAATAACTACAACGTCTTATTACGATTTCTGCAGATAAGCTCAAAGAAAATTGAATAGATTGAAAATTAGCTTCACGCGATATTGTCTCCGCTTAAGGTACAAATTGTATGAAAACTGATAAAAACAAGTGTAGATAATAGTACAGAACTGAATACTAATAACTGTTTTAAGTGTGTGTAATGAATATTTGATAACACGAGCGTTGAATGATTAGCAACCAAAATGCTCGTAAGGAAATTGAATGTATTCAGTGGATTATTTTCAGTGAATGTTGACTTAGATAATTATTATATTGACATCATATAAGGAAACTGAAAATTTCTAAAGTTCACTTTAATTAATGTTCATGTTGAATCAACATTAATCTATTTTGTTCTATAGTTGAAGTGGCCAAACTTGGGAAATTCTACCCAAAAGAATATGGTCCTCTGACTGGGACAATCCAAATCATTGGTTAATTTATACAGCAGTTTTGGTCATATATGTATTTGACGAAGTGTTTTCTTAAGATTTTCTCATGGTTTGTTCCTTATGGCACATGAACAGGAACTATTATCTATGAAAACTTTTTTCGAGAGGTTAGTAATTTGCGTCTTTCAGAAGATGATAAATGTCTTTAATTTTAATCTATTCACGCACAATTGGAACCATTACCTTGTAATTGGTTCTCTTTCAATAGTACCAAAGCTAGTAGTGTTATTAACTATTCATCATTGAATTTTGTAGGTTGGAAAAACTGGCGAAAGAAAGAACAATTATACTTGAATACCAAATATACTGTAAAATTTTTAAAGAGAAAATTTGGAATCAGTGATGACAAAATTCACCTTATCAAAACTAAAACTTCATGTTTTTAAATTCGATAAGCTTTCCAGAAATTTAACAAATCTATAATTTGAGTTACATATTAAATTTATAGTTAAAGTTAACGCTAAGACCCAAGAAATAAAGACAAAAAAAAATCAATTTATTGCGAATTTTAAAAGTCAATTTTATTAAATGCTTTAAATTCAAAATGACATGT
This sequence comes from Latrodectus elegans, assembly GCA_030067965.1. Taxonomy (NCBI): domain Eukaryota; kingdom Metazoa; phylum Arthropoda; class Arachnida; order Araneae; family Theridiidae; genus Latrodectus; species Latrodectus elegans. The sequence continues at coordinate 99,634,206 of CM057819.1, forward strand.
TACGGATAAAAATATTCTGGAATGAAGAAAAAATCAAAGGATATCTTCAAAACATAATCATAAGCATTGTATTAAGAAATGAAACCTTGATATATTTGCTTATGATGCAAAATCAGAGAAATAAATGGATTTAATCTAGTTAATGTGTCTTTTTACAGTCATTTTTTTTTGTACAAAATCGATTGAAAATTCGACAAAAATATACGATTTAAATTGAATTCTGAGACATTTGACATAGCATTATGGACTACATAACGCCCTATTCTTCTGTAAGGCTTTCTGCTACATTCGAGTTCGTCGAAAGGACTTTTCATAAATAGTGAGCCGTATTCAAGTATGTTAAGGAGGGAAATCCTGAAAATTTCGAAGTAGTCACTCCGAAAGACATGTATACAGAAAAGCAACATATATTTCCCATTATTTAACAGTAGCTGGAATTGAACCCTCCGCTCTGAAGAACGATGTCATACAATTAAGAAACGATGAATAGAAAAATCCGACCCATTGCAGACATCAGAATTTTTAACTTATTATGGCCCAGTGGTAGGACATGGCTCTTCAGAGCTAAAGGTTACTGTTTTGATTCTAATCATGCTTGAGTAACGGGAGTACGTTCCATGTAGGAGTTGCATCTATGAACGTTGAAATTAAAGGCAAATCACTAAACAAATTGTAGCTTGTTCAACCATGTGTATGGGACAACGAAAATGAAGCCATGAAAATATACGTGTAACATTATTATTACTGAAATCCAAATCACTCTCAATTTTTCTTCATTCCAATCAAGAATAAACCTATCTTTGAAAAAAACCTTCAAACTTTAAAATATTGGGGAAATATTTTAAGTTATCTACAAGAGAGAGAAAATTTAAATTAAATAGAGCACACACATTTTTAAAACGCGATGAATAATTTTTCTAGATTTTTAAAAATGAAATATTTTTTATCGTTTCTGTATATTATTGAATAAAATGAATCCATTATAGTCATAAAATAGTAATTTACTAACACATAATTCCTGAAATAATGCACACATAAATTAGCATTAGGAAATGCAACAATTTATTAAAATTTTTTCAATATAATTTTCACTGTCAGTAACAATAAAAACCAAATTCTTAGTTTATGTGTCAAAAAAAAGTCCTATTCCACTGAGTTTAAGTCTCAAAATTTCATTGCATGATTCGAGATTAAAGATTTTCCATTTTGCATGTATTCTCCATGAATCAGTGAAAAATTTTTTTATTATTTTGAAAGAACAAAAGTAAATTCAAGCCACTCTTGTAATGTCGTTAAAAGCTTTTAAAATTGTTGGGAAGTTTTAGCGTCTTCTTGGTATTATGTATTAAAAGGATTACGCGAAATGTTTTGATGGAAATTTCCGCCGATTGCGCATTATAGCTTCTATAAGTAAATGCCCGAGGGAAATTTGTTTTCGGATATGCTAATAACTCACAACAAATAAAACTCAGGTAATTTGAGCTTTAAAAAGAACGGTGCTTATTAAAGAACTGAATTAATGTTAGGAAAATAACATTGTGCACACATGGATCAACTCTTCGAACAATGGAACTTTATCGGAAAGATGCAAACGTCTTTTGTTTGTTACTTTGAAAGTAAGAAATTAATTTTTTTTGAGTGGTGTTAAAATGAAAGTAGTATCTTTATAATCCCTCATATATATTTTCAAAAACAATGAAATTATAAAAAAACAAATAGGTGGATAAATAATAAAAATGTTAGTGAAGAAAAGAGAACTAATTATGTTAGAAATTCAAATTTTTAAAATGATAACAGTAGCCTCAAATATTATTTACATATAATAATCAAGCCTAAAAAGCGAATTATTTTGGTGAAAAGTAAATGCAGGTGGGTTTTAATACTGTTTATGCTTATTTTGTCAAAAATATGCTTTCATCTTCGTTCAAATATGAAATGCTGTCTCTTATATCTTAATTTTATGTCTCCCAGATGATTTCTCGTGGAGTTAGGGCATAAAAAACTCTTGTGCTTAAGCTTTGCATACCAATGTATATGTAAATAGCTCTTTTTCTTAATTTTTGCAAGGTTTAATGAGAAAATAATCGAAATGAAAATGAAATTAAAAATAAAATTCTCTGTTTCTTTTTTTTAAAATTTAATTTGATAAAAAATAAAATGAACTTTCATTTTCTAGTAATTTTTTCCTACATCACAATTTGTAAGATGCTTCGTTAAAAAATAGCATCATAAATGACTGCATTTGAAGCAAGTGCTAAGCTGGTACATTTGATATTTTGTATGATTATAAAAACAGTGAAAATACTTTATGCTATACTGTGACATCTTTTCAAAAAAATTCTATTCGTAAAGAGATTTTCCAGTTTATTGAAAGGGAAATGGTATAGCCTCTACATTTGTAATGAAATTTTCTTTGAAATTCTACCAAACTCAGATCTTTAAAGTGGCTCTCAAAAATGAAATAGATTGAATTGCATTGCCGAATAAATTTTAAATAAATAAAAAAATAATTTTTTTCATTCTTTAGAAATTTCAGACCCTTTTTGAATAAAATATAGGTGTGTGGATTGTTTACATAAAAATTAGGTAATAAATAAATAATTAATTAATATTTTATAATTATTTTGATCAGTGGAAGTTATAATTTTATGTCATTTTCAGCAAATTTTAATTTTATTGAGATAAACAATTATTCGTTATGACGAAATTTAGAAAAATTCTCTGCTTAAATGTGCATTTTTAAGTGATTATACAAGTATGTCGTTTAATGTACCAAATTTCTTTTTTTATCGTTGTTAGAATTCTAAAAACCAAACATAACTTCAAATGATATTTAAATATTAATTTAAGTTGCAACAAAAACAAAACTCAGAACATACACTTACAGTAAACTTTATTTGAAAGTATATATTCTATTCCATACTGATGATATTTTGTGTATATCTTTGTACCTTAAGACTGTTGTATGCATATTTATATCATCCGATGCTTATTAAGACTTCAAAAACTGCATTTTAGAGACAAACTGTAATATGATAAATAGCATCCTGTGTTCTTTAGGGCAATTCTTGATAAATATACGTTACAGAAGAAATATGCACTTCATGTTTATTATTTTCACAAAACAATGATGGTTTTCTAAAACTGAAATGAAATTCTTCAAATAGTATCATTGCATTAATCAATATTATGTACCATATGGAATGGCCTTCAGTTCCAGCTAAATTAATGACTTAAAAAATAAAGAATCGTCTTATACCTTATGGATTTGTTACATAAAATTTTGAGAAAAAGGTCATATATAGGTGGAATATTTGTCACTTGATTGTATTTCAAAGACTTCAAAATTGATATTTATATTTAGAAACATAGAAGAGGCAATATTTGATAATTACAAACGTTTAAAAAGGTGATACAAATGATAAAAAAAAAGCTTTAAATCTTGACTATATCATACAAATTTATTTCAAAAACATTACTTGAAATTAAATGTGCACAAAAAAATAATTAATCATATTTAAAACCAGAATACAGTTTTAAGATGTTTCATTTAATAAAATAGATTACATTATGCATTCTATTTTAATTGTTCATCATTCACACAGACTATCTTATTAGTTAATTCAATTTTGACACATTTGTTTGATTTGTTATTGACGTAAGGTAAATTTTAATTAAAAATACGAAAATAACAAGAAAAGCAAACGAATTACTAATTAAATAACTTCATCTGTCCAAATTCTTAAGGCAATAAGCAATAATTTAATTTAAAAGTTAATTACTAGATTTCATTTTGTCACCAAGTAAATTAAAATTAGAAACAAATAGAAATTAATAAAAATATTAACTGAAGTTATACAACCATTAGAATTTTTTATAAAGAAGGTTATTAATTTCATAAAATTACATAATGTTTTATACGTTTATTTAAATAATTAATTTTTTTGGCATAATTACATATAATTATTTGAATAGGGCAACTTCATAATTTGAAGAACATCTTTATGACATTTTTTTAAGCTCAAATGCAAATAAAAGGGAAAATACTGTTATTTAAAATTAAAAAGTTAATATTAATTCATATTTTTCTTTTCTAGTTTGAAAAATTATTAAATATGGTAAAATTTTGTTTTGTAAAAAATATATATATATGTGTATATTTTCAATGATCATTACTTTATATTTTATTCTTATTTTTATGAGAAATAGTATTCAGTTTTTGCACATAAATATTTAAATTTTTCTAAGGATTTAAAATTTCCTGTTCATTTAAAATAATTGACCGAGTAACATAATTAAATGGAACAGATGAAAATTGTTATTTATCTAATGTACTGTGAAGTAATTTTAAAAAGATTTTGTTTGATTAGACGAATATTTTTTATGGTCAGAATATTTGAAAACAACCACAATATAAACAAAGGTTTGAAGCATTCCTACAAAAGCTTGCGTTTTCCATGGTATCTATATAAAAATGAAAAAGTTTAAATAAATATGTTAAAAAAAGTCATTATTTAAATCCTGGGTCCATATTGGGACTGAGTTGTGATAATTTAATGCTACATATTAATTAATGTGGAGAATTATTCACAATATGTTTATTTCTAAAATTTTTAAATTTGCGTGAACAAAAAGGTGAAAATAAATAAATATTTCTATCATTAAGCAGAAATATTTCTTTTTTCACAATTATATTTCACGCATCGAATATTTCAGTCGTTTGGATATTATAAGGGATCCTAAAGTGAATCCTAAAATGCAAATTTATTTTAATTTAATTTTTTTTTCTCAGTGAAACTTAATTTAACAAAATTCTAATTACAATGAAGTGACAAGAATTTTCAAAAAAGTCAGTTTATTCGTTAATAAATAGTTTTACTTAACAGTTATTAAATAATTTTTATCTTAGTAATTGTTACCTAATTACAAAAACAAAATTTACTAATTATTTTTTTAGTAATTAATAATTTTTCAATAAATTAAACATCATATCCATTGATGTGAGACGTAATAAAATTGTTATTTCAGTGCATTTTAAATATATATTTTTAAACTTTAACGATGGAAAATTATGATTGTAATTTATTCTTGAAAGTTTATCTTATATTAGAAATTATAAATATTTAAATGAGATAAATTATTTTAATTTTTATAATATATTTTGTCTGATAAAATTTAATTAATATATATTGGTTATTTATGTGTAACCTCTATTTTATATATAAACATACATATCTAAAAAAAAATTTGAACAGATTTGTAGAATTATTTAATAGCAAAATATTTACTAATGCTTCTACTAACTGCTTTTCTGAAAAATGCATATTTTTTTATAAAAAAGGGAATGCTTTAAGAATTTAATGAGAGAAAGTTTGCATGAGATTGAATTTTAACAAATGATGTAAAAAGTAAAATACAAAAATCCTATACTGCGTTTTTTTATTAATACAAATGCAAGGAAATTATTTTTATTTATAAAAATAGAAAGTTTTTTTATTAATACAAATAATAAAAGCTGTTTCATACAAAGAATATTTGTTGATGATGCTAAAATTTAACAATATGAGAAATAATGAGCCCTGTTCAATGCAAACGAGACACAACAGTGAACACAAATAACTTTTATTACAGAAAAAATACCTTGCAAATATAGGCATATATGGAATCCATTTTCCATCGTTATTAACAGTAAACTTTGAATGTTTCCTCAAAGAAGTCTCTGGGACCAATTTATTCGTATAAAATAAAATTACACTTGAAAAGTGCTTTCAATTTTTTTTATTTCAGAAAACAGGTATCATTTTTTAACTACATATTTGTTTTCATATGTTTTAAAGGGAGTACACATATATCGTACAATTGTTAAACGCCATATTTCCTACCTTTCAGTTATGGATTGAGTACTTATCCGAATTCCTAACGAAAAATAATTTATTCAACCTATGAAATAATACCAAAAACTTTTTTCAACATTATTAAATGTCGAGACATATATATAAAACAACATTTAGAAAGATTTTATAAAAACATTTTAATAATGTTTGATAGCATAAAAACAAAAACTGAAAATCGCTATTCTTAAATATATTCAATTTTATCAAAAAAGTGTAATTTAAGGTGAATAATTACTAATAATTAATATTCATTTTTATAATAAGAATTAGAATTGTCTCAATTAAAAGTAAAATTTTATTTCATTTGTATACTTGATGTATTTTTCATTATTTAATCTTACATCTAAAAACTTGTTCTTCAGAAAGAAAACATAGGTTTTTTCGAACATATGATGAAGCTTGCTTCGTTGAAAATTTTTCTTTATCTCGAAATTAGGGAAATAACAAGAAATCGCAGTATTTATTTTAATAATTAATACGCTTATATCAGGGAAAGTTTTTTGATGTTTTTTTCCTATATATGGAATACAATGGACAGAAGTGAGAACTTTCGTTTAACACTTAAGTTTAATAAGCATTTTCCTATCATCTTTAACTGATTGTAGAAACAAGGCTGTGTTGGTTCATGATATTTTCTTGTAGGTAATAATGCCATTTTTTTATTCCTTTCTTTCTTCTATTTTCTCCAAATGCATTTTGTGGTCTCGATGGTTTAATTCCAAGTTAATACGATGCAATAACTTATGGAGAGATTTTGTTAAATTTAACTATAAATGTCTATTTTTTTATTGTGGACAGTCGACACTTTCTTAGAGGTGGCTGGGTTGAGGCAAAGAAACTTATAAGCCATTAGACATCAGTGTTTTGGCAATTAGGAGAAATCGATGTATTGATGGTATGTGAGTGATACAAAATTTGAAGTATTGGGTAAATGGTAGGATACTTAAATAATTTATAAATAAACCTTGTAATCTGCATTTACAGCTTCTTTATTCTACATATTTGTAAATATAACTAGATATATTCATAATTGTCACGTGAAAGTATTGATGGAAAACAGAAATAGAATTTGGATCATTATTAATTGCTTCAAATGAAGGACACATATATGGAATTATTCATATTAAATAAGGTTCGTTGTTGAAATTTTATATAAATGCAGTCTTTCTGGCCGTTTTTATTGTAAATACTAACTATGTGTTATACATTTTCTCTGTAAGGGTGGCGAATAAAATCTTTGGCTTGATCCAAAATTCGGAAAAATGAGGTGAATTTCTTAGTAGAATCAATAAGTCTGGTAATGTCTCCAAACAGTTGACTTCCCTGAACTTAACATGAATAAATGTCAAACAATTGTATGTATTCTTACTTAATATATCCAAAGTATTCAAAACAAAAATACCAGATTAATACTATTTAAGAGTAAGTATTATATTTACTTTTGTAAAGGATTATGACTGCTGATTTATAAAAAAATAACTAATTTGGCTTACTGAAACATCAGCTTCCAAAGACTAAATAAAATATTACAGAAAAACTAGATTGCACACACAAATATTATCTATTATTGAAATTACATTCATCTTAAAAATTGGAGAAATATTTTGAAAGCAAAATTAGTGTTGCTAACAAATTGATAGTTAAGTTGTGAATTTCTTGCTGTTATATTTTTAACTTCTCATTTGCACACAGAAAATTTCTGACGAAACAAACAGTAACATGCAAATCGTGTTAAAGCTGTAATTTAACAACTTTAAAATATTTTCTTATAAAAGTGTGAATTGTTATATTTAATCATACTTTTTGACTAGACAAAATATTATTGGAAAATAAGTTTAAATGGCGTTCTAATAAAGTGATTTTCCAGTTTACTGAATATTCTAATGGTTTGAATAAAATGACTTTCATAATTGACTGAAAATTATAATAATTTTAATTTTGAATTATTATTCTTTACGATATTTTTATCTAGATGCTTACACAATTTCCAGTTTATTTAGTTAACTCTTTTTATATATATGAATTCTAGTTTTGTTTTGTCTTGTTTTTCAGTTTTTTTTAGTCATTTTACATCCTCAAGTATGAAAATATCCTGTCCTGCATTTTAAGTTCGAACATGCTTAAAAAGTAATTAATCAAGGGTCTTTGAAGATGATTTTTCATCCAACTTTTTCTGTTGTTGTATATTAATAAAATGGGCATAAAATTTCTGTGTATTAAACAGAGTTCAAAGAATGATATTTTTTCTGCTCATTTGAAAAATTTATTTTAAACTATTCTTTCTTAATCGAATATTGATTCGAATGTCTATTTCTTGTGCATTTAAAAAGCGAATATTTTGATAGCTTTAAATCCAGAAAACATGTAAATTATAACTGTAATGATTTTTGATGATACGATTCATAAGCGTGATTACAGATACTTTTTTGACTACACAATTAGACAAAATAAAAAATATAATATTTTTATTATTATTACATATCATTAATATATTAATTATTTTTTATTAATTATTAAAAAAGTTAAATTTAAATTGTAATTAAGTTATTTAAGTACTGTTTAAATAGTTCAACATGTAAATATGGTGGGAAAACGCGAGAGTGATCATTTATAATTTTCATCACATTTTTCACAACAAGTTTGCTCGTTGTAATATAAATTTTCATAAATTTATTTTACAGTTTTTCATAAGTATGGAAGAAATAATATGTGTTTATTCATACGTGTATAAGTATCAATTCCATGAGCAAATGAATTGAATTGTGCAAATATCCATTTACGTTTGTACGAATGGAATTTAAGATTTATAAAACAAAAAGATTTGGAGTGAAAATTGTTGACTTGATTATTATTTATTGGTGATGAATTTTTTCATTTTCTGTTTTATAGAGTATATAACACTTAAGGGTTGTTGTTGTTCTCGTGTGCCAGCTAGGTTGGCAAACTGGGGTGCGCTGCTCCACTTTTCCAACTGAACCGTATTTGGTGTGGAGTCCGATTTATTCAGTACACACACATTCCATTAGGACCCATTTATAGGGTAGGTAACTATTCACATCTCATTCCCACAAAAGGAAAGGACAAAGACAGGATAGAGAGAGAGAGAAAGTACATGCCTGAACCGGCATTCGAATCTAGGACCTCTAGATCCGTAGTCAGGCACGCTGAACTCTAGACAAGTTGGCCGGCTCACTTAAGGGTTACAATAACTAAAATATAAATTTCATGTGAAGAAACATACTTTGTATATTAATATAGAATTAAGAGTTGAAGACAGGAAAACTGGAAATATTCCGTAGAATAACTGATAATTTTTATTCAAAATATTTGTTAGTTAACAAAACTCTAACATTTTTCTATTCATATGAACAAGCAAAACCCTCTAACTTCAAAGATGTAAATAAGTTCAAAACGAAATATTGTGTCCTCTGATTGATGACATATTACTTACAGTTTTGATCTTATTTTGTGAATTCTACGCAGTACTACTATCAAAGACTTATAAAGTGCAGGCTTATGTAACACAAAAATCAACATAAGGCAGTTAACTTCTATGAATTTGAGATATCTAAAGTCATCTTAATGTTCTGCTGATTTAGAGTATAATTCATATGGAGGGTATTTTGAACAATCAGCTTTCAACGCAAATCCTCATTTTTTTTTGTTGTTTTAATCTTTATAAATTGTCTCGAACTTTATTCAACATTCTTATTTTCCAAATTTCAATGTATGTTCTTACCATCACTACTCTTTATTTGTTAGGTTTTCTACAATTTGAAAATGTAAAAATGACACGAAGTTTTAGAAACTTTTCATTATTTTTTTCGAGTTTGCCCTTTTAACAATGTTAAATCCATTAATAGTGTTCTAAGAAACAAACAAAAATTGTTTATGTAAATAGGATAATTTTCTGTTTCAAACTATATTATTTTTTAAGCCAAAATGAAGATTATTACATGGTATAATTTAATACCAAATTCATAATATCTTTTGAATGTTTTGAAAAATGTATTTCATGAACCCTAATAACTTTTTTTTAAATATGAAGATATAACTGGAAATTAATTTATATATTTTTATTTTAAAAATATAAATAATTTCCAGTTACAATATATATATATATATATATATATATATATATATATATATATCTATAATCATTTGTTAAATAACGATAAAAAGTACCCGTATCGCTGAAAATGAGTTTCTACTAAATTCAGACAACAAGCTTTAGGAAGTCAATTTCACTTTTCATGGTTATAACACTCAGAAGCGTAAGTTAAAGAAATAAATATAGAATTTATTTCTATGAAAATAATCATTTCTTAACAACTAGCTTCCTGAAGAGTATTTTGTACACTAGATATAGGAGAATACGTAAGAGAAGAAACGTTACGCAACTCTTATTTTATGTAACAAAAGATAGGCGAAATAAAAATGACAATGCTTTGGCTGCCATTCTTAAGTTCACCATTCATTCTCGAAGTAATTTCTTCGTGAAGTTTACGCCAAAATATTTTCTCTTCATAAAAAGTTATATTTCTTTTTCCACAAAGAAAATTCTTTTCTCATCGAACTGTTTGGATTGAACTGTCCGAGTTGAAACAGATAGACAAGACAGTAAGATGAGATGATTTGCATGTTTCAGATATCAGAAAGCTGTTTTTTTCACAAACAACCTGTTTTCTTGTTTAAAACGATGTGGCTTTTTCCTGATTTTCTCTAGCTTCTTATAGTAGAATATAAAGAAATTTTATTCTGAAAGTTTCAACTTTGGTCGTCCAAGATTGGTATGTTGCTCTGAGAGAGTGTTATAAAAGGGAGCAGTTATTGGAAACTTGGAATTAAATAGTTTGTCTGTATGTTATATATATATACATATATATATATATATATATATATATATATATATATATATATATATATATACATATATGTGAAAAAAACCAGTTTTTAATACTTATAATATTTTTATATATTTCTGATGGATTCAATTCTCCAATTATCTCTTAAATCTCTTAATCAATTTGTAATATGGAAACTGTAAAAATTATAAAATACCTGTTACTTTTACAGAATAATTTTAAATACTTGGTTACGCTAATGTATATTTTTTTAAAATTTGTATACAAAAGAAATAATGAACACATAAACTAAAATATTTTTAAAACTTTTCCATTATTGTAATATAATTGTTTGTAAAAAGAGAAATGAAACACAATGCTTAAAATAATTGCTTAGTGTCTCTCATGGACTTGTGATAATAATTAAATACAAAGATTATGCTGTCGAATTCTATGAATGTTCTAATCTAAATTTACATTCATTATGTTTAGTAAGATTAATTTCATATAATATTTTATGTTGGTATATATTTCTCAACTAATTTTTTTAAATTCTTTTATGAAATTATATTTATAAATGCATACATATATATATATTTAGCATACATATATATGCATACATATATATATAGAATTTCAAAGAATTCAAAGAAAAATTGAGAAAGCTTGATTAACCGAAAAAATGGTGAATTAAACATTTCAAATTTTAAGCATTTTTAGAGGCGCGGTGTCTGAAATCATAATAGTGTTACAGACATCGTGACGAAACTAATTCGGAAAAGTGAAGCACAGCACAGGAAAAGTTGAATGAAAGTGATTTATGGGAGATGAAATGGATTGCAATGTCCAAGTTAAAAAACTAAGAGTCAAAATGACTGTAGATCTCAATCAGCATCTGGAGTTTCCAATTTCACAGTGGTTACAGTTAAAAGGCATAAGCTAAGAGCTTATGGCAGAGCAACAATTCTCAAATCGCAGAAATCAGATGTTAACACCAAGAATTAATTATGAGGATGAAGCAATTGCGCAACCTCGGGGTGGATACGTAGAAGACGATTGTGTGGTCTAAAGACTCTTTTTCATACTTTTTATCACAATGAGACGGTTGAATGTTTTGAGAACACCTGCATAAGCATGAGTTATGTATCGACGTTATTTCGATTATTTTGAAGCATGTTTCTGGTTCCAAATTTCACGTATAACTGAATTTTTCATCCGCCATGTAGTGATTTTCTCCTGGTCTAATCGCCAAGCTGGCAGTCGAATGGTTAGCGCTCTTGCCTTTGGTTCAACAGTTCATGGGTTCGAATCCCACCTTGGGTATGGAGTTTGTAGTGGTTCGGAATCCACTTTAAACCGTAGGTTCCGGTCTAATTAGCGCTCGTGTGCAAAAAATGACCGTTGAGCAACAAACAAACAAACAATCCTGGTCTAATCATAACTTTGCAATAAAATTGCAAGAATTGCTGAGCAGATGCTTTGCAAGAATTGCTGAGCAGATGCAAAGCTTTATATAACCAATTCTACCTTATTATGCAAATTTTCTTCCTGTAGATGACTGAATTTTCCAAAATAATAATCTTCCATTTCTTGACACGGAACATAGCCAATCGTAGTTTGGCGAGCAGTAGATGAAGTGTTGTTACATGTGACACTTAGACAAGCCAAGCGCGATATGTTAATAGCTATGCGAATTTAAGGCAGTAGTATGCATCTTTAGTTTAAACAGAGAAACACGAACGTGAAATTACGACTTTGCTTTAAACTCTACCGATAGATGGCACCATCAGAGGATCCACTCCATAAATTTTGACATTGATCTGGAGGGGGAGAAAATTTTCTCCAGCCCATTACACACATGGTAACCATTCAACGACCGACCACAGGACTTTCGAGCACGTATATCGTTGGGAATTGAACACCATATTTCCGGATGGAAGGCAGATTCCCAAACTATTAGGCTACCACGGCCACTAGTATAAGGGAAGCATGTAATGTAATTTGTGGGATTATCTGACTTTATTATATTTAAATCATTTTGATCTACTTTAGAGTGCTCAATTTTGGGTCGGTGTGTTCTATGCCAGCATCGATGCCAGAAATTTCAGAAAGTCTTCGAAGAATAGTATATGATATCTTTTTTAGTCCTTTAGGCCTTGGTATGATTCAACTTCTAGACAAAGCCAAGCTATTTTATACGTCAAAAATCGCCTTTCATTATTTTAGTAAATGATTTTTTATATTTTTTGGCATTTTTTATTAGACGAATTTTTCTTTATGATTTTTAACATAGATGACTTGTATTTTTTTTGCTTTTTCAAAGGTGATTTTCAAATAAG
>CM057819.1:99652282-99807282 GCA_030067965.1 Latrodectus elegans
CAGCGTGTTAAGGGTATTATGATAAGTCTTTAGGGAACGATTACGAATAGAATGCATAAACGTATTATTATATAACTAAGCCTGATCAAGTTCAGCTGCATTGTTATCACATGATCGAATTCTTAATTCCCTTTGATTTCACTGGTGCCACAGAAATTTAATTTTGTACTTATTCGAATTATTTAAATATTCGTATATTTCCAATGAAAAGAAAAACATAATTAAAAATATTGTGTTTTTAAATTCAACTTATACCATAAAATTCAAGGAAGTATTCAATGGATCTTATTTCAGTGTTTTTTTCAACATTCAATTCTTTTTCTTATTTTTAAGATTATAAAGCATATTTTTGATACTGTACACATACCAGAATATGTGTAAATGTAAAATTATGTACTTATGATAAAAAGAGATGGGAAAGACAGTAAACATTTTCCTAAGGCCGTGGATAATGTACTTCCCACCAACTTCATTGATATTTAAATGTTTATTAGTAACCGTTTTCCCACCTATTTGTAGGTAGATGTAATTCGAGATCCGAAGACCAATTAAAGTTTTGACTTTGGCTAGCACGACAGCTGATTTCTGGATTTTTAAGTCGTATACACAAAAGACAACCTGAAGGTTACCTGAGCAAAAAGAAAATTGTTCCAGATAATTTATGATTGATTGAAAACTGTTAAGCATATTCACACTTTACAAAACATATATAGGTTTCAGTTTGTGCTCTACTAAAACACATGAGAAGGGAAAAATATACATTTCTACTGCTTACAATATCCCACTATATCTTGATCTTTTTTTCATATTTCACGGGAAGCAAATGTATAAATTCTTAAATTTTTGAAAGCATTAAGTATCAAATTCCTAATTTTATTTGAAGATTTCAGTAATTACAAGTTTTATTTTATAAATATAACCTAATGCGAAGTAAAAGGTATTGTGAAATTAAGGATGCTCTAACTTTACATACCCCTCAGTGAGTGATAAGAGACATATTTCTCACCTTATAAAAATAGATTTAAAATCAATGAAAACTTAGATAAAAAGCTTAGTGAATTTCTTTTTATAAATCAATCTCAATAGCAAAAATTCTTTAACATATATAGTAAGAAATGACCATATAAAGAGTTAAGTAAAAAATTCACCATAAATAATTTTACAAGATTTACCAGCTAATTTGTAGGTTCCAGAACAGATGCCGTATAATCAAGGATGCCAAATTCTGAGTTTAGCTATTTTTTTGGCGGATTTTTTAATGTATCTGGTAACTTAGTTTTTATTACGATATGGAAACTTGTAAGAATTATGCCGTATATGCTACTTTATGAATGGCAACCCTAGTATTAATGTCATCGCGTATGCTACAATATGTCCTTTTGGCAACATTTCTTCATCACCAAAAAAATTCAGAATTTTGCATCCTGGATTATACATCATCTATGTCATAGGTTCCTTAACAACCACGTGATTAAAAAAATGCCGAAAATGAACTTAGAAAGGACATCAGACAAAGATTGCTTAAAGCATCAAGATCTGATTATATATCGTATAATTATGCTGATTCCGTTCGCATATGTTCCCAACTCAGAACTTTATTAACAAGAAAATGCATTGGATTATTTAAGATTTTAAATATAAAATCATCTTTGACATATTTTTGTCATTTAGTTATGAAAATGTTACTGTACATAAACGGCACTAGTCTGTATTGCACAGCTTCAAGTTGTATGCCTCAATATGATATTATCTAATTACATCTGTGTTCAATTGTATTGCTACTGCATCATCGAATCCATTACTTAAATTGATTTCATTGGCTTTGCAAAATAAACTTTGGTATCAATGCAAAATAATGAAATATCTGAAACACGATCTTGAATTCTTTTTTTTTAATATTTGCTTATCTAACAACTTAAATTGAAAAAAAAATCTGGTAATTCTCTTTTCAGTTCTTCTTCCCATTTAGTAAAAATAACAGTTAATCCAAAAAGGTAATCTATTCTGTGAAAATAATAATAAATAAAGTGTGCAAAGTATTTGACTTGTTCTAGAAGCAGTGACTGCCCATCGGGCTGTTTGCCAATATCCTGTTAACAGATTTCTAAGGGTTGTCCATTGATTGACAGCTATAAATGGATTTCAATAATTCAACTGGCGCTAGTGTCAGCTCTTTCTGACAATTCCCACTCGAGACCCCTTAATGGTCTCGTTCAACTCTGTTGCAATTTGGTGTTATGGCCAATCTGGACTAATGGCGACCTTGGCTTGAGAAGGAGAGCGTTGTCTTCAATAATTCAAAGCACGAACAGGCGCGCATGATTAATATTTTAATCGTTAAATATTGCAGAACGGATGTGAATTCCGGAAATCAGGATTGTGGGCGTGAATCTAAAAATTAATTCATTTCCTAACTTTAAATTAACTGAGTTTACACGATACTATCCCGCTTTGTAAAAGCATCTGAATGATGTTCATTTAAGGTTTATTAAAGAACATATAAATATGTTTGTTTTTTACAATGACAAAAGATAATAGGTTAGCATTTTGATCTTTGTTGCAGATATGTAACAACAAAAAATCAAAATTTGGAATTGCGTTACAGTGACAGAACCTGAGAGAGTATCGTTAAACAAACTTTATTAATTAATTCGAATTTTTTGAACAATATTAACTTTTAGTTTCTTTAGTTGACTATTCAGTTTCTGTCCAAAACACAATTAAAACTTAATTATAATTCTTAGAAGAGAAATTAAGTTTTTATTGTTATAATTTTACTAAACTGGATGCATAAAAATATATTTATTTCAATTTCTTTTAAAAATTTTTTGGCATAAATACCGTATGATTATTTTTATATTATTTTGGACTTATTGGCTATTAGAATTTTAGCCAAACTGTTGCAGTCTCTTAATTAATTAATAAAGTATGCATGTACACTGCTGTAAATCGTTGCTTGTTGAACATCTTGATGAAAAAAAAAAAAGCTGTGTAACTGCCTTCATCCATTTTAGGTCATCCAAGTTGCGAATCCGCTTGAGAATGAGAATTTGTGATTGTAATCACACTGGAGCTAATGCTCTATCTACTTCACAGCAGTTTCAAAGTAGGCGAAATCTTCATTAGCTGATGGTCCTATCTTTTCTATAACTTGGACATTAATATCATCTTTTTAATCGATATTTTCAATAATTTTATCTTTATTTGCTATTTGAGACTTAGGATTTCACTCATAATCCATTCTCCTATATCTTCAACTCTAACTTCTAAACATCCAGGAATTTTCAAAAGAACGTTTTTGAATTTTTCAAGTGAAATCTCTCTCTCTCTCTCTCTTTCATTCTTGTCTTCTCCCATATCTTAATTTTCCCTTTCTTAAGATCTTTCTTTTTACTCATTATCCTTTTCTTCTTTGGTCTTATTTATTTTTTTGAAATTCTGAAAGCGATTCGAATAGTTTAAGTTCTAATGTAGAATCTTCGATATTTTGCAAATAATTATATATATTTAATGCATTCAAAATGATATATCGCAATAATTCGTTCAATTATTTTAATCAATACATAGTCATTTTAAAGATAATATAATCTCAATATTTCAATAGAAGTTGATATAGAATAGTAATCTTTTACTTATTTTTAAGTAATTGCTTTATTTTTTTTTTGGATCAATCATAAATTCTTATCATCACAAAATAAAAACATTTGCAATTTATAACATAATAATATTTTATTATTTTACATTACACAGTATTTTATGTATAGCAAGACATAATAAAATATTATAGTTTAGATTATATAAAATAGTATGCAAAATATATATGTTGACATTACTAAATAAATGTTTCAACATTTTGATAAATTTAAGGTATAACACAGCAGATGCGTTTTGAAAGATTATAATAAAACTAATGTTGCAAAACTATTGTAAAACTCATGTAAGTTGTGTAAATAAAACTAATTTTTATTTTCTTGAATAAAATATTTCCTTCAAAGACAACAATGACGTATAATCTACTGTATATATTACAGATAAATTCATCTGTAACTCTTGCTCAATATTGTATTGTTAAACAGTGCATAAATAGATTGAAACTAATTTTATATTCTATTTTCTGATGAAGAAATCATTTCTATATCTTGTTTACCACACGGAATACAATTTAATATATATTTTTATGATAAGTAATATTTTTAAAGTAAAAAGATTCACAAAACAGCTTAAATTCTGGTATATATTTTTAAAGTTATCATTATATACATGGAAAGGGGGGAAACAATAAGAAGAAAAAATATTACATTCAATTCTATAAAATAATATAATATTGAACGTTATATTTCAAATTTTATTCAAGTTTATAATATTTCAATCAAATTGTGAATTAAAAATTGAAATTTATTGTTAAAATATTACATTTTTAATAAAAGTGAACAAAGAAACTGTATGGAATTAAATGTATGTTATTATCACAAATGAAATGAACGTTTACTTCATTATTATATAAACTGATTGAGAAAAATATACATTAGGGTGCTTTTTGGCAAAAATCGGTGATTTATTTCTGCCAAACTTGTTATCGAAGACCCAACGAGTGCAGGCGATACACCTGCTCGTTTAAATTATGGAATCGAAAGTCCTGTCGTCAGTCGTTGAGCAGTTACCATGGGTATAATCATCTGGAGAAAATTTCCTTTCACTCCAGATTCATGTCTAAACTCAGACTGTGGATCCTCTAGTGATGCCATCTATTGGATGAATCTTAGAGCAAAGCAAAGGTGTATTTTTACCTTCGTGATGCTCTGATTAAACGAAAGACGCACACATCTGTCGCTTGGCTTGTTCAAGTGTCATAAGAAACAAATTAGAAAATGTTCATCACAAAAGTTGTCTTATTTTGGATTGGCAAATGTAAACAATATATTATTTATTTTATATGAATCTAATTAATCGTAATTTTTCATAAGTATACACCGATTTAAAACCGGTTGTGTTTACTTTGTCTCAGATAAATCGGTATGTTGACATTCATTCACTTTTTTAAATAAATAAATGAATCGCATATTTTGATTATATTAAAAAGAGAGAGAAGCAATTATCTTCAGTTACACTTATTTAAACTTATTTGATGAGATTAAGAAAAACCTCATTAATTTTAAGTTAGATTTTTAAATTAGTATTTTCCTGTTATTTTGATTAAGATATAATTCTGATTGCATTTAACTAAAGAACAATTAAAAAAGCATTTTTATTATTTTACTATGGTGTATTGATAACAATTTATAAGTTCTGCCAAATGCATTTTTATCTTTACAAAATCAACTATTTTATAATATCACGTTAAAATGAATACAATACTTCTAAATGTTCTATCCGAAATTGGTGTTTCCATCGACTTTGTTGCATTTTAAACACTTTAACAAACAAGTTTTTTCATATGAACTGCATGACACACATTAAATTTGTTTGTGACTCAAATATTTATTTACACTTTCTTCTAATATTTAATTCAGAGGGTGTAAATAAAATAACATCAATAAAATACTCGTATAAATTCGCTTTTAATTTATTATTTAAATATAGCATGTAATAAACAATTTTTCCCCGCCTGTTATATCTATAGGGTAATTTCATTAAAGATAAGTTTGCAACATGGCTTCAATAAAAGTTATAATTTCTATGTTCTTAGATCTATTTTACTAATAAAATTATCTGAGAATTAAAATTTCTAACATTTTGCAGAAGCAAAACATTTCTTGATATTTCATCACAAAGTTTTTAGATAATAAATCAAGCACACTCATGCTATATTCAAAAGTTAACAATAATTTAAATTTATCAGACAATATGAATTAAGAAACATTTGTGGGGCATATTTAAAACAGTAATCAATAATAGCTGTAAAATATTCATCAGAATGTTATGGGAAATATTTTTGTACGTAACAGTTGCATTTAGATATTAAAAAAAAAATCCATATTTTTTGTTGTTGGTTTATCCTCTTTAAAGATCTGGCATTTTTCAGATCAACTCATATAAATTGTTGACAGTTAGAAAATCAATGACTAGCAGGAGATCTGAGGATAAATCCTCTCGAGAAAATCCGATGCTATTCAGAGTATGTTTCGGTGAGGCTCGATGGTTAAAGCATTTCTTACAAGTGAGGTAATTTTTTGTACCATGTTCAAACGATAAAAACGTTTTATATGTCCACTTCAAAATCTGGGCGTGGTAGTTTGAGTTTTTCGGCCACAGTTTATTTCCAAAAGAGACCCAGGAGATGTTTCAGAGTACCAAAGGTGCGTGGGTGGAATTTGCCAGATTGAATGTAGTCTAGATTTTTTTCATTAGAGTAAAGTTCCTGATATGTAAGTGGGTGTATCTTCCTCACTGCCTTCTTTGGCTAGTCGATCTGCAGTATCATTGCCACTAATATTTACATGGAAGGGAATTCATTGGAATGTATATCATGGTCTTGGGAGAACATTTTCTGTTCAAATTCTGTTTTTGAGAGTCATTTACAGAGGACCAGTCATTGTAAAGTGGAGTCATTTACAGAGGACCAGTCATTGAGATGTTGCAGTGCACTGCGGCTCTCCGACAAAATATACAGTTCTTCAAAATCACAGTTGCTAATAATGATACAGGAAGTCCCACATTAATCACTATCAACTCACTCCATATTTTTGTATATATCTTTAACAAATTAATATTTATTTTACACAAATATTTTACAGTATTACATTTTACGCATCATACATTCTATTCAAAAATTTGGAATGTAGGTTCATCCATATTATTTGAAAAAAGAATTCAGGAAAAGACTTCATATCTTTCGTAAAATTTAATTGGAGATGCATATATATTGTGTTATTTTATGAAGGCTTAGTTGTTAATGTTGTTTCGTTAACTGGAATTTTAAGACATATTTTAACGATTGAAAAATTGTATTGATTATGAATCCATCATTAAATGAGTTTTCAAGTCTAGAAACTCTTTTTGATATTAAAAAAAAAAACATTAATCTTATAATAATGTTTTTTAAAATCATTTTGACTTTTCCGCATCATAAACTTTATTCGAAGAAAGAACGAGAAAAATATTTAAAATTTATTTTAAAACAAATCTTATTGTTGTCGCTGTCTCGCAATTCAATATAACAAGTTGATTCAGGAAAATACAACCTAAAATATTGATGATACAATCTATAAGGGAATTTAACACAAGACAGATTTGTCAATGAAACAAAAGCAAAAAACAGCAAAAAAAATTTTTAATATTATTAACAAATGTTCCCATTATTTTGTCATAGAACACAATTATCTCGGTTTGTAGTCAGAGAATAGGTTATTAACTCTAAAAGCAAATTTAACATTTCTCTTCAAATGTACAAAATATGAAAACTGATCGAGTGTATACCCTTACTGATACTTCAGTGACATCTGTGAGTAATATTTACAACTAATTTTAAAGCAACAGTAACAATACTGGTATTAATAGTAGTGTTTCATTGGTCAAAGTTATTTCTGCAAATAATGCAGTCTTACAAGAAATCAACCCATACCTTTGGTCTGAATACGAGATCTATTCCAAAAACGCTGTTACAACAAGACTTAGCAAATGAAGATTATTAATTTAGATTAGAATACTTTCATTGGCATCAACATAAATGATGAGTAATTTCAGGAATTTTTTTATCGGAACTTAATATTCATGTTATTATGGTATCCGTTGTCTCTGTTCTTATTGGATCATTAACAAATTTTTAAATCTTTTTTAGGTGCAATTTTCTATGTAATTATTTATAAGTTTTTATATTTGTTTCTTATTAGAAATGTATTCATATTTCAAACAGGCTTGCCCAGTAAATAGATAATACAATCCTGGATCCTACTAATACATAATGTGTTAATATATATAATTCCATAAATTTTACTTTTATATAATATAGAATACATCGACAAACAGTAATACTAATGGAATATAAAAGGCTTGATATTCAATCATAATGTATACAATACTGAAAAGAAATACCAAAATGTTAATTATGCTTACTTTTTATTCCTTGTATAGGAACAAATTCCTTTATAGATCGTTTTTTCCCAGAGGCTTTCACATGAAATCTGTAAGAGAGAAATCTTTCATTAGGAAAACCTTTTAAGATTATATGCGTAATTTAATACGATTTATAACGATCGGCCATGTGAGTTGAATATTGTTAAGAATTCATAGAAAACATATTCATCAAAGCTCCAATTTTTTTAATTAGTGAGTTTCACATTAAAAATTATATTTAGTTTGTGAATGCAATCAAATGATGGTACTCTTAAATGAATAAAATTTCAATTCATAATACAGCCACACTCAGTGAAAGAAAAGCTAAAAGCTTTTCGTGAAATTCAAATTATATTCCCTTCCCCCATACATTTAATATTTATATTTGTTTGTTAAGGCATTATCTGAATATGCATATTTTTATTTCCACTCCTTGTAGTAATCCTAGAGTATTTTTTTTAATTTTCCACAATGCTTTCGAATGTATTCAAAAGTCAGTATTCCTTATTATGCTACTGTGACAGAAATAAAAAAATATTCTAATTTAAAAATATCTTTTTCTGTATATTATATGTATAACTTTTTTTTTATTTTTGTGACAAAATAACATTAAAATTTTATGAGGTATCTTAGTCTATTATAGTATGACAAATAATATAAATAAATAAAACATATTTTTATAAATTCAATCAACACAATTAAAAACTCCAGAAAATTTAAACAATATGGTAGCATAGACTTACATAAGCCTCAAGTAATATATTTAAAAATTTCTGAATAATAAATTAAAATAATATGAGATTAAGCTGTCCAAAGTTACTTTTAATTTTAAATACGTTTACTTTTATCTTAATTCGGAAAACTAAAGCATATGGATAAATATTGTTGTTGTTGTGTTGTTTCTACTTCTAGATAATGTAACTAAGCTACACCATCTCCATAAAATTAAAAATCTACAGAGGGCCCAAAAATAAAATCAGATCCCTTAAAATCTCAAAAACTGTAAAATTTAGACAAATAAGAGTATGGTTGGGGGAGCCTTAAACAGCCCCAGATCAGTGAAACTCTAGAAAGAGCCTCTCGCCCTGGTGAAAGTTAAAAATTATATTTAGTTTGTGAATGCAATCAAATGATGGTACTCTTAAATGAATAAAATTTCAATTCAAATTGATGAAAGATAAGTGATTAGATATGGCCACTCAGGAAGCGTGAGAGACTTTGTGCTGTTTTCTCGATATATTATGCTTGTGGAAACAACGAGGTCTTTTGCCAAAGTTGCCACGGGTTTTAGCAGGGGTAACTCTCCAAAGTGTACTTAATTCCTTTCTTTTGACTGAAGAAATTTCAGAATAGGTAAATTTAGCGTTGTCATGCAGGTTATCAGTAGAGGTAGCCTTGGCCAAATTATCGGCAATCTCATTACCATTCAATACAACATAAGAGGGGATCCATTGAAGGTGTAAGGATAGTCTTTTAGCAAGTTGATTCAAAAGTTCTAGTATATCCAGGATTGCCATTTCCCCAATAGTCATCTAATGGGAGAGGTGCTATATAGAGGCCGACTGTTCGATAAAATCCAAATGTCCTTGAAGACAAAATCAGAGGTCATGTATATAAAATGTAATCTCTTGTAAATTACCACAAGTTCAGACCTGAAGATGGAACAATCATCAGTATTTCTAAACTTATGATCAATTGTATTATTAGGTGTCTCGATATGGACTCTACTTCCAGATACATCACAGGCTCCCCTGCTACCATAAGTGTACATTTTCAATGCCGAGAGAGGGATGACATGCATTGTCTAAAGAACCATCTGTCTAATGAATTCAGGAATATTTGACTTTACTTTTCACACACCCTCGTCAACAGTTCAGTCTGGATATGTATACGCTCTAGAGCAATCATGAATAAAAGCGTGGACTTTAAAAAGTGCGATTCCACTTCATCGGAAAACAGTCCCATCTCACTAACCAAGAAAAAATAACTGTGTTTCTTTAAGCGCTCATTGTCTTGCCAAGAGTGCAGAAAGGCAAAAGATCTATGCTGATCCCTGAAGCTATAGAGTTTATTGTAAAAATTTGTAAGACAGAAGTTTCTTCTCAAAGAATGTGGTGGCAAATCACCCTCATACAATACAATCTTGTTAAGCTAGCTGTTACGGAGGTGATTATTCTAGCAGCACTAAGTTGCACACGTTCCAGTTTGCTTAAGTTGATCTCCAATGCACAAAAATAAATTATATATTTAAATATATAGGTACATATTTCATTTTAAAAGTGTAATAAAAAGAATATTTACTAAAATTATTTTTTGAGACTTAAACTAAATATAGGTTGAATGATCTGAAAGAATTTCTACAACCCATGAAAATAATGTTCGCTGCAGCTGTTGATCCTGGTTATCTCTTATATATATATATATATATATATATATATATATATATATATATATATATATATATATATATATATATATATATATATATATATATATAGCAGGTAATAATGTATGATTTTTTATATCTGCCATTATAGAGATTATATAAAGAGAAATTTATATGTGGTGGGGCCAAAGTAATCACTCGACCTAAATCCCATTGAATTTTTGAAGTGTTCACACTCTTGCCTTGTGTACCTCTACTCTACTCCTAAAAACTTCCATAGACATAGAAAGAGGTCCACAAGAGAAATACTAATTTGTCACGTAGACCACAGAATTGATTCTGTAACAATTCTTCTTTCTTAATAATTAGGACCAAAATGTGTATATTTTATTCGTAGAGAGTAGTAACTTAATTAATATATTAATGTTACCTTTTATTTAGACATTGAATTTTGTTTTAGTAATGATTTCTCTCCTGACTAAATGACATTTAATAATTTAAAAAGTCCAACACTGTTTACAGTTCTGTAAATTGTCCATATTATTCTTGTCATGAAAGAAATTTGCATTTTTATTTCTTTACATCAATATTTCGTTCCAATCATTTCTATTTTCGGTAGGCACCAAAGCAAATGCATTTTAGCATTTATATTTTTATTTTTCAGAAGTAAATGTAACTTATTAAATGTATAAATAAATTGAAACATTGATTTTGCTAATTAGTTAAAAAAGAATAAATTTAAAAGAATACACAAATAAATGAATATTTTTATTCAAATACATAATTAAAAACTTATTTAAAATACCATTTATTATAACAGATTGGATTAGTAAAAACATGTGCTTATTCAATTTTTGAATAAATTGTAAACATGTATATTTAATTAATTGTTTCCATTTAATTAAAATACATTTTATTCTTCATAGGAAAAGTTTAAAAATCAGATTAATTCTATTTCCGAAACCTAAGAAGACGGTTCAAATCGAATGAAATAAGAAAAAGAATATTTTTTCGCCTGACGATGTTTGTAAAACTTAATCAAAATAATTCCTGCGTGTCAAAAGCTTCTCTCCCTTGTTGCCACTGTCTTTTTGAAAAGAATTATGCTCAATATTTTTAGAAAAAAAAAAGTACTTATAAAGCTTATCTGCCAGATGTGCGTTTTTTCCTTTCTTAGAATTTTAAATCTTTGCAATTACTAAACGGAGTTAAATCACTCATGCGAACTTACTGTTAGCAATTTAAGTTAAAAAAAAAAAAGAAAAATTTATTTTTCGAATCGTTTGGATTTGTTCCTTGCCTTAAGAATATTTGCATTCAAAAGAATGTGGCATTTTATGTTTGCTCTTTGACATAAAATATACCAGCTGTATGATTGCTAGTTTAAAAGCTTTTAAAATTAAAGATCCGATTTTTTTTATTTAAATTTTCTTTTCATTTTTTTTTCAAAAAAACGAATATTTTAAATAAAAATATTGAAAAAAACCTCAGCAGATTTTCATGTGTGTGCATTTGAATGCGATGCTTTTGACATCTTTTTGAATTAGTTGACAAACCGATAACTCACTTTTTTGTAAAATGTGCCATTAAATAGTTTTTAAAGTCACAAAATAAAAATTTTAGCGTCCCAGCTTCAAGTTAAAGTATGAAAACATTTACAGCTGATGATGGGATTTTGTAATATGATTGAAAAGTTTTAGAATAAAAGATAAAATTTTAGTGCAAGAATTAAAATATAACCGAGTTTCGCACTTGAAGGAGATTATGCGATTGTATGTGTGTGTAAACATTACGCCGATGGAAATGAGCAGTTATAAAATGTGAAATAAAAGATAATTTTTTTAAAAAAATGAAATTTTTTTGCGTGTAATAAATTTCTAAAAAATACTGAAAATAAATATTGTATGATGAAGCTCATTAATGATTTTAAAAACAAAAAAGTATTAAGAAATATATTACTTAAGGATTAGATTATTTAACAACAATAAAATATGTGTTACTTTTATATTTTATGTATCCCAAAATATAACTTTCTACTCATATGGAACGCTAATGCGATTATCAGTATTTTACAATTTTATCCATTCTTAAAATCTGTTCTCATGAAACAAATTTCCAACGAAAATGGTTGAAAAAAAATGGGAAAAATAGTATTCCAATCTCTGACTGTTTTTAAAAAATGCACATTTTCGCACCAAAAAGTTGTCAAATATTTTCATTCAAAAACTGAAAATTTTACGAGAAGAAAATGGAATTTTCTTAGAAACTGATGGAGAATATAAATATTATCTTTGCGAATTCTAACTATATACAATATCAAATTTTCAAATCTTGTAAACATGTGTGTACATTAAAAAAATAAACCGATTTGTATCAATAAAATATATTTTTTATCAGTTATTTCACAATAGATTTACTGGAAAAGAATAGACAAAAACTAAAATGCAAAATTTAACAAAACAATTTTTTTTTAACTGAAAAGATTAAACTAAAAAAAAATCACTTCTAGTCTTACTAATAATTGTAATTGAAGTGCTTTGAGAAAATTTCTTAGGTATTCAATTTTTACTCATTGAGAAAAAGTATATTATAAATTTTAAAAATATTCTTTGCATTGTGAAACTAAATATTTTCAGATGAACAAAGATAATGGAATTATATGATGCATTATCTATAGAATGTATGAGTAAAATATTAAGTAACCACAAAATGGTTTTAAATGCAAGTGTAATTTCCTTAAAATTCTTTTGAAATTTAAAACGAAAATCAAATTAGAGTTAATACTTATACTTGCTTTGATAACTTGATATTTAACATATTAAAGTTAAATGTTTCCTATTGAATGCTAATTTTTTTAATAGAATTGAATATCTTTGTTGTATATTATAAATATGGTGCTACATATTTGCACTTAAAAATATATTAGGTATTCTATGCAATGATGTATTAAACTTCATTGACCCTCACTCTCTCTCTCTATTAAAGTACTTTTAAAATAATTGTAAGTTTTGAAATACTTATAAACTTATAACAAATTTACGCAAAGTTTTGCATTTAAATTTAAAATTTTATTTAAATTACCAATTTCTTTTTAAGTAGTGAATTGTTTCTGTCGGTACTCTTAAGTTTTAAAATGTGAACAGATTTTCAGGTATTTTATCTAATCATAATTTGTAGTATTTTCAATTCTTTGATATTTTATCAATTATAGTTGCACTACTGCAAATATATATATATATATATATATATATATATATATATATATATATATATATATATATATATATATATATATATATATATATATATATATATATATATATATATATATATGTATATGTATAGATGTATATATATATATATGT
Source organism: Latrodectus elegans (assembly GCA_030067965.1). Lineage (NCBI taxonomy): Eukaryota > Metazoa > Arthropoda > Arachnida > Araneae > Theridiidae > Latrodectus > Latrodectus elegans. Next base: position 99,666,086 of record CM057819.1, read on the forward strand.
ATATATATATATATTTATGTTTATACGTATGTATATATATGTGTGTGTGTTTTGAATTTAATAAAAATACTTTAACTATTTTGGAAGACATTTTATTTATGTAATTGAAACTTTCATCAAATGGAGCTTGATTAAAATGTTCCTTTAAACTTTCTCGTTGCTTCATGTTTAAAAGAGTGGATCGTAATCTGTTGATGTTTTTTTATGTAAAAAAATAATCTCAAATATTAATTATCTTGCAGGTACTATGGTAGCTACAGAGATATATCGTTCTTGAACAAGGAATTTCTGCTTATGATCGGGTGTTAAAATTAACTGAAGGTATGGGAGAATAACTAATAGTCATTCTGTTGGAATCGTCATCGAACTATTTACACATTTGTCTTTCTAATTGTCTAATCTCTGGACTTGAAACTTTTGACCTAACTATATGATAAATAAAAATCCCCATTATTGGACTGTTAGTGATATGTAGAGGATTCTTTAAGCCACCTTTGTCTTTTGATAACTATTTAGAATCCTTGAATCCGCAGAAAATTATGGATCTTGACAGACATATATAGCAAAGATACCACACGATAAAAGCTGCGATATTTGTTTTTTTTCGACTTCTATTAGGTTGGAAACTAAGTTCACACAATTTTTTTTAAATTGGAAAAATCTATATGACATTATAAATTTTTGGCATGTACGTTTAAAATTGTGATTGGTATGCAAAGATTAAAAAAGGAAGTTTTGACTTCAAAGACGCATCTCGTTCTGGACGTCTAATTGAGTTCGATGAAATTTGTTGTACGTAGGGAAAACGTTTTGAACAATAAAGGAGAATACATTCTTGATTAACTAATTGTATATATTTATTAAAAATAACATTTTAACAAACCATGGTGGGAGTTTAGTTACCAATGCAATATTAAAATCAGTAATATTTTATTATAAATATTCCCTTTTTTAAACGAGACATCTCAATAACTTTTCTCTAAGTAAAAATGTTAAAAATGTCTCGTTCATGTGAAAAATACAGCAGTCGCTTAATATAGTGATATTATAAATATCAAAACCTCGAACTCTATTTTGTACAGCAATGTTGAGAAGCCAATTATTTTACAGGATCTTTTTGTTGTCTACAATCCACACGTGTAGCATGTTGTCTTTTTATATATTTTTTTATATTTTGACCAATAGTATGCATGTTTTAATTTCCATAATTTAGGTTCCACAACAATTATTATCTACAACTAATTTCACCAAATTATACGTTTCCTTACCTTAATATATTGTTTAAAGTTAATTAAAATTTGAATTAATTGTTATTAATACTAAATTGAACATCACATAAATTTTCTTGTACTTTCCCCAATATTCACTCATGCTAACATTCACACACAATTTTTATCCACACCTCAATTCATAATATTTTTCTCACTTCGTCTAAAAAAAGTTGTGCTTTCACGAATTAATAATGTTTCTTTAATCGATTCTGTCAGCATAAATGATTCGCATATCATTTCACAATGAATAGAAATGAAAAAAAAAACCCGCATTCATATTTCATAAATATATCACAATGTCAACAATTTCGGTGTAAATAAATGGATATCCTCAGACGGATATTCTCAAGGGAGTCTGCAATTACGCCAACGTAGAAATGAAACTTTTATTTTCAAAAACGAAAAATTTAAATGCACACCGCCAGACACATGCTTATTAGTGACATTTTTATTCAATTATAAGTACAGTTTAATTTATTATTTTAGTTAGTCGATTCGAGAAATACTTCTAGTTGGTTACGTAATTTAAAAGTCGTGTAATTCCACATTAAGTATATATGTAATTTTAAAATTTATGTGAATAAATTTTATCCAGATGTAGATTAAATTAGACTTTTCCTATAATTGCAAATGATATTTGTTTGACACGTTCACGAAAGTTTATTTCCCTACCAAGGAATTTTTTAATATTTATGAACATTTTACTAAAAGCTATGTCTACCTGAGCTCACCTCACATATTCTCCTTATAAATTCTAATTTTTTTCTAGCTATATATATATGTATATACATTTCAAAAATCTTAAATTTTGTAGAAGCTTAATAGATTAAATATCAAATATCATCTATGTATAAATAAAGAAAAACTTTTATAACGTATCATCTTGTTAAAAAAATGTGCACCATTTTAGTTTGCAAAATTTTAAAATTTATTTTTGAAAGCAATTAATTAATTTGGAAATGCCACATCATCAAAAGTTTTTAATAATGAGTTAAATTAAAGTTGAACATTGAAAATATGATTATAATTGAAGAAATCGTATATATAAAATCTACTTTAATGCATTTCTTTTTAAAAAATGCTTACGCAAAAATTCTAATTTCTTAAATAAACTAATATTTTTAATGGTGAAAAATATTTAGAAATGATATTAGGAAATAAATATGATATGGTAATGAGAAACAAAATAAGTAAAAGTATAAGCTAAATGAATGGAGATATTACAAATTTTTGTTCTTTACCCAATTACTTATATATTGAAAATACGCTTAAAAACAAAAATATGTCTTCCTATACCACGATATTAAATGTTAAATTTTAAGCATTTTGCATATAAAAATATATGAAAATTGTAATTTAAAAACATCGTAAAAAAACAAAATCTCCAAGATTTTTAAAAATCTGTTTTTGAACATTCAAAATAATTTTTTGTGAATGCTTAAGAACGGTCTAAGATTCACAAATAGGAACATCATTTCCTTTCGAAATACCGAAAAAGTACTTCCACATAATAAATAGTTGTGAAATCATTTTAATACCTGATTTTTTATTATTAAAGATTTTTTGATTTATTAAAAACCTTTTCTCTCTCTTATATTTCTCATGCATAGATAATAAAATTTATTTTAAGTATAGAATACAGAAGAAATAATGTCTTTAAATGTTTGAAGATATTCGCTTACAGTACATTTTACAGTTGTTCCTAAATCTCAAAGGATGATATTTGTTAGTATTTGTTGATATTTCTTAGCATTACAAAATACTTATTTAACATTTTTTACAAAAGCAATTAAATCAGGTTGCCAACTATTTTTAATTCATGAAAAAAATAGGAAAATAACTATTTTTCGTTACATAAATCTATTTGCTAGATTAAATTTATGAATAATTTTCTTTATTTCATTTACAATAAATTTGTCTTAATTAATAACTTTTGACTAAGATTATCGTATTATTTTCACTAAACAGAGTTCTTTTGGAATACAGTATTAATGACAGCCCCCATTTGTTGATTCCTTATAAAAATATGTTAAAATAAAATTAAGGAAGAACACTACTTTATAATTAAATACCATCATAATTTTCAAATTTTAGATGTTGAACGTTTTAATGTAATTTCAGTAGATAGCAATTAGAGCATGGTAAACAAAATAATCATCAGTCTTGAAAAAAGTAATGTAATAAAAAATGTACGAATTAAAAAATTTATTAAATTATGCCAGTGAGATATGTAGAAAATTTGTCATATTATAAAGCATCTAGTACCAATAGGTTTTCTGTAATTTTTACAAAAATTATAATATTTGCTTTTGTAAATCTGCTCTGTTTTACTTCATATTATCGTTTAAATCACGTTTTGTTTGATTAAATAGTAAATAGTTTTATTAATAATTTTATTAATCAAAGTACAAATTTATATCAGACAGTTTATTCATCTGTCAAAATATATTTGAACATAACGCAACAAAATGTAGCAACATTATACTGAGGCGGGTAAGTTGAAAACCTCTGAACTACCGGGCTTCACTTTATATATATCTATACTGCTGCCAAGGCTCATGTTCGAGGTTTGACCCTCGGACAGGGTAAGATTGACTCAGCCTTTCATCCTTTTAGAGATCGATAAAACAACTAAACATTGGGGTATCACGTGAGGCTGACCACCAAACCGGGATATAGGCTTCGCACCCCAGGTCCCTCATTTAGGGATTCGTTTTACGGGAATTCAACTAAAACAATAAAACGATTAAAATGTCTTTACGGCAGATGCATATTTTCTGTAAAAATTTAAACATACTTGGTCACACACTACAAAATTTATACAACAAATCATGCAGAAATACTAAATCTAGTTTTCATGTTAAACAGAAACAGTTAATTTTTCTTTTACTTTTCTACAGTACATGATTAAAAAACGCAACAGGTTTTTATATATCTATATTCACTGGGAAAGGAAAGTAAATAGTTTCAATGCTCGGAAATGCAAGGTATCTAACAATGACAAATATCATAATATGTCATATTATATGATGTAAGATATGCAAATTAGACACATAAAAATTCGATGTAACGTAATATTTTCAAAATATCTCATACGTCTATAATAAATACTATGAACAAATATTATTTTCAAACTATGAATATTTACTCAACACTTTACAACCAAAACTACCTTATTAATTCCTTTGATGGGGGAAAAAACTGATTTCTTTTCTGCATATTACCAATGCAAAATGCATTAACCTTCTTATTTTTGTGATGGTAAGAAAAATTGAAAAACGTTACCTTTTAGTCCTTTGTTGACTTCCTACTTTGAAGTTTAAAATCCATATTGAAATTAAATCAGGAATTATGTTAGGATATATTTCAGATCATATACAAAAGAGGTCCACTTTGCTTTTCAAGTACAATAACACAGACATTATTTTCAGATTTATTTGCTTGCATCGATTGTTAATAAATTCAGATTTTATCTATACATTCAAATGTCATTTTTATTTTGAAATTAATCTGATTGTATAGTATTCAATAATACTGGTGAAATATAATAATTTAATTTAAAAAAATTACTGGTTGTTAAATTTCATATATTTTGAAAATGAAAAAAAAATAATAATAACTATAAACGTTAGGCTATGTAATTTGAAAAAAAAATATTTTGACTGCGATCGGGGGCTTAAACGTTCACTCATGTAACCAATTTCTGATTTTGTTCCTCCAATAATTTCAATATGCTGCTTGGAAATCTGATGATTTCTTGAACATGTTCTTCTACTGAATCAAGTCTATATTATATACGATTTTTATTTTCAGTTCTTTCTTTGAGATTAGAGCTAAAAATGCAAAATTAACTAGAAGGAATGCAAACCTCGAGTGCAAAAAATGATAATTTGTAAAATTGTTTACAATCTTTCTCTCTTCATGTATTGGGAAATAAGTTTAACAACAATAAAATTTTGTATGCTGCTACTGGTTTTTGAAAACCAATTGAAAATAATTCTATTGTAAGTTCAGAAACATAGATTTAATCAACATATTCTAAGCTAAGCCATGGCTGCCTTATTAAGGCGTCGTTCTCGTTATCGGGACGTAATAAGTTCGTATCCCAGCTTAACCGAGGATGTGTCGTGTTCGCTAATGGCTGCCGGGGCACGTTAAAACTGGGCTTGGTCGTAATGTCCTCCAAGTGAAATAATACCTCAGCGGATGGCAGTCCAAGTGTTGAAGGTCTACTGCTTGGTCCTTTCTTTAAAATCATGGAGAGCCCACCCGTCTACTTCAATGTAACTGATAGAGCCCAACTCAGGGTTAGGTACGGGGAAGCATGCTGGTACTACAACAGATTGTAAATTAGGCCCGTGGTGGTTTAATTGGCTGAGACATTTGTTCTCATTACCGGAAGATAGTGGGTTCAAATTCTATTCAACCGAAGATCAGTAGTGTTTTCTGAAAGCGGCAAGGGCACATAAAATATGTCCCCATCACTTTGTTCTCCAAATAAACTGATAACTATTAGGGTGTTAGGTCAAGTATTGGGGGTTTCTGCTTGTCCCTGATGCCAAATTACACAGATTCCCAACCGACCGCTTCCATTTAATTGATAGAGCCCCTCTCAGAACTAGGAACAAAGAAGCATGTTGGTGCAATGGCAACACATTTTAAGGTTTTTCTAAATATCCACAGCAGTAAACAATTTGATACTCCTTAGCAGTGGAAGTCTCTATTATTCTTAACATAGTTTTTAAAACTACCTGAATATTGTTTGTCATTGTAAAAGTCAATCGTCATTATGAAGATATTTCTTTTCCATTAAATGCAATCAATTCCTTGTGAATTCTGTAATTTTATGCTTAATTTAGGAATAAATTCAAAAAATTTTCGAACTGTTCAATGGGAATAATTTTTAGAAAAGTGTCTTTTAATTCATATGTACAAAATATTTCCTGATCTGTTTCCTGTTTTTAACAAATAACTGACTTCCACAAATATAACCAAAAATAACCTTTAACTAATAAGTAATAATAATTTCCCTAACAGTAATGTTTTTTAAGCCAATCTCTATACTTTTTAAATTTTTGTTCCTTTTTCGCTATGCCTATAAAATGTCTTCATTAAGTACATTAAATTTTATACTAATATTTTTACGCAAATATGACGTTTTAAAATTGAACAATTAATGGTTATATTTCCCACAATTATAACATACATGTAAAAAAAATTTAAAGATTAAAAAGTGAGATTCCAGTTCACATTACAACGATTTATTTTCCCATACATAACTCGATAGAATTACACAAATGGAATACTTGTACGTTTTACTTCAATCGAGACTAACTGCGAATGTTTGTTTAGGAAAACCAACCAACTTTTCCAGATTTTAAATTAAAAAGCATCATTGTATGTAATCAATTAATTTAATATTAACTAATTTCTTAACCATGTTATTTAAATAATTATTTTCTGAAATGAATAATATAAGCGGTAATGGTAGCCATGATAACTCATTGAAGAAACATAAATTACGTTAATTCATAAAAATTGTCTTGCTATTCTTAACATACAATGCATAGCTACAATACACACTCTGCATATTATTCGAAACTTTATATAGCTATAACATTTATGCCAGGGCATATAATTGCGAATTATCTAAAAATTTATTGTTCGAAAATACTTGGATTGATGCATAATACCCTTTTACAGCTAGATTTTATATACGTGGCACTATTCTTTTAACCAATGATCTACATTTCTAAAAATAAACTTGGTGCCAATCTAAAAATAATTCCATAGTGACGTAACGCATCTTCCATTCAGGAATTACAACAATTGATTCCTCACTGTCAAATAAAACGCCATTTATCGCAATTTCGAAAGAAAATCAAGTAGCCATCGAAACACCAGTCAATACGGAGCTTGATTATCGGCACTTTTACCGGACTTGTTACATGGGCCATTGGGAGGAAAGGATTAAAGTTAACAGGTGGCCCATTTGTCAGAGGGACTTGGACCGCTGCCAGAAGTCGATCCTCTGAGATGAGGCACTTGTTGCGTCTTACATCATCCGCTAATGGGAATCAAATGATAGCGAGCGGAACATTTTCCGAGGAAAAAAATAAGGAAAATTCTCCTTTTCCAGACGAACCACGGAAGTTGATGCAACGTTTCCTAATAAAAGAAAGAAAAGCTAGATGGTCTAGCCTGTATGTAATTACATGCAGAAGAGATGTTTCCTCTGCATACTCGGCCATATAAATGGTCTTTGAAATACTTGTTGTCATGTTGCCACCGAGAAACTCAATTTAAAGAAATAAGAATTTGTTTTGAAAAGAAATGTTGCTGTTTCGACATAGTTACACTTTCAAGTTTATGCAAACAAAGGCGCGGAATGATTACAGCTCTAGTTTTAGTTTACTCAAACTTTTCAAAGAAAATTTTGAATAAAGCGTAATCAGAATTTATTTAGTCGTTATAATATATTTTCTAGCATTTCATTTTTCTTAAATTTTATAAAGATTATAAGAGATTAAAATACACAAATATACACAAATTATATTACATTTATGAGTTAAACTTGAATTAAAATTATTTTTCTAGTTTTCAAAAATTTATATGAATTAAAATTTAATAATTTTTACTTTTTGGTAAGCCTCTTTAAGAAAATTTAATTACATACATTTTAAAAAAAATCCATTCCATTGTGATTCTTATACCATTTGATCTATAATATAAAAAAATGGAAACGAGCGAGAATGAATTTGTAGATATCAATAATAATAATTCTTCTGATAAAAAAAAATATCATGAACATTCATTTATTGAATAAATCTCTCTCAAATTTATGTTGTTTCTTCTGAAAAAAATATCATGAACATTGATTTACTAAATAAATCTCTCAAATTTATGTTATTTATTCTAATAAAAGAGAGTATTATGAACATTCATTTACTGAATAAATATCTCTCATATTTAAGTAGTTTTTTCTGATAAAAATATCATGAAAATTCATTTACTGAATAAATATCTCTCAAATTTATGTTGTTTCTTATGATAAAAATACCATAAATATTTATTTACTGAATAAATATTTCACAATTTTAAAATGTAAAATAATTGAAAAAATACAATGGATCTCCTTGTAGAAATAAGTCTCAAATTTACTTATCATCAAATTTTATGTTATAAGTCACTTTAAACGTAAAATTCGATGCGTAAATTAATTCTGCGTCTTCAATATTTATCCGATATTAAGAAATATATTTAAATGTTCAATTTCTCACATTTCCAAATTTTGTTAATGCTAAAATGATTTCTCATTTTTTTAGATGGAAAATATGCAGAAATTGACAACTCTATAGAAATAAATATGTTTTAATTAAATATTTTAGTTTTACATTTTTTAGATATATTTCTTGTTCGTTTCCATGCTTTGAATATGGATACTTTTCATTTTACAATAGTTTAAAATTAGCTGAGTTTATTATTACTTTACAAACTGTTTTCTATTCCATTAATTACCTAACTGCAATTTAAATATTGTTAAATAAATCTTATTGATAATAAATATTATTGATTATTATTGATTAATAAATATTATTTTTAATAATATTTATTAATCAATAATTTTCAATTGATAATTACAAGCCAAGAAATAGGATTCATCATAAAATAGTTCTTTTAGAATTCACAAAAATCATGTCTTATCAATTATGGATTATTGTTTGAAAATGTAACAGAAATTAGTTTCACTGGATTATTTGCATAAACTAAGCAATTTTATTTGTTGGTTAATATTTTTAGTTAAGCTGGCCAACTTGTCTAGTGGTTAGCGTGCCTGACTACGGATAGGAAGGTCCTCGGTTTGAATCCCAGTTCAGGCATGGATGTACTTTCTCTCTCTTTATCCTGTCTTTGTCTTTCTTTGTGTGTGTGAATGAAGTATGAATGAAGCCTACCCTATAAACGGATCCCTATGGTATGTGTGAGGGTGCGATGGTGGCCCACCCCTGTGGTGCACCTGGGGCAACGTCTCTGCGGCTAAGAGGTCGCTGTTTCTGGCCGATTCCTTAGGTATCAGGGAACAATAGATTAACAGAGTATGCTGCAGTTGTGTAACTATCTACAATCTGCCATTGGGGAAAAATATTTTTAATTGTTGTTGTGGTCTTATCTATGGCGTGCATTAAAATTAAAATTAGATTGAGCAGACTGTGCTCAAAACTTCTTGGGCTATGCTCAAGGTTTTTGATAAGTAAAGCAGTTGGTTGTCTGTAAGATTAAGGTCCATATTTTAGAGTTTAGATATAATAGAGGAACAGCTAAAGATATACTTTGGACAAAGTTGAATATCGGTAGAGTGAGGAGAAGTATAATAACTTCTTTGGCCATATGAGGATATTTTCATTCCTTTATAATATTTGGTGCTTAATCTGCCTAATTGAGGGGAAATTACACAGTTGTAGTTAAGTTCAGGAACAGAGTTCTTCTTACCTAATTGGAGTATGAGTTTCCGTCAGGCTATAGCATCTGCATCTGTTACTGTTAATCTACTGCAGATTTGAGGTTAGTTTCGGGCTTTCTTGGCCATTTATTAGCTGGTTCGTTATCCATTGTAAATGGAAAGCTCTTTTACTTATTTTATTTAGAAAGGTGATATTTTCTTGAATCATCTGTAAGTTGCAATTTAATATTTCTTAAAGCACAGAGCTCGAATCCGTGAACAGTACAATGCCACTAGAATTAATTGCTTCCTTGAAATAGAGTTTTAATTGATAAATGTCACTCAAGTAAATGGATATCACATTTTATTTAGTATAATTTATTGAATTACTCTTATAATAACGCTAGTTTCATGAACACAATGTAATTTAATTAAATAATTGAAAATAGAATAAAAGAAATAATTAAAATATTCCATATTTAAGATAATTCAAATCAGAAAATTTGCAAATTAATTTTTTACCATTCATCACTATTAATATGAACAATTAACATAAAATATTTAGAATCACTAAAAATATAAGTTGATAAATTTTAGCGACTAAAATATATTTCTCTCGTAAAAACATTTCATAATTCACGAGAAAAATAAAATTAATGTACATTTTTTCTCGGAAAAAGTTATATTTGAGTTTAAATGAAAGTATGGCCACCACATTAATTTTTTATTTAACCATGGAAATAATTTATTCCCCGCTAGACGATATAATAACATTCAAAAATAATTTACTTATATTTTTTTTTATATGTTTATGAATCAGAAAACATTTCACAATATTTTGGCGAAAATTTTTATTGCTTCATTTAAATGTTTTACTTTGAATTTTTATATAAATATTTTTTAAATTTTTCCATGAATATGCTTTAATAGATACATAATTTTTTTTAATGTTCGCAAGAGAAATACAACAAGTGCAAACTTAATGTGAAAATAAGAGGTTATTGAAGCTCTATATCCACCACTTTTATAATTATATGTCATTTTGTAAAAAAAAAAAAAAAAAAAAAAAAAAATTGTAAATTATAAAACATATAGCAACATATATTATTTTCCTGAATAAAGTATAATTAATTCATTCTCTTCTACAGAACTAATGTAAAAAAGAAATCGGGAAATCCATTTTAGATACAAATGTATATATTTTGAATATCTTTAAACTGTTAGGTCTTAAAAATATATAGAAAGTTATGAAGGTAAAAGAGGCACAGATGCCATATAATCAAAGTAGCCAAAATCTGAATTTTTTCAACGATGAAGAAATGTTACCAAGATGACGTATTGTGACGTGCGCGATGATGAATACTAGGGTTGCCAAAGTAGAATTTTTCCCATAATTTTTATAGATATGATGTAATAAAACTACGTTGCCAGATACATTAGAAAATCTGCCAAAAAATCATCAAACTCGGAGTTTGGAATCCTGGATTACACAGCATTGTGTCCTAAAAGAAAGCCCTTTGATGAAATTAGGTCTTATATAGATTATTGCAAGTGTGTAAAAATCTACAAGAAATTGAAGTGCATTCTGTAGTTTAGAAAAAATATAAATGTTACTCTAAAGATTTAATAACCAATAAACATGTCTCGCTTATGGTTTTACTATTGAAACTGCATGTACTTACTAGTACATTATAAAAAGAACATAATTAACGTTTCGTAAAACAATATACTAACAGATTTTAAATAATTAATTTAAATACTGTATGAAATCTTGTAATTCATGAGATTTTTATTATTTCTTTCATACACTTACCAATAAAATAAACGTTCCTTATATAAAATATAAATTTTATTAAATAATTCTAAGAAAGTGTTTTTTTATAATTTCCCAAATGTAATCTGCATTTTGGGAAACTTTAAGTAAAATGTATAATCAGCTATTGATACTAAACATGAAATATTACAGTTCATTCATCATAAACATATTGTAGAAAAAAACTCATCATGGCAACCAAGTAATTAGCGTTATTGCCTTCAGTGCAGCAGTTTGCGGGCTCGAGTCCCATTATAACATGGCTGTTTGCTGTGAATTTTTATCGGGGGCATAAATAATTGTAGAAATGCACTTCAAACTGTAGCCCCGGTTATATTAGGCTTAACGTGCAAAGTCTAGTCTGAAAAATGATAAATTAATCAGAACACACAATATTATTTAATCAATTTTTTTGAATATTATTAAGTTTCATAAAATCATTGGAGACAATAAAATACAATTTTGAAATTTTAAATTTAATTTATAGTAAATATGATTGACTATTCTTTCATTTATATGAATTTATTTCAATGTTTTACAAGCGATTAATGATTATATTTTCTTCACACGCAAATTACGTTTCTTGTTCCGCATCCTTAAATAATGCAGTTTGCGTGAGAGATGATTTCTAAATGGAAAAGATTGTATTTGACGTGAAACATTTAAAATGTCTGTTGTAAATACACAATTCAAACTAAAGAACTTTTTATATAAAAATGTATAAGAACCTTGAAAATTAGATAGATACACTTTGCTCTATATTTCTTATAGACAATTACAAGTAATTCTCTATTATTCATGTCATTGCAACATATTAATAAAAGCATTTAAAATGTAATTACTAAGCATTACTGTGCGAAAAACATTCAACATGACAATTACACAAAAATTCCATTTTTAGGAAAATAAATGATTAAAAAATACTTTTTTCTATACTAAATATAATTTTTGGCTTAAAAACAGAGCTGAGAAAGTTTTGATATTGATTCCTATTTAAAAAAATGAGTGATCACTATCCCCACGTAATATTTAGAGCAAATGCAAATTTGCAATTTTTAAGATAAGCATCAGCTTTATGAGGAGAAGTCAATATGATGATTATGATACATTGGAGCAAATTGCACATATATTAGAAAAAAAAATTTGAATTGCAATCTTGAAAATAACATGAATCTTCAAAATGTTTAATCATATGTATTTAGTTTGCATATATAAATGTATTTCTCGATTGAATTTCTGACATAAATATTTCTAAATTCCAGTAATTGTATAAAAAGTCTAAGTGCTACTTAAATGAATAATATAAAAGTTATAACGTTTATACTTTTAAATATAATATTGCATCATGAACACATAACGCACCGCCATTAATAAATCAATCTTAAATTTTACCACGACCAATTATCATTGGCTGCTTTTTTTAAATTTTACGAAATCTAACAATGTTTTGACGTAATACTTCTTTAAAATATTTTATTATAATTTTTATTTATTTAAAACTACAGAATGAGTAAGAAGCATGTGATGTTTGAAACAAAATATATAAAAAAATAACTTTAGAATTAAAATCATCCATGAAGATGGTAACGACAATGTACTTAATTATGAATCAACGAGAAGAAAATAAGTTTTTTTTAATATACGATAATGATGCCATTTTGCCCCTTTAAAATTCGTTTTAGTTGTAATATTGAACTACACTTCTGACCATTAAAATTGCCACATCAGGAAGAAATGCAGATAACATAATATTTATTGGACAAATATATTATACTAGAAACAACAAGTGATTAAATTTTCAAAATATTTGGCTGGATAGATCCTGAGAAATCAGTACCCAGAACAACCACTTCTGGCAGTAATAACAGCAGTTATACGCCTGGGCATTGAGTCAAACAGAGATTGGATTGCATGTATAGGTACAGATGCGCATGCAGCTTCAACACGATGCCACAGTTCATCAACCGTAGTGACTGGCGTTTGCTGACGAACCAGTCGCTCGGAAACCATTGACCAGACGTTTTCTATTGGTGAAAGATCTGGATAACGTGCTGGCAAGGGCAACAGCCGAACATGTTCCTTATCAAGGAAGGTCCGTACAATACCGGCAACATGCGGTCGGGCATTATCCTGCTGAAACGTAGGGTTTCGCAGGGCTCGAATAAAGGGTAGAGCCACGGGTCGTAACACACCTGAAATGTAACGTGCACTGTTCAAAGCACCGTCAATGCGAACAAGAGGGGACCGAGACGTGTATCCAAAGGCACCCCATACCATCACGGCAGGTGATGGGCCAGTATGACGATGACGAATGCACGCTGCCAGTGTGCGTTCATTGCGATGCCGCCAAACACGGATGCGACCATCATGATGCTGTACACAGAACCTGGATTCATCTGAAAAGATGACCTCTCGCCATTCGTGCGCCCAGGTTCGTCGTTGATCACACCATTGAAGGCGCTCTTGTCTATGACGCAGCGTCAAGGGAAGCCACAGCCATGGTCTCCGAGCTGAGAGTACATGCTGTGCAAACGTCGTTGAACCTGTCGAACTGTTTGGGCAGACACTTGTCTTCCAAACGACCCCGTTTCTTGACTCACGGCTCGTGACGTGGTTGCACGATCCATTACGGCCATGCGGATAATATGCCTGTCTTCTCGGCTGCTAGTGATAGGTGGCCGTTGAGATCTCGCATGGCGTTCCGTATTATTGTCCTTAACCCATCGATTCCAGATTCTGCAAACAGTCATTGGATCTAGACCGACGCGAGTAGTAATACTGCGATAAGATAAACCGCAAATACGGTACGCTACAATTCGACCTTTATCAAAGTCAGAAACGTGCTGGTACGCATTTTTCCTTCTTACACGAAGCATCACAACAACTTTACACTGGGCAACAACGTTCAAATGCAATTTGTGTATGACGAACCGTCTGAACAATTTCGTCATTTAATCACAATGTAGGTTTCGCTACTGGCCCCTGCTTTGTCTGAATGCGCTGAAAAGCTAATCATTTGCATATCACAGCACCTTCTTCCTTTCGTATAAATTTCACGTCTGTAGCATGTCGCCTTCTTGGTGTAGCAATTTTAATGGCCAGTAGTGTAACTAAAGAACTAATTAAACTACAGTTTTGAAATACTGATACTTAAATTATTGAGAAGGAATAATTGATTTTAGCAATGCAAGAGAGACTAAATTGATCCATTATTAATAGATTCAAAACTAAATTCATTTAACTAAATGGTAAATTAAGGATTTAAATTTTGCCTGAATTATAGAATAATTGAAATATATATATATATATATATATATATATATATATATATATATATATATATATATATATATATATATATATATATATATATATATATATATATATATATATATATATATATATATATATATATATATATATATATATATATATACTTTTATTAATCTCAACCAAATACGGCAACATATTTTAATATTTTAATTTATAAAGTTTACATTCAAAGAAATGTGAATTAGGATGTCATGTTGTTTCTATAGAACGAATATATCCTCCATGAATAAAAGTTTTTGATCTTCAATTCCATTCACTATTTAATGAGCACATTTTGCGGGGTGTGCAACTTGCCTTTGCTTCAACTCATGTCTCATAGAAGATCAACCAGTGAAGTAACAGAGGAAATCTTTATCAAAAACCAATTATAACAAATTAGCAATTAATAACCTATAATTGAAGAATCAATTCTCCAAAGTAATCAACTCACCAATTGTAAAGCTTGAGGTGACAGATCACATCATAGAGAGACAGAAATTTCGTCGCTTAACTGTTGTTTAAAACTTAGCAGTTGATATTAATATAACTCCATATTTTTACGAAGGGAAATGTGATTCCAGCGTCTCACTACATTTATTTTTAGTTTTCATTTAAAAGTAAACGTAAAAATTAACTCTTTCCATATTAATGGATAATCATATGCAAATAAAATGATAAGTGCAACGCTATTGTTTGAACAGATTCGTTATATAACAGTTTTATTGTGCATATGACAGCTAAAACATTAGTCATTCAAGAAAGATCGAAAATGTTAAGTCATTACTTTCATGAAAAGGAAATAAATAGCAACTCTTGAAAGTCTGACATGAAATTTTTCAAAGATTTAACGCTTTAACAATTAATTTTTAATATTAAATATTAAGACTGGGTACAAAAAATTATAACCATACTGATACTTGAATTACTATTATTTCAACGAGTTTATGTGATGTTACATTTCTTATATACGTGATTTAATAATGTTTTTAAATCATATTTCTATGACAAACCTTGTCTTATCATTATCTATCAAAAATTCTATAAAGGATTATAATAACTCTTTTAATAAAATGATTTAATAAAATCTCTTACTAAACTATAATTTATCAAACAAAATCGAAACTATTCAATAATTATAACCTTCCACTTTCAGAAAACGAAATAATGAATTTCTATAATCGTACTTACTTTATCGATATTAAAAAGCTGTGCTTATTTTAAATTATTATAATCAGAGTGAGAAAAGTATAAATTTTAACTATCAAATTAAAAAGAATGATTAGTTCTAAACAAATAAAATGGAGCACTTTTTCGTAGATTGTTGATTGTAAAGTTTCTTTAAATAATGGCGTTTCGGGTTATTTTAATGCAACTCGTGCGCGAAATTCAATTTGTTATAAACTCAGTATTTACTTTTACTAGAAAATCATCAATAATTAACTTCTGGTAATTTTGCAGCATTACTAAAGACAAAAAATCTGGATCATGTCGATAGTTCTTGAAAATATTTTTTAAAGTAAATTAATTTCTTTGGTTAAATATGACGTTAAGATACCTTGATTTTAGGTAATCATGTTTTTAGTAAAAATTTTATCTATAAATCAAATCTGGAACTGTGATCAATAAAGTTTATAAAAGTATTTAAGGACTTCTAATAGATAAATTAAATCAAACCTTTCAGTTTCTTTCATATAAGAAATTAATATTCATTATTTATTAGAAATTTAATTTTTTTTCTAAATAAAAATTTTGTTTTCATGATTGCATAATGTAATAAAATTTAAGTTCTTTTTATATATTTTCAAGTAAGTTTGAGTATTTCTTGTAACCACCCTTACTTTGTTTGTCTTTTACTCCAAATTGAAAAAATTGATTTTGATTTAAATTATCAATTTTAAAAATAACTAAGTTCACATATTTGTTCTCGTTATTCAGATATAAATTAAAATATATTGATGGTCTGAATAATTTTTTAAATCTTTTCAAAATTTTTTTTCAATATTAAGAAAAAGAATATTTAAGAGAAACTATATCGAGCATAAATATACAATACCAATAATATTAAAATTGAAGATAAAAAGTAATAATTCTATCAATACAAGTAATGAGAAAATTTCAAATAAATCTTACTACAAAACTATACAAATTTAAAACTATTCCGGTCAATTAGTAAATGTATTTAGTTATTATTTAATAATTATAATGTTAACTTAAATTACATATCATTAAACAAAAGTTGTAATAGTAAACAGCGCGATTAGCTAAAATAACAATTTGCTAATCATTAAATAGTTATTGTTTTAACTCACTGTTAGTATTATTTTTAATTATACATGAAAATTTTAATACTACAGGAATAAATTAGCAATGTAAATTATTTTCTAATATATTCAACAAAGTAAATAAACAAACAAAAAAATCGCAAACAAGAAAAGTAATATGAAAATTAGGAAAGTTTTCCTAAAGAAGTGATTTTCTTAGAATACAAAAGACAACATTGAGAAAAATAAAAAATAGATCATAAAAGGAAAATTATCTAATTGCTTTTGAGAAAATGAATTCAATCGTAAGAACACTGCTAAGAAAATATCTGCAAGATTTCATAAACATACATTCACCTTTTTCCATGTTGTTTCTTTTAAAATTCACTTAAACTGAAATATTTTTGTCATAAAATCTTTTTTTGAACCAAATGTTTTGAAAACATTGTTTATATTCTGACATTTTAATTTAAGCTCTTTTGAAAACTGAATACTTAAAACTTATCAGAGTTGCTGTTAAAAATTATAAAACAAAATCCACTAAGATTCTTCATTCTTTCATTTCTTCTTAGATAATTTAAAGTTTCTATTATGCAGAATTTGCTAATAACATTTAAATGAAAACTAAAGTATATTGGCTTAAATAATTATTGTGGAACAGATTATTTGCTTTAAAATCAGCAATGTCTAGACAAACAACAGACATAAATTCTTAAAAACTGATTAGGAATAATTAAGTCACGCACTGTATTAAAAATCCGTAGTCACAAAATGTTGCGTAGTATTATGCAACAGGATCACATTAAAAAAATTCTCATATTAGCTGATTTAATACCGACTTAAATTTATTATTATCTTATTAATTTATGGAAAAAAATCTTAAATTTATAGAACAACAATTTTCCTAGAAATATTTAAAAATTCTAATCCGTAAATGGTGCCATATATATCAGTAAACCTTTTTTATGTCTAGAGTATATAAATATATTAATTTGTACTCATTAATTCTTAAAAAATATTCTTCAGGGGAATACATTTTATATTTATCAGTTCTTTCATTAAAACATCAAAAAATTATGATTACGGATCAGATTATGAAACATAACTTTAATTTGTTTTGAAACTATAATTTTTTAGAATAAAGATTCTGAATTACATTTTACATCAAAATAAGTTAAGTCAAACCTCACAAAAATAATTCCTATTCTTTTAAAAAATATATATTGCATTCTTTTACATCAAACGCTTGCTTTAATTGATTTCATATTTTTGATCTTTCAGTTCATAACCTTGTATTTTTTTTAAATATGGCTTTATTTAAATATATTTTATGTATTCTCTGAAGAGTTTCATTAATTTTTATAAAATAAAAATGATTTTTTTAGCAAGCATCAATGGATAATGAAAAGTATTGATAGTTGATCGGTTTCATTTTTTACTCGTTTGCTGGAAATTTTGTAATAAGGAGTTTTAGTAATTATACGAAGATTATTTCTTTCCCATTACACAATTTTTCAGAAACCTTAAAAAAAAATTCACAGAAACCGTTCCTCATTCGGATTACTCAATATTGTAAAGCTCTCTAGAAAAATTAATTAATTTCCAATTTATCATATGATATTACTGCTTGCATTTTTTATAGATGAAAAATTACAATTCATAAATGATTTTCCTAGAAAAATAAAATTACTTTTAAAATTCAAATGATTTTGCATAAAACAAATATGAAGAGTTTCATATGTATGTTAAGCAATATTTCAATTTGTTTTACTGAGGGAAATTAATTCAATAATTTTGCATTTAAGGATTAATTTGTTAAAATATCAATTATTATAGTTGTTAGGACATTTTAAAATTATTCATTTAAAACCGTTGATACTATAGGTGGTCTTATAAAAATTTCTTTATAATTGTGTTAGGGTCCCCGATTTTGGATATGAAATTCATTAGCATTTTATAAATGAATCCATAATAATTTAAATTAGATTACATGGTACCTTTATGGAATACAGAAATATTAACAACCTGTGTACACTACACATGCATCCACACACACACACACGCATATATATATATATATATATATATATATATATATATACATATATATATATACATATATATATATACATATATATATATAAATATATATATACATATATATATACATATATTTATATACATATATATATACAAATATAAATATATATATACATATATATACATATATATATATATATACATATATATATACATATATATATATATACTTATATATATATATATATATATACATATATATATATATATATATATACATATATATATATATACATATATATTTATACATATATATATATACATATATATACATATATATATATATATATATATATATATATATATACATACATATATATATATATATATATACATACATATATATATATATATATATATATATATATATATATATACATACATATATATATATATATATATACATACATATATATATATATATATATATACATATATATATATATATATATATATACATACATATATATATATACATACATATATATATATATATATATATGTATATATATATATATATATATATATATATATATATATATATATATATATATATATATATATATATATATATACTACATGTAATATGTAATAAAAAATAAACATCAACTTTATTTCTCGATATTTATTTTACAGGCAAGTTTTACTAGAGCAGTTTATCAGTATTAAACTTATGAAATTCCATAAAAACATAAAATAAATTATTAAATGAATTTAATTCAGTGACAAACTCTTCTTTTAGAATATAGAAATTATAAAATACTTTGTCCATAAAAATATAGTACATTTTAAATTAAAATAACACATGGCAATATATTATTTTTCATACATTGGTAATTTTACATTTTATTTAAATGAATTGGGGAAGTTCTGTTCAAAATATTTCTCATTTTGAGAATATATAGCTATAATTAATCTTTCTAAACTTATTAACTAATTAAACTTTCTTCGTTGATTGTGTGGGTTTAAGCTACTAAAACAACTCAATAGATTTTTTCCGGCGACAATTTGGCTGTTTGCTAAGTTTTTAACTGAAATTGCCAAAAAGCAGTAGATTTACATACATTATCGCAAAATCGGGAGAATGATGAAAAATCAGGAATTTTCCTAAAAAATCAGTTGAGTTAGCAGCTATATTTTATACATATATATATATATATATATATATATATATATATATATATATATATATATATATATATATATATATATATATATATATATATACATATATATATATATATATAATGACACAAATGAAGCCTTTTTTAATATTTAAATATTAACTTTTTATCAAAAAACAACTCGTTATTAACATTTAAATTGATATCTTAAATATTTTTATTTTTATTTATTGTGTGATTAATTGCAGAGTCACACATTAAAGCCTGAAAACGTAAATTAAATTCCTCAGTAAATTATCGATGATAAAATTTCCTGTAGAAAATGCTTTTTTCAATATTATTTGAACGACAAATTCTCAACGATGTACCGAATTCTACATTTATTTCATCACAAATATTTCTTTTCTGTTACCATTCATAATTTAGAGTAAAATATATTTTAAACTTTTACATAAATTATTACTGGAAAAAAAATTTCGAGTAAAATATGTTGTAATGGGCAAGTTATACTCAAAATATATGAACATATAGCTTCATTTTAAGAAAAACAGCTGTCAACCTCTAGATTTATCATTTCAACACCCAATTATGCATCCGGTAAAGAAAATGGGTAGAAATGAAGTCCAGATGATAAAAGAAAAAAATTGTTTGCTATTTAAAGCGAAACAATTTTTGCGAAAAGTAATTCGTATTTTCTTCGGGTCGTGGCGTATCAATCACAAAGTTACAAAAATTACCTTTTGAGAAGCAAAATATTTTTCCGAAATAATCTTCAAGTAGCACCATCGCATTTTCTCAAAGAAATGAAAGAAAACTAATTTTGTAACCATTTACTTATTGTTGATTTTTATAGCTATTTATTTGTCTCCTCAGCTATACATTTTATTAATGAATTTACGAGTTTCAGATTTATATCAATGATTTATTTCTATATAGAATTTTATTATTTATGATATCTGCTATGAGGCATAATAAATAGAAAATTAAAGCCAATGCTATCTAGAGAAAAAAGCAACCAACATACTGCTAATGAGCAAACACGCAATATATCAGAAATAATCATAAGTGTAGAACTTATAGTATATGTGTGTCAGAAACAGGATCACGTATACTAAAGATAAGCGCTTGGATATACTTTATGTAACAGATAGAATGCAAAAATAATCTTTATGAAAGAAATAATATTACTAAGTGGCCATTTTTAATATCACACAATTTTCATTCTAGAAAATTTAAAAAACTGTAATTCTTAATGCTGCGTTTCAGTGTAGAAAAAAACGACATAAATGTCTAAGGATTTGAAAAAATTGTATATAGTATTAGAAATATTGGTATTCATTACATTGTTGATGCAGAATTTTTTAACTCTTACTATTTTGATGATTAGATAATAAAGGTTTTTAAAAGGTTTATAGCATTAGAAATCATGCCTTCTTATGCATACATGAAGTTTACATTAGACTTCAAATAAAAGTAAATTGTTGAATAAGTTGTTTAGAAATGGTGTTTACAATAAAAAAATAACTTTAATACTTAAACAGTTTAAGGCAATTCTGAAAGTGATAAATTTAGAATTGCCTTAAACTGTTAGACTTAATGTTAAATACTTATTAGGTTATATACTTAATAAATATTTGTTAAACACAGAATCAATATTTTTTAATTCGTAAGGATATACATTCACTTGAAGACTCTTGTAATATTTTTTGGTTTATATTATAGTCATATCAAATATTTGTCTAATTTTTTTGTTATAAAATTTTTCCTTTACTGTAATCATTATTGTAGAGAAATATTAAATAAATAATAAATTTAGCAATCAATAGATGGCGCTACATATCATGACAAAAAAATTTAAGTCTGTATTGCCATTCTTTTTTATTTATTGAATACAGTCTTCAAAAGAAAACCATGCACACATTTCAGTAAAAATAGTATTCAAAATAATGTTGTTTATCAATTTTCTTATTCTTTATGTCAAATTAGTGTTTCTATGCACCTTTTCTTTTTAAAGCGGATACATTGTAACGTATTTAGAACAAGAAAAAGTTACGATAAATTCATTCCTTTTTTTTTTTTTTACACTTTATTTTCAATAGAGACATAGTATTAAAAAAATTGAATAAAATATTTAGCATTGATATGTCGATTAGCATAAGAAAAATCCTTGGAAATATTCAAAGAATGCGTGCTCGAAATAGGATTGCGATGTTTTCGAATCACCCCTAACTACGCACTAGAAATAAGTAAATAATTGATTTATCTGTGAACGTAAAATTCTAAAGAAATTATTTCCATTTTCTTTGGAAAGTTCGAGTTTACAAAGAATACAATCGAAACAAAGATAGAATAAAACATTATATTAAGCTGAATTATTGTTAATACAATACAGCTGTATATAATGTTGCTTATAAATTTAAATATAGTAGAATAAAAATAAATCCTAAGATAGAAACTATTATAGCTTATGATTTTAAATACGTTTCTAAAGGAAATCAGATTAATCATGTATCTTTAGATTCTTCGTCAAATGAATTACTTTTGAAATTTGTTTGCTGTAACAGAAGTTTTTTTTTTTTTTTTTTCGTCATCAATTAATGCGAAATCATACAGATTTAGATGTATAATCTGAAATTCATATGTAACTTTAAAGTACATTTTACTTGAAATATAGTTTTTGAAATAATGGGACAAAAAGATCTTAATTCTTTAGCAAAATAAACTCTCTAAGACAAAGAAATCTTTAATATCCTTTAAATTTCAAGATCCGAAATTTTGAAAGAAATTCATTATTTTCGTGAACTTTTAAAGTGTGTTTGATTCATAACATTTGTTTATATAAAGTGTTTCACTGTATAAGAAATATAGAGTGCAGTACTTTCAAAAATTAATAAATTTTAAGTAAATTTTAAACAGTGAGAAGGCAAAGTTATAATTTAACAGAAAAGTTAATAATTGATTTACAATGACATCTAGGAACAAAGAGAAAGAGAAAGCGAGAGAGAAAAGAGAGTGATAAAAAAAGAGATAGAGAATGGAAAGAGATAAAGAAAGAGAGAAATATAAAAAAAAACTAGAGTCAAGCAGAAAAAATAAGAGCTAATGTCGTCTGTTTTTAACATAGTTTTATAATAAAATCAAAAAGGAAAATTCATGAAGAAATTAATTTAAAATTTTAAAAATACAAAAGCTTCTCATAGGTTGTTGATTATGGAGTATTGTATAACTTTAACTTCTTTAGGAGAAATTATTTTTAAATTCTCTCAGAGAACTCATAGAATACTGATGCCATACAAAGCTGACAAATAATTTATTTGTAGAATAACAACTTTTTTATTCCTAATAAATCATCTGTAGTTTCAGTAAATGCTCCGTGGAATTGCTGCATTAAATAATCAAATAAAGTTCAGAAAAATAAAGTCTCTTCAAGTTTAGAAAAGATGACAGTGACATCATATGTGATATTAAACAACCATTTTACATGATCGTGTCAAAAGAATGGCATAAAATAAAGTTTTAAGTAGTTTTCAATATTTAATACAATTATACTTTAACTGGCATGAGATCCCAGATAGAGAGGGAGAAAATACACAAGGAATTTGAATTCCATAATTTGGGAAAGAGATAAAAAAAAAAGCTTTGTGATAAAAAATAAAAAAAAAACTTAATACAGCAATTATAATTGATGTAATATAAATAAAATAATACTGATGAAACAATTTAAAAAATTATGCAGATGATAGCAAAAATAGTTGTAAATACTTGTATGCATAGAACTTCGAAAATTAAACCAAAACATGTTTATTAAAACATCTCTTAAAATAATCTTTCTAAAATAAAAAAAAAATACAATCTTATTATATCTCATTTCGAAGTGATTAATTCTGTTGCTCAATAAAGCAAGTATAAAAGACAAAATTGACGAGAGAGGAAGCGGAAAACAAGGCACTAAAAATAGAATAAAATACCATCACAAATATCTTGTATGGTGCAGCTATTTCTAGATCTAAGATCACTTTCAAATTACGACATTAAATTGAGACATTTCGATTGCTAAATACTCTATCCAATCACTTTTATTTTCATGCATTTTCCAGATGTAACCAGCCTTCAATGTAAAGTAATCCATTTAGTTTCTTAAACTAATTTGAAAAAATTATGATCAGTATGAAGTAGTGCAATAAGTAGACATTTTCATTAAACACTGCAAGCAGATGGTATTAATTGAAGAATGTTGTTTAAAAATTAGCTTAACAAAGCATACATTCTCTGAAATGTTTTAGTTTCTTCTGTTTATTTTTGAAGATCTGTTTTCCAGTTTCTTTTTCATTTTTTTAATTCAATGTTTCAAACTTGAATTAATGTTTTCATTGGAGAATCACGAATTGTGGATTTCTGTACTGCTAATGTTGAAATGCTGAATTTTTTTTTAATATTTCGTAAATAATTTCTCCCTAAAAATTTAACTTCCGTCTCACAGTGTATGATCTATAGCTTCAAGTGCAGCTTTTGTCAAGCATTTTTGCAAAGAGTGATCAGGGCATGAGATTGCCTAATGAAATAGATATTTCAGTCGAAAAACACTTGTTAACCTGCTGCTTGAAATGATGTTGTATAAGAAACAATATCTAGATTATTTTGAAGCATAATCTTATTACCATTATAAATTAAGGAAGCTTAAAAATACTTACTTGACAGCTTGATCCATAACTCATTGAAAGAGAGAAATATGCCTTTGAACTAACAGAGGCTGAGCACCAGAGGCAGAGGAACCGATTTGTCTGAAATGAAACCTACACCAGGCTTCTCCAGTACGTATTTTTAGGTGTCTAGTTTGTTCTGCGACGAACTATTAGATATACCTATGCTAGTCTATGATTTTTTGATGAGGAATAAACTCGCAGGTCTCCTCTAACAGAGGCTAGACTCGAAGATTAGCAACAACAACAACAAACTTGACAACTTGAATGAAAATGAGTTACTTATATATGATTTTAAACTGAAAAAAAAAACCCTTCGTTACCCGGAATTCCATTTCAGGATTTTCTCAGTGTATATTCAGATGCAATTTATACGTAAGCAATATCAGATGATTAAATGATTGATGTATAATGATGAGTAATGAATGAAAAAGAAA
Organism: Latrodectus elegans; assembly: GCA_030067965.1. Classification (NCBI taxonomy): domain Eukaryota; kingdom Metazoa; phylum Arthropoda; class Arachnida; order Araneae; family Theridiidae; genus Latrodectus; species Latrodectus elegans. Next base: position 99,691,544 of record CM057819.1, read on the forward strand.
TAAACTTTCAAACATCAGATAAGAAAATCAAGTAGTGATGTGACTCTACAAAACAAGGAAATGAATAGATGATAAGACTGAGTTTAAGAAAAAACAAACATTAAAAGGCCTTCTACATTTAAAAAAAAATAGCAAAATGCTTCATTAAAATCTGTTTGACGAAAATGATTACTTGGCCTAGCTTTTCATCAATAAAAAAAGAAAATAAGAAATGCTTAAGTTAGAGTTTCATTTTGCACGATTCTTATGTAGTACATACAAAATTATTTCATCTAATAATAGTTTATTTTACAAGGCCTCAGTTGTTAAGTAATAAAAAAACAAAGTTCAGGTTCAACATAATTATTTTTATATTTTACGAGCATTTAATTTTTCAGACTATTTATTGGTCCTTATGAGCTTTCTAAAGCGAGCGTTATTTTAATAAATTTATGAAATTGCAAATGTGTGTGTTTGTGTGTGTGGATGTCAATAATTTGAATTGCAGAGGAAACATGTTTACATTAATTTTATTACTTGATATCAACTAATATGGTTTTTGATATTTAGTACCGATTTCAGTTAATATTACTGTATTCATTATCACTTAAACACTAACTCAAATTGGTTAAACATTGCAACAAAAGTTACTTTTACGAATCAAATATATTTAACTTTTCCCATCAGCTTCCAAATTTTTCTTTGCTTATCCTTTAATTGTTAAACCATGGAAAATATTTATCTTTTGAAACAAAGAAATGCGTATTTTTAAAAATAATTGTATATTTTGTTTTCTAAGAAAAGGGGTGAGTAAGGTATTAAATAATTGGCATGTTAAAGCTTCTTACTGGCACATTTTTTAAATGGAATTTTTACTTCAGTAATTTCCTCTTCCCCATTTTTTTTTCTCCTTCAGAAGCTGAAAAAAAGTCCTAAATGAACTTTAACATCTTTCCTGTAGAAAATGGGCTTGTTTCAACCATCTTATTAACATAGTCAGCGGAAAATCACTGACTTAAGCTCACCATGTTTTCCACATAAGACAGTAAAAAAAAGATTAATATTTCGTTTTGGATTAGAAGATACATGGTTTTTCTTTCCTGAAGAGAAAATATAGTAGCATGCAAAACAAAAATGAAGCAAAGTATTATTTTTTAAATATTTTATTGCATACAATTTATTTTGTTTTCCTAAGCTTTTAGTTAATTTCGGAAAAAGCTAACCTATTGTTTTTACTTAGATTTAAAACAAAATTTGCATTTATAGGAAAAATATTGTATTTGTAAATCGTAATATTATAATGAAACTTCTTTTCATACTTATAAAAATATACATATTTATTAAAATTACTAAAACAATCAATTTTTGAATTTTTTTAAATTTTATTTATTTTTTTGAATTTTTTTTTTATTTAATGGCAGTAAAAAGCTTGAAATAATTGAAAATAATATAGTGTTTCTTAAGCAAAACAGCTTTAGAATTTCTCAGCTAACATTTCCGCAGTAAATATTTGGAAGAACTAATATTCCATAATCTAATATTCTAAGAAATAATGAAAATATTTCTAAAACTTGAACAATAATAAAATTAATTAAAGATTACATCACCGCAAAAATTCGAATGCTAAAACTTTTCTTGTTGATAAATAATTTCTCATAAACTTGAAAAAAAATTTAATTTATGGAAAAATATCACGCATAAACATGCATTTCATTCATATTAAACCCATAGAAGTCATTCGTTTTGCGTCATTTGAGATAAAACTTCTGGAACTCAGCTGCCCGAAAGACATGTGACATTTTGATGGAAAGTCTTCTTCATGTGCATTACTCAAATAAAAGTTTTGAGTTTCAGATGAGATAAAGTCCCTTACTCAAACACTAAGGGCCAAATCTGGAACTCTCAAAGCCTGCGGTCGAAAGAAAACATTAGTTTTGTTTCTGTATAAAAACTGCTTCTATCCGGAATCTTCAGCTTCTATTCATAGAATTTTTATGTTTTGAGGGCAATACTGCATCGAAGACGTTTCAAGACGTCTAGCATTTTCCCAAATATATCATTTCTTTGGTTCAAAATATAAAATAGATTTCCTTGAATTCGTTTATTGGTATGTAAACGTGAATGAAGTTAAATAATTGAAATAGGTTCTCCAAGTTATATGTATGGTATGCTTCAAATATTCATCGTTTATGAACATATGTTGAAGTATTCCAATTTTGAAAGCTATTCAACTATTTTCAAATTGAAAATTCATTAATTTATTGTCGCTGTTTTCTGGTTTGAAAGCATTATTTATTCCTTTAAAGGTATTATCTTACTTATAAATGTTTTCTTTCTCAATTTTATGTCGTAACTCAGGCTGAGTGTTCCAGGTTGCATCTAAAAGTATTCCAGTAATCACAAGTTGGAAATTACTACATTAAATGGTCTTTAAAGGTTTGTTTATAATTATTAAATCGAATTCTTTGATGTTAAATACATCCATTATCTGAAAATTTTAGTGGAATTCAGACAATCATTCCTGAATTTAAGTTTAAAAGATGAGAACTTGCTTTACAAGTTGCATTTAAACATCGTAAAGAGGTGATGTTGACAATCAAACAGTTTAGTGTATTGCTTCATCATTATATAATCACGATCTATCGTAAACCGTTTCATTTTTATTTATAGTGGACCAATCATGTCCGCGGAAAATAGGCTCAACTTATAAGGGAACGGAGCACCTCGGTTACGGTTGCAGGGAATGCAATAACGGAATTGGAGATTCGAGAAACGTCTCCACCTCTTTCAGGCACAGTGCCAGGGGGAAAGAGTAGACAGCACATGAAACTTGAATGAATATGAAACTTCAATTAGTTCATAGCACGCGTCTCTAAATATGTCGCCATTAGCGACTGCCATTTTCGCCTCGCGTGACTCAATTAAATGTTGTTCTGGTCTATATTTTCTGATTTGAGCTTCAAACTCTCCCTTTGACAATTTCCGGTAAAACGCGGGATTTTGTGGCACGGGCCTTTGTCGAAAATGTTGTCTGTTTTTGGCGCCATTGTTTCGGGCAACAATTCTCAGTACATGAGCGAGTAAATGCATTAAGAGGAAGTATTAATTTAAACAGAAGTAAATTAAAGGGCTACGATTTGTAAAGTTTTTAGTAAGCAATTCGATTTCTTTTTTAAATGAAATTGTATCAAAATTATATGTGTTAGTAATATTGTATATACTAAACTCTGCAACATAGATATATTTTACATATTCTTCTATGACCTCAGAAGTAAATTGAATATTTGAGCAAATGTTTATGAATCTTTAGGAAAATGTACATCAACATTCGTTGGCAAAAATAAATAATTTCTAGAAATACAGATGGACTGAATTTTATTTAAAAATAACACTATTTAAATATTTCCTTAAAAACAAGCGGATCGAAAATATGTCACCAGATTTAAAGCACCATTATCAATTACTGATTTAAAACAACCAGTAAAAAAGTTACTAACTTGTAAACAATTATCAATTAATGAATTCTTTCACCATTTATAATTTAAATTTGATTTTAATAATTCATAGTAATTATATCAAATTCACTTCAAAATAGAGTTTCTAGTAAAAACATACTTTTCAAAAGTAGATAAAATAATTTTAAAATCAAGTGACTCAGGTTGGGTTTGTCGAGTTTTCTGGCGGTTTGTCCAAATATAGGCAAACTGCACCAATGTGAAACCTCACTAATACTGAAACTCTGATGTTCCTATATGTGAGTAAGAAAACGTCATTATTTAATTAAAAATAAAATTAAAATTTCAGACATCTTTTCTAATATTTATTGCAGCATATGATGATGATGGTAGGCTATTTGGGTACTAGACACCAAACATGATGTACTGATGAGTTAAGAACACTATTCTGCTTTGTATATAAAGAAAAGGAGAAACCTTGATGATAATTTCATTAATGTTTTAATTTTGTATTCAAAGATTGTTAGAGTGGTGGTAATTTTGTATATAAAGGTTATCAGAGGGGTTATTATATTGTAATCTTGTACTACAGAAGTGTAATATAATCTTATATTATTAAATCAACTAACTGCTTAATCACAGTGCCATTGATGACAACCACTTAATCATTTTCTATAACGGAATATCAATTTATAATAAATTATTTTTAATTTATTATCAATAATTTTTTATTATATTAGTAAAATATACCGAGCATTGAATAATAATCTATATGAAGCAAATGTATTTGAATTTCCTATTGTTAATAACAAAAGCTAGTAAAATAATTAAACCTTTTAATTTATCCATGTAAATGAAAATCACGAGAAAAAAGACAAATTTAATTGTCAGATTTAACATCTGATTGTTTTCACAAATTACAAAGGATGATTAAAAGATGGTTGTAAAAGAAAATTTAGAACTGATAATCCAGCATCAGTAGTCTACTTATTGTCACGTGATTCCTATATATATATATATATATATATATATATATATATATATATATATATATATATATATATATATATATATATATATATATATATATATATATATATATATATGTGTGTATGTATGTACGTATGTAAATTAGAAGAAATTAAAAGTTATTACGGAGCGGAGTTATACTTTAACGGAGTTACAAATTAATAAAACTAAATAAAATATCAGATAATTTATAACATGAAACAATGCAAGATTAAAAATAAATTTTTCCATACGAGAGCAACACTTTGAAAAAATCATCAATTTTCATATTTACATAAATAACATTTTATTATTTATAAGTCTGGTAATAAATATTAATTAGTTATAGGTAGTAATATTGTGTAACTTATAATATCATAGTATCAGTATTTTCCTCATTTAAAATTTAAGTTGATATAAAATTTATATATATATATATAATTAATATATATATATATATATATATATATATATAAAGTTAACCTACGTGATAAGTAAGTTATTGACTTATTAGATTCACGAAAATAAAAAGAAATACCATCTAAAAAATTAAATTATTAAAAAAAATTTCCTTTTTTAAGGCAACGCATTAAATTTTAGAATCGTGTAATACAATTGTCTTGGAGTCATCTGTAAACCTCTAACAAATTGTTTCTTCTTTTTTTTTCTTAAAAATTTTACACGCAAAAAATAGTCTGATTAAATATGAATATTCTGCTTTCTTTCTTGGAAACCCATTAATACTCATAAGCCAAATAAAGCAAAAAAATATGTTCTTTATAAAAAAAAACTAGAAAAACAAATTTCCATAGTAATAAAATTTAAATACTTTTAGTTTTCCTATTTTTTAGAACTGGAAGGACTTAATTTTTTTGCAATTAATTAACATCTTTGTTAACCAAAATAAATTATGATTTTTTAAGTTAAGTCTTTCTTATAACTTCATCTATTCAAGTTTTAAATATCACGGTACATTAGCTAATTTTTTTTTTCTTCCAACACTAACTTTTTCCTGTCCTTGACTAAGTACTATAACATCTAGTTAAAATTAACCTTGGAAGGCATCAGCAAAAAAAAGTTAGAATTTAAGAGCATACACCTACACATCTCTCAAAATATGCTCTTCTCTTAAACGAAGTACTTAATCTTTAAAGTAACGAAACATCATTGGAGAAAACATATGTCTAAGACAACCAATTATTTTCCTTAACTGTGCTGGATGAATTGTAAAAGGATGCAAAAAAAAAAAAAATTATTTTTTTTACTTTTTTTAACAAATATACTTTTCTTTTTTTCGTCTTTTATGTTAGTCTGAAAGAATTTATATTACACTAGTTTTTTTTTCCTTTATTTCAATACTTATTAATAGGAAAAAAATCTTTTTAGGAAAAATAATGAAATCGTTTGGAAAAAGATAATGAACATAAAAAACGTTTAAATAATAAATAAGATAACATAAAGAAAGCATGTAATGAATGACATTTAAACTAGTATAAACTAGTATTATAATATTTATACATTGTTTAAGGATATATTTCATTTTTTGTGTAATGTGCTTGGTGAAATTCGGGTAAGAAATGAGTTCTATAAATAAAAAATCAAATCTTGCATTTTTTTTAAACGAATTAGAAAAATCATTTTTTTTATTAAGTTTTTTCTCTGACATTTTTTTGACTAAAAGAAAATAAATAATTCTACGACAAAAATATATTCCATTTCTTTTTCTAACTAAGAATAAAAACGGAGTTTATGTAGACTTTAAAACTATCTAGTACAAAGTTATGTAAGTTTTTTTGAAAGCAATTAGAATGGATTTTGCCGTAGTAGCAAGATTAAAAAATGTCAAAATATATTTTAAAAAATTCAAATTCGTTAAATGAGCAAACCAATTAGAGATACATTTCTTACAGAGGGGAAATAACTAAAGTAAAATTCTCAGTGTTTTTTACATCTGAATAAAGCGCGAGTACAGAGGTTTTTCAGAGATAAATTGCACATAGATTGAAAACATTTAAAAATGGAATAAAACAATTTTTAATGGGGAAATATTTCATTTATAGATTTTTAAATACAAATGTTTATAAAACTTTGTCAAAATATTTTCATACGTTGATCACTTAAATTATTGCTCAGGAAAAGAGTGCCGAGATAGTAAAAATAAAAACAAAAATGAAAAAAAAAATATTTTGAATTTGGAATAGAAACATAAATAGTGAATTTTATTCTCAATTCTCTTTTTTTTCTTTATTGCATTTTTAAAGTGCTTAGAACATCAACCGCTCTTCATCAAAATTTCTAAATATTGTATTTATAAATTAACTCTTATTTGAAAATTTCAAAAATATAATATTAGTTAAATGTGATGATAATATTCTTTGACAATTTTCTCACTGTACAAATCACCATAAAAGAAACTTTTACGATGCTTTAAATATAAATTAAAATTTATATTGCACTTTATGAATAAAGGCTAATGTTTTCAATTGATAAACTGCCAATTAAAAATTAAAACATATTTACTCAAATAAAATAGTACTTTTTAAACTATTTCTCTACAATGTATCAGTTTTAGAATTTTTATTTATATGCATCTCATTCTTTCAAAGTTAAATAAGTTAAACTATTTTATTCAAAGTTAAGTAAGTTAAACTATTTTATCATTTGAACAAAAAGTTCATATTTCTGGATATTTGTATATCAAACAATTACTAGAAATAACATTTATCTTCATGTGTGTGTCACAAAAACAATGTATGCAATGGTATTTTATATACAGTAATGGTACTCAGAAATTGCAAGTAATAATACTGGATGTAAATTGTTCTGCTTTTATTACATATCAGAAGTTATTGATCCTAACTTTGTCAGGTTTATTCACCAATGAATTACTTAATTTATGTACAGTAATGGTGCTGAATGTAAATAGTAATACTGAGCGTAACATATTATGTTTACTACAAATCAGAAATTACTGATTATAAATGTCACTCACATCCACCAATGATATTTATAATACATAGTACATTAGCTTCATCGAGAATTAGAAAAGGCTTAGGTCTTTCAAAATAGGATGGATAGGGTATAATTCGCTAACAACAGGAATTAGGTATTTGAGTCTCTACTCTTTCTGCATTCATTGGATTAAGTTCTAAATTTTCAAGCTTTCGTAAATGGGACTTATGTTAAATACTACCCTTTATTTATGAAAAGTCTTCAAAGTAAAATGCATTTTGAATAATTAAAAAAGAATTGATAAAAATGTCAGCTGATTTATTATAAATTTTGGTGATAAATCTAATATACTATAATAAGAGTGTTCAAGTTTAGTTAAATGTTTAACACAAATATTATTATAGTATACGTTACTTGGTTTATTTTCCGGAATAATTTAGATAGTCATTGTGTACAGCTAGCTTTTGGGATCTTTAAGGTTAAAATATTGCTATACGATTGTTTATTCTAAAATCAACGCTTACAATTGATTGTTCCATTAACTGAACTATCAATGATCCATTGATCAAACCATTTAAAATATTTCCATTTACGTTATACTGGGAATATTACACGAGTTTCATTAGTATGTTGGATGAAAGTATGAATTACATTATTCTATAAGCACAGATTAATGCACTCCATTTCATTTATAAAAATATCAAAAAAGGAAATATTTATTATTATAAAACCAGATCAGATCCTTAAACATTTTATTTCCTTCAATTTACTAAGGAAATTATGATCAAGAAATGAATATGTAGTAACGATAATTTAGTTTAATTGAATTAATTGATATTATCAATTGCAGTTTCAACACCATCAATCTTAATTTAAAATACATAATATATTCATTGCACATTAAGCTTCAAAAATTGAATACACTTTTGTTCTCTTCATTTTCTTATCAACTAAATATTTAAATATGTTTGAATAATTTATAATCTATGTTTTGTATTGTAATAAGGGCATTTTAATCCATTTCAACTCTTATACCAAACTTCCTGACGCCACGTACAATAGCGAGTGTCTAACTTGGAACTGAATGAATGCCACATAAATTCATTGTTCAATAATTCGAAGATTTGACACTTACCTTAAGCATGGGTATTTGTAGTGTTTAAGAATCCATTTAAAGTGTAGATTTTAACAAATTAAATTTTCCTTCATAAGAAAAAACGGACATTTAATGGCAGACTATCAATTATATTTGAAGGCAGTTGAAATAATGAGGCAAAGTACAAAATTTAAAAAGAGAAACGTGTTTTTTCACTATATTTATTTATCAAAAATTAAACAAACCTAATTTAATAAAATTAGCATGTTTAAATCAGCTAAAAGCAACTATATTATAGATTTTTTCAATTAAATTCATGTCTTAGCTGCTTTCTTTGACCTTGAGAAAAGTGAACTTTAATTATAAATTTTAACATGTTGTTAAAAGTAATTTTTTTATATCGAATCTATGTAGTGAACTGTTTGGATGAAAGATAATATAAGAAGTTTCTTATGAAAAATGAATATAATAATTTCATGCTATTAAAGAATTATACACACTGAAAGATTTTATCTTCTTATAATATATTCACAATGACTTTTTTTTATTTTGATGCGCATATAACTAATGTAGTTATATAAAATTATATAGTTACTTTAGTATATATCATCATGGAAAATATTCTAATGAACGTATTTATCCTCTGTAATTCATAAAACCTGAAATGATCTAAAATTTTAGTGCAGGTCTCGTTAACTTAGTAAAATAAGTTTTTTAGTACTATTATTAAAACTGCATCATTTCATCTTTGTAAATTGCCGACAGTTAATTTTATTGAAAGACAGTAGACAGCTTATTTTATTTTTACAGATAGTTAATTTTATTTTTTACTTAAACTATAAGTATTGAAATCAGCATTACTTTTAACATGGCTACCATTTTTTATTTCTATGATTTTAGTGAAATCTTACATTAGATAAAATGGTGCTTAAACTTGAAAGTATCCAATTTTGAATTTATAATTTTTATTTTATTTTTTTAAAACCATGAGACAGTTTTTATACTTTCAATGCACTCACTTTCAATAGCAGAACAGGAAATGGCCAAACCAGATGAAAATACTAAAAGTTCTTTTTTCGGATCATAATTCAATTTTAAGCGTCAACAGAGAAATGGTATATGTGAGTGAAGAAACAAAAAGAATTCCAAATTTGAAACCGATATTGAATTTTTACAAATTTTAAAAATGACGCTACACTGGATTCATCAATTTAAAGACGTTTATAGTCAAAACAAAAAGTAACATTAGTATAGCATGTAAACTCCCATCTGATAGCAAAGATTGCAGTGATTATGCATTGAAGTGATCAAAACTCAACTGTTAAATATGTGCAGTTCCAGCATTTCCAGTCTTATAAGATTGATTAGTTGTAGATAAATGTGTATGCACAGTATGACCTGAGTCTTTTAAAGATTTTAATGGAATTAAGGTTGGACAACATCTGTAATTCAATGTCCTGTTTCCCTCCATTTGATAACACATCATACAGTTAAGATCTTTCATACATCTCCTGGAGTTGGTGATAGCATATTTGTGTAGAAAACAAATCTTAACAAAATTTTTATATCAAAACCTCTTTATTCACACTAACATGCAGCACCTATAAACCTGTACACAGAAATGTATTTCTTAACAAATGATAATTTTTCCATATTTCTAGAGAAAAAATTGTGATTCCTGCATCACACGTAACGTATTTTCATATTTCTATCAATCTTAGTTAGGAATTTTTATATTCCATTTAGATTGATTTTGAAAAGGATAAAATTATCCGCTTTATTTTAAATTTTGTAAGGTAATTAAATATGTGCACCGGTATACTTCCTTCTACCAAGCACAGAATCAGACTATACTAATTAGGTGGGAGTGGTAAGTGTATAGATCTGTTATAACACTTGTAATTCTGGACAAACAGATACAAATCAACCTTTTACATCATTCGCAATTTATTTTGTTGAACCTAACTTGTTGCAATCAAAAGTTGCCTCGCATTTGAAACGGTAAGAAATTGGATCAATATGTTATGGAACTTACTCAAAGCACTAATAAGATTCACTTGGATATAATTCAACTTTTCGTACGTTAATCTTGCAACTCAAGCATGCAATGATTCGGAATTCACTGCAAACTGTAATTCCAGACATCATTAGCACTAATATAAAAAAAATAACCGTTGAGTTATAAATAAACCAAATACAATTCAGTTAAGCACTCTTTGTTATTATGTAAAGTCATTGATTTAGGAATTTCGAAATTTTACTATAAAAACAGTATAGTAACTGTAAGCAATTTACAGTTTACTGTAAAAAAAACATGAAGCAACATATTAAACGCATATTCGTGTCAATATGATAATTTTTAAATGAAAACAAAAACAAGCCCATTATCTGTTTGATAGACGAGCAAAGAATTATGTCTCCTGAAACAATAGAGTTAAGAAATACCTATTGCTTTATATTCCACATTAAATGTATGTAGAGATAAATTAGGAAAATAATAACCATTATGTGTTAAAACACAGCAAATGAAAAAATTTATATTTCTGTGCGCAAACTTCATTAGGAAAACATCATAGAAATACGGCTTTTATCAATGTTGGGAAATTTGGTTTTACTGAAAGCTCAATTTCATAAATAATCTTAAAATAAGAAACGCAATTTTGAAAAGAGAAAAAAAATTCTGTGAGTCAACAAGAGTTTCAATTTTTTATTTCTCTCGAAGCAAATTAATTTACAACAGCTGTTTGTTACAAATTGGTTTTCTTTTGCACAGCTTGGCATCGGTGGAATATCAATTTTTCTCTCCTTAAGGAATATTTTATTAAAGTGCATAGCACAATTCATTTCTGCTAGCTTATGAAATTCAAAAGATATATTGCTAAAAGAAAGAAAAAAAAGTGGCTGAAAAATGAAGTGATTCCTTCATAAATATTTGATAAATCATTTGGTATGTCAAGAGAAATATTAAAATCCAGTTATTTTAAATAAAACTTTATTCTGTGTGTGTATGTGTACAACAATATTTCCATGCTTCCAAAACAAATAGTAACTTTCTTTATGTAAAAGAGAATACAATACGCACAGAAGTTGCTTATAACGATATATTGTTTCAATAATCAAATAATGAAAATTGAAGAAGAATTTCCTAGGGAAATGTTATACATTGATAGTAATTTATTACATATGCCATATTGACAGCTATTATTAATTTGGTGAATGACTCTTCGAAGGTATATGGTGCCATGACATGTCAATCCAATGACATCTCAGTAGAGATCGTATTGCATGATGCAATCAATGTGAAGATCATATTGATCAATACGATATACGCGTAATTTTTCTAAATGTCATGTCCATATTCAATAAACTGTTAACTACTATAGCTCATTATTTCAACACAGTTCATAAAAAGGAAATGGTCTGAGCCTGATGAACCAACGCGTCATTAGGATCACGAAGAACGATTTGACTAACAAAAAATTATGTTTCATATCTGGTGGAATTGCCATAATTTATCTATAAAACAAACCCTTAAGCAATATTATTTAATTATTTATTTCCATTTAATTCAGTTGAATTCTTTTGAAAACAGGTGAAAATAATTTATCTTAACTTTTTTTCTCCCAAAATATTAATTTTTACGCTTCAAAAAACAACTTATAAGATGTTCTCTATTTAGGTAAGACAGTGCCCTCTGGCGATAAGATTCTACGAAAAAAATTAACGGTCATTAATGCTTTATCACTATTTTCTCAAAAAGGCTATTAATTTCCATCATTTTCTTGATTTTCACGCTATATCTGGCGATAATTATTGCCGTCATTAATTACCACGATTATTTTCACCATTCGTTAATTTCTTTGGGAAAACAAGTTGAATATGCTTTTTTTTCCTTTACATTAATAGGGGCTTTTTTACGTCAAAGTTAATGCATTGTCAGTTTAAAAATAAAGTAATGAACATTTTTACAAGATTCATCAGTAATGACATAATATTTTTCAATTGTTAATAGACTTAACTACCATCTGGAATAAATGAAAATACACACCTTATAATAGTATAATTATATAGAGATTTTTTTATAATTCTCAATGTAAGTTGGGATTTGGGTGTAAAAATTAAATTTTAACTGTTTATTAAGAAGTTATTAGTTATCATTTTTCATGAAATCAGTAACAATTAATAAAAACAGTATTAATATTTCACGAAACCAAAGATAGTATTACTTGCTTCCATAAAAGTATTTATTATAAATAAGTCTACAACATTCTATGTTCAGATAAAAAAACGCTTTAATAAAAGTAATAATATATATATTTTAAGTGTTCCTATTAAAAAATAATAAATTATAAAATAATAATAAAGTAAGTTTGTATAATATATTTTCATATATAAAATCTACAAAAAGAGAGAGAGAGAGAGAGAGCTTTGAAAATTAATATTTCCCTCTAATTTATTTTTTCCAGCTCTAATAAAATTCACATAATTTAAAGAAATTAAGCAAAATGGGATTTGTGAATTTAAGATTTACATACATTTTATGCATATAATAATCTTTAAATGGAAATCTAATCTATATTTAAATATTAGTTGATGATTCAGCTATTTCATATTTTAATATTTCAGGAAAATACATTTTTTAATGTCTTTAAAGAATTTTAAATTGAATTTAACATTCACCATGTCTCATATAATATGATTTTCTTATTCTTATTATCACTTAAAAATGCTTTTTATTTATTTAATGCAATATCAAAAGATATTGTTAAGTTTTTGCAGACTATTTTGAAATAAAGTTCACTTAGCAATAATTTAGTCACATTGTTTGATTTGTTCATTCCCCCTAAAAATGTTTTGGCACAAGAGAGTATTTTCGACTGGGGTCAAGAATCTAAAGGGGCTTAGAGCAAGTATATGTATGTTTCAAAATGAAATTGAATGAACGAACTATTGAGTAGAATGTAGAAACACTAACCATTCATATGTCAGTTGTGTTTCGCTCAGAAACATAAACACATAACTACATAAAAAAGTCACATAACTAAACACATAAAAACATGATATAAGAGAGTCACATAAGTTGAAAATTTCATTAAAGATAACAAGCAGCTTAAAATACTTACACATAGTTTGTAAACACCCGTTTTTATAATTGTTGATTTTTAATTTTGAATTTGAATCAAAATATAACTGAAATTCTGTTGAGAACTATCGCCAGTGTAGGGAAACAGATCACTGATTTTTGCAAAGAAAGAAAGCTAAAATTTTGGATATTTACTTCGTTTTGCGTAAGAAAATTTATAAGAACCTAAAAAAACTAATTACGTTTAACTGTTTGCTGGGATACATCAAATTTCAATTATGGTTTTTAATGAGGCAATTATGCGTAGCATTTGCTCGAGATGATTGCTATTGTAATTTCTTAACGAAAAGCTGGAGTAGAGCAAATGATTTGAAGTATTAATCTTCTCGAAAACAAAACCTCGTTATGACTTTTAATGATAACATGATTTTCTTCTTTTCGTTAAAACTTTTCAGTTAGCTAACAAGTTCTTTTTCGCGCTTCATATGCTTGAAAAGTGGGTAAAAAATGGAACGATTTTTCTCAATTCACTTTGCTGAGTTCGCTTAAATAAAAATGATTTAATCCAGTTGACTGGCAACGCTTTTAACTTTTTCCAGGAAATCTGAAACTTACTCAGTGGAATTGGGATCAATTTTATTTTATTTATTTGCATTTTTCTTTCTTTTTATTTTAGCGGAAACATTTAAAAAAAAAAAAAAAAAAAAAAAAAAAAAAATAAAAAGTAAAAGAAGCGATTTAATCTGAAGGCAGCGTTCAATCACGTTAACTGTAGCAGAACATTGGATGAAATTCCATTTTCATCACGTACGCCATTTTGTTTTATAAAGCGGGAACACGATTACTCGAGGTAATACGAGATCGTTGAACAAGACGTTGAAGAATAGCTTAAAGTCTTCATATGTTTGAAGAAATCTCTTTTTAAAAATGTGAGGATTTGAAGAAAGAAAATAACGAAAGTTATTTATATGTTGTTAAAGATAAATATTATGTATGCTCTTCATGACTTTCGTGTCAATAAAAAAATTTATTTAAAGTTCTTAATTTAATGAAAAAAATATCTTAAAGTAGATTATTTTTTACATTAGAAACGGATAGGGATATCAAAATACGGATTTTTAATTTCAAAATAAAACATATTGTGTTACGGCTATTAAAAATGTATACCTACAGCAATATAGCGATATAAAACATCTTAATTGTTATTTAAGACTAAAATATATTTTGTTTCTGGTACTTCATTTGAATAAAATAGTTAGTACAAACATATTATTATCCTAATTGTGATAAATTCAAATAGTATTCAGTATTTATATGTAATAACGTCTATAATATTCAATGTCAATACTAAAGTTAAAGATTCTTAGCTGTGTACTATATCTATATTACTTAAACAAATTTTAAAAATTTGTTTCTAATGGTATAAAAGTGATTTTAAGATATTTTCATTTATGTGTTGTTCATTAACATCAATTTCAAATTAAAACAATCAAGGGATTAATATAGTACCTTTCTAAAAATTGTAAACGAAATGGGAAAACATAAAAGAGCACAAACAAAAAAAGTTTCGCTTTTATTAACAATAAATACAGCTAGAAAGGTGATAAATATGTTTATTCATAGAATAAAATAAAAGGCAAAACAATAAAAATACGGGAAAAAGTTTTTCTCATAACAATCAACGCACATCGGTCACTTTTTAAGCAAAAAAGATCTGAACATGCTTAATTTTCTATTGGAATCAACAGGGGTGATAAAGCATTAAAATTATTTAATAAATATCTTTCATTTCACGCATTAAATTCTTAAGAATTGCTTTAATCTTCCTCTGCATATTTATGTATTGAGTAACACGGGTTAGGAATCCTTTCGATTTACGATTTAAAAACTCGAATAAGCAATTACCATTGGGGAAATTGTATTTCATATTATGTAGGACGTATGACAATTTCCATCTTTCCGCAAATACAACTATATCAGAAAATATGTGCCTTATGTCATCCGACCTTAACATTTGATCCATTAGTGCGCATGCGCATTTCGAATGAATAAACGAAAGCATTCTTTGTATGTTGAGTTTTCTCCTGTTTGGAGGAACATTTGGTGTTTCGTTCCATCAAATTTCCTTTTGATCTTTGAATTCCCGTAAGAGATATGTAAACGTGGAATCATAATATTTTGAACCAGCATTTTATTTTTAAGTGAAAGTGAAAATTTTCAGTAATTTGATATGGAGGAGAATTTCTGGAATTTAGAATGTATAAGACTTATCTTGAATTTTGAGATATTTCAATATAATTTCCTTTACCTCGAGTAAAATTAAGACATTAAATTTAGTTCTGAATAGTTTTAAATATAAATTTGAATTAATGTAACTAGTAATTTTTCATTATCATAGGATATATCAATCAATAATTGCAATATAGTCAGTTTAATTAATTATAAGTTACGATATTTTTAACAAATAGGGGGCATGCCCATCTCTTTTTTTAAGTGATTGAATAAACACTGACAACAGAAAAGGAAACACGGTAAATATTTGATTAATTAAAGAGATGGAAAATAATTTCAATTTGAGCAAGGAAAATTTTATATCCTAATATAATTTTCCTTGCCTTCTTTTTATTATATCCTTATATATAATTATATATCTAATTATATATATAATTATATATATATATATATATATATATATATATATATATATATATATATATATATATATATATATATATACATATATATATATATATATATATGTGATTAAATTCACATGAATTAAAATATTGTAAATCCTATTAACAGATTTCAATAAGATTTAGAAGATACATATAGCATTGTTTATTAAAATATACTTCGTGAAATACAAACTACTTAGACAGAAGAACAGATCTAATATTAAAACATTAGACATTAAAAATTTCTATCTCTACTTTTTACATAAGTACTTAAATGAAAAAGAGTAATCAGAGATTATTAGAAATATATCATAAATTACCTACAGAATTTTAGCAGCTGGAAATATCGAAACTAAGTCTGATGTAAGGGAAATATTCAGAATCTAGAATAATAAATAATTTTGCATTAGAATTTAGAGTTTAATGTGTTTAGTTCCATATTTTCTTTCTTAAATTTTAAAATACAGTAATTATTACTACTTAAACGGTGCCCAAGGAATTAATATTATTTTGCAGTCCAAATATTGTGCAATATTTTCATGTTAAACTAAAAGTAAGTTTTTATTACAAAAATAATTTTTAAAACTTAACCACTTTTAATAACTTTTTAAAAAAATAACTTGTAAGAAAAATATAAATTTCACTTAAAAATTTATTTTCGTTTTACAAATTTCCTTAAACTCTGCTTTTAATTTTGTAGATAAATGGAATGGAGAAATTCTATTCATGATGGCTATTAAAGATTTCTGGAGAAGATGACTCGTTTCTCGAGAAGGTAACAAAGCGTCTCAACAGCAAAATATAATAAATTAAATTTTTGAGATAGGTTTATAATTTGGTTAAAAATATTCAAAATGATAAAATTATTTTTTAAAATTAAATCTTACTGATTACCATTAAATCTTTCCTCTACAAAGGGCCAATGTTTCTAGTGTTTTACGTTAAAAATTAAAAGAACACATGTAAGGTTTTCGAAAATTAATTTAATTTTTATTTGTCTTCTAAGCCTGGAATTTAAAGAAAACATTTATGGTTTCAGTATTTTGATTGAAGGAGCTATAAATAATAGTTTCGAGTAACCTTTAAATTTTTATTAGTGAAATAAATATTTCCCGCTTTGTAATCATTTCAACATTTTTGTTGTATATGTAAGACAATAACTGAATACATTTTTTCTATGTTTGAAGTATCGTGAGATGTCATAGGATACTGCTGTTACGAAATGATTGTTTTGTGAGCAAGCACATATTTAAGCATTTATATATAATCTTTCTTTAAGGAGACTTCTCATAAATAATACACCATATTTATTTCTAGCTATAGAATAATGTGTAAACGCTCCCGGGCACACATGACAACAAATGTGCATGCAGATAACAGAGCAGCAACACTCTTTTCCCGTTTTTAAGCACCTGTGCAGTGGCTAGGATTGAAATCGAGGTCTTCAGCTGCTTAAAGAGATAATCTCGATTCCAATATTTTGGAACGATGGGCCATTTCATATGGATACTTAGTTTCTGACAAGAGTAAATTCTTAAGAAGTTAACGGATTTTCTTCTTAGTATTACTTGCCCAGGACCGATGAAAAATCCTTAAAACAAGCACTATGACTTTATTTCTTAAGTAAGCGTGCTTCATATTGTTAAAATGTCAAGATACCTAAGTAAGATTTTAGATTATGCATCTGTTACCGAAATAATTTTGAAGAAAGTTTAAAAAATATCTACCAGTTAAACATATCTCATGCAAGTGGAAGCAATTTTCAATTTTTTAAAAATAAAGAGTTATATAATTTTAAAAATTAGTCACCCTTTTTGTATCATTTTAAACTTATCCATTTTTTTTCACGCATTCTTAAATATACTTTTAAACTAAACTATTTTCTCCAGTTATCTTTATAAAATGATGCAATGCAATTTTTTTCCATTATTATCACATTGTCTGTAAATGATTATAAATTATTACACACATCTCAATATTACTATAGAATATTTTTAAAATTTTCAAAAAAATTCCCTATTTATTTATACGTATTCGTCTTACAGAATTAAGGACAATCCAACGGATTCTTGATAAAGTGATTTTATCAAAAATTTAAATGTTATTTGATAAAAATTACTCTTTTTGATCATTCTCTTTCTTCAACTTTTTGGTCCTTTCTCGATGTGATGCATTACTTCCGAAAGTAAACATAATACCAATCCAACTCGGTTATCATTTTTCGAACAAACAATTCATTCTCTCCAAACATATTGCTCTATTTCCCGAAAATAGTAGAAATCCCGCTAAAAATTGATGTGTTTTGAACTAGAAACTTCCAATCAATGAAACACTTCTTATTCAAAAGACATCGGAAACACCTAAGCGCGATTCCGAGATTGATTTACAACCTAAACACACGCTATCCGTATAAAATGGATAGGGCAATTCCTCCACAGCGGTGCACACAGATATTTCAGGATTCTTTTTGTAAACAAACAGAAGTTGAAGACTGCGTAGATCTCGGTGCGGAGGGCATATTTCACGATGCCTGGCATACCACTTTCAAGGCGAGCCGAATTCCGGATCTCCATTTGGCACGTTGTCAAAAGAAAAAGGAATGCGATTGGAGGGAAAATTGGTCGAAAATTACATGCGTAAGCAAACGGATCCCATTTGTTTTTCTTGGCAAGCAAATATCATCTGAAGGCAAGCTTTCGTGCAAAATTTACCGAAACACTCAGAGACTGCGTAGTGACGATTAGATATTTACTTTGTAAGACGTGAGTTATTTGCTCTTACAACACTCGATGGGAGATCTCAACATAATACCCATTTTTTTAGGAATGTTGTTAGGTAGTTTATTAAGACTGAATGTTACAATGTATTGAAAAAGCTAATTGCTCTCTTTTCGACAGCCTTTCGTTAACACAGGCTAGTGCTAGTAAGTTTCTCAGCAGTAGCGTTATAGTAAGCCAATAATGTAAACATTGAGTATTTCGCAAGTTAGAATTGAAGTTTACGTCAGTTTTTATAAATTTTGGCAGATATTTGTTGATTGATGTATTTCTCATTTATTAAATTATAATATGTCAAGAAATCAGTAAATATGATGGTTTTAAGTAGAAACAATTCACTGTAATTGGAATTTTTTAAGAAAATACTTAAAAATATGCATTTTTAAAAATTTTTTAAACTTGGCAAATAATCGTATTCATTAATTAATATGCTATAAAATGCATTAGAATGTAATTTTATAAAATTAGATAGTTTGGGATACCGGAAAGATCTTTCATATATATATATATATATATATATATATATATATATATATATATATATATAGGAGGAAACAAGAGTTACATCTTAAAATATATTCTTCCTACTAAGTACAAATAAAATATCCTTATAATGAAACCAATAATAAAAGCTATAATTTATGATTCGATTTTTCACATATTTACTTTTAAAAACCTTATTTTTAAGTGTGTGAGATGTGATTAAATAATTATTCAATTTGAAATGGAAAAAAAATAGCCAATGGACTTTGTGTGTGTGTATCTATAAGTATGTTGATATTCTAAACATTTTTATGCTGCATGAATAACTGTATAACTCTTCCCAGGTGTTTAAATTTTCTATCTAAATAGTAATTCCTATGCTTGATGATCATATTTTTGTTTTGCTAGTAGTAACTGTAAGAAAATACAAAAAGTTAAAACATTTTAGTTAAAAAAAAATCAATATTACAACAATAGTTAAAATTTTTTGAGGTATATCTGAGTATATATTTTTATATATCAGATACTTTAAACTAAAATCATCAGCATTCAATTCATAACAGCACGTATATTTTTTACCAGTTCTATTCTTAATGGAATTAAGTACGAAATTATATTTTAAAATAAAAATGCGTAGAGGTAGAAAGAATAATTTACCCGGCTTTCTAACTTGAAAACTCCATAATTTAACATTAATAAAAAGAAATTTAAAATAATTTTCTCATGAATGAATAAAAATTAGGAAAGAAAAAATTTTCGCGATTTCCAGAGAATCTTTAATATTATACAATACAATCCATAAAATCCATCATGGAAAAGTCATTCAACATTTTGAACTTCATTTCAAAAAGTATGGATTTTAATTACTCTTTTCTGCTATATTTCAAGTCACTTTATCGTAAGAATACAGTCACAAATTTCGAATTCTTCCAATTTCTGAACATTTTCAATTATAATGTTTGACGATCTTGCAAAATGTTTCAATTTACTCCTCGAGTAAAGTAAGATTCTTTTTGATATATTTATCCTCGAACCAATTATATAAGTGCTTTTGAAACGTAATTAAATTTAATTAATTTTCTGCGTACTTAAAAATGCTGCTTTAGAAGATACTTTGATGTACCAGTAACAACTTCCTTTGAAACTTTTTAATGAGAATGTATTAATGACACGAAATTCTTTAATTATCAAAATTAGGAATGATTCAGATCTGTTGGGAATGAGTTAGAATAATCATTCAATGGAAAATTTAAGTTGTTAGCGTCCATTATTTAACATTTGATGATGATTAATGACTGAGCTAGAAATTTCTGTTGCTTCCTTTCAATTCAATTATATATATATGTATATATATATATATATATATATATATATATATATGTGTGTGTGTGTGTGTGTGTGTGTGTGTGTGTATGTCTAATTAGTTTTAAAAATAATTAAACTCCCTGTTAAAAATAAAAAATAAATATAAAGATACAAAACAAAACAATTTCAATTAAAAAGAAAAAAACGGATTTAAAATTGTAGTCATGATTTCTTAACAAAATTTAACTATCTTTGTGTTATCTTCTTTGACGCCACATTAGGCTTAGAAAAATCTTTCGCTTATTGAATGAAATATGAGTATTTGAAAATAAAAATTCCTAAAATTAAAAATATTATAGAAATATAATCAGATATCGTTACTTATATTTAATTTATGTAAAAATAATGTCAAATCAAAGATTCATTTTGCTTACAATGTTCTACTCAATTTTTTTTTACTTTCTTTGATAATAAAGTTAAACTCCATTCAAATTTTTAGAATTTTTATTGACGGTTTCGACTGGATGCGATTTAAATGTTCATTAAAATCATTAAATTAACACTTGTGAAAATATTGGTATTTTGTGAGTCAGACTGCTCTTTTATCTACGTACTGTTTACATTTTGTAGCATTTTCCACTGTTTGAAATTAATATTTGTTATTATAAAAATTAATTCTATTTTCTTAGTTGACTGTGTGTAAACGATATTTATCATTATTTATAACACACATAAAATGTAGAAAACTTAAAAAACATTGTCGAGGTAAAATTTAAGAAAAATAATCAGAAACAGAAGGGATAAAAATTGACTGAATTCTAACAGAACTCTAAAATTCTAAATTACGTGAATCACGTGGAACAAATAAATAATAAATATCAGAGCAAAAATTTACATTACTCTGTGTGCTTTTAACATGAAGAGACAGTAATTTTTTTTAAGAATGGAAAATCATTAAAAAATATATAGATAAGGGAGTAATTTTCAATAGTTATTATTCCAAATTATTAAATTTTACCATTTAAACTAATTTGTTATTCCTATTTTTAGTCTTATATTCTATTTATTTTACTTCGAATTACTATGATTAACTATTTAATGAAACAATTCTGTTTATTTAAAAGTTAGCTTTGAAGTCAGGTTAGTTTAAATTTGGCTCCCTAATTATTATAATTAACATGAATAAAACAATCAGGTAAAATTAATGTAAATATGTGAGAATGTTTGTAAACATTTTTAATATTGATTACTTTCTTATGAAAGGCAAATGACAAACTCAAAATCATGGTTATTTTTCCAACATCAGCAGGATTTTAAGATTTAATATTTTATATATATATAAGTATTTTTAAAAAAACCTCTGAAAATTCCCCCAAAAAAGAGACGTTATAAATTCATTTTTTACAGAAATGTTATTTTATTTACAAAACAATAAATATATGTGATATTAACAACACCAGAATCTTATCAAATTACTTAAATTAATAGAGAGTTTTTGTTTACTTTAAATAGAATTGTATAATAAAATAATTCTTTAATTGATCTTTCTCACATCTTAATAATAATTTATGTTTCTCTGTTGGCCGTGGTAGCCTAGTGGTTAGGATATAATCCTCTTGTCCGGAAGGGCGGGTTTCGATTCCCAATGCCACCAAAACCCCACCGAGTACATGTTATATACGCGCTCTCTAAATCTGTGGTATGAATTGAAGGAGTGTATCTTCTGGTGAAGCCATCTATCGGAGGATTTGAAGAGTAAAGTCGTACCTTCGTGGAGCTCTGACTAAATGAAAGACGTGCGCTGTTGACTTGAATTCGTATAGTCAAGGCATAACCTGCTTGACTTATCCAAGTACCATTAGTAACAAAAACATATTTCGAAGTTATTGAAAATGAACATCAGATGATTTATAATAAAATGAAAATCAAAGCAGTAAATATGAATACAAAAAATCTTAGATTTATTTCTAATTGTTCGCTTAACATTTGAAATTGATTGTAAGTTTTTTTTTTAAAAAAAATAAGAAACATGCAAATTTCTTATAATTAAATTTGTTTACAGCTGCGGAAGAAGAATTATTTAATTCTTACAGAAAATGTTAGATCACTTTATTAATATTTATTGAATAATAAAATATTATTTCATACAAAAATATGTAAAATAACAAACATTTTACGATTGATAACAAACATTTTACGATAACATTTTATGATTGATAGATTACAATTGATAAGTTAAACATTTGTAGTTTAAATAATAGCAGCAGAGTTTAAATGATAGCTTTTAATTTAATGTTATTTATCACATCTTATAAACATTACGGGTGATATTTATACAAAATTGCGTACAGTTATGCTTATAACTTTCATTTAAATTGGGAAAATTCATAAATATATAAGTTCCATTTAGAAGACAAATTCCTTTCCATATTGGCAGAGTACACTTCTACTACAGATCACGATGGTCCACACCCTTTCAAGTACGCCACACCCTTACTCATTCCAATTTAAGCAAACGATATTCTGAGTCCTGATTTATGAAATTGGTGGCAACGGTCTTCATTCGTGCGAGATTAGGGCAGGCGAAAACACTGATTCACGCGTCAAGCACAATAATCCATTTCAATATTTGGAAGCAATTGTGGAAAATGAGAATAAATGATTTCAAGCATTTATTTTCTATTCGTAGAGGTGAATATCAAGTAAAACTGATGTTTAAACAATCAGTTTTGTGCTTTGTTGTTTAATACAACTTCAATAATATTTTTTCTAAATCATATTCTTTGAGAAACTAAAAAATGCATTAAATCAAATTAAATATCTTATTTAAATCAATGAAAAAATTACCTGTTAATATTTTAATAACTATATAACAATAAATTAATAAATTATTATCTCCTATCGTATCATTTATCTTTCTGAGTTGAAACTTTACTAATATTTGGAGAAATGTAATTTATAAATGTATTATAAAATGACGCAAAATTAAGCTTATGAGATTAAAAAAAATATAATTATTATGTAGTATTGAAGTTTTGTTCTAAATAGAATTTCTGAAATTATTTGAATTGATGTGTGCAGTTATTATTGTTATTGCATCAGAGATTTATAAGGGAAATAAAAATAGCTTAATTACTAGGTATTTTATAAATATGTATTTAATTGATCTCTTATCTGCATGTTTTTATCATTTATGAATTCAAAATTAGCTGAAATTTTAAGAGTGAACATGAGAATACAGAGAAAATATCAAATACGATTTTCAGCCATATCTTAATATATATATATTAATGTATAGAAAATCCATATTGATTATTCAAAATTTTAGTGACAAAAAATAAAACGTTCGGCAGCATTAATAAAAAAACATTCAACAAAACATTTTGATTTGAGACATTTGAAATTCAGGGTAAAATCTTTTAAAGCAGATGGTGGTAAAGTTAAGTTGAAAATGATGAAACCAAGTAAAAAATAATCCTAATCCTCACATAATTTAAACGTGCTAAGAATATACGAAACAAAAATTGAAATAAAAATGAAAATCACGTTATATTGGCGGAAATAAGTTTTACTACTTTTATAAGAATAAATAGAAAAAAAAATACGAAGACATTGCTTAAATTTTAAAAACTTTCTCTCTCTCTCTCTCTAATGTCTAAAATTAAAAAAAAAAATATCTATCCATTAAATATAATAAATACTGTAAAATTTAAGTGAAAAAATAATAATTATTAGGACAACTTTAAAACACGGAAAAGTTCTCAAATAATAATACACATATAAACATTGCAAGAAAAAACCTATATAACTAAACGAAAATACGCATTTTCAATTGTTGTTATAAAATTTTATTTTTTAAAATATTTTTATTATTTGTGTAATATGCATTTTCGCTTTAATTTTTGTTTGCTATTTTTAAAATTTTTTCATTGTTTATTTCAATAATTTTATATTTTAGCTCTTATCGTAATTTATAATCCTGATATTTTAAAGTAAGTAAATTTTTATATGTCAAAAAAGAATTATGTATTTTTAACTTCATTCTTGATTTTTCAAAGAAATTAAAATAGAATGAAATGTTTTAAAGGATTTGCAGTATAAGCGGAAATATGTATTGATACATGAACGAGAAACTAATTTAATTGTAAATACAATCTAATTAATAACATGCATATTTCAGAGTATGATTAATAATTTTTAAATATTTTATTTCATATATGATCTCGAGTAGAAAAATAAGTTTTAAAATATTATTTAATATTTATATATTATTTAATATTTATATATATATATATATATATAAATATTATTTAATATCACATAAAGTTATAATACTTAATGTACAGATATTTTTATGTTAATTTTTAAAAGGTTATTTTACTTTAAAATTTATTTATTTTTAATTTGGAATGAATGAATATTTTAATAAAACAGATAAGAATATATAACTAAAATAATATTAACTTTATTAACAGAGGCTTAAATTTAAAATGAAATTACTCGTTTATTGTGAGAATAAGATAAAATTTATATAAACATTAGACATGGCTCTTTACATAAAACTAAAATAACGTAATATTTAGCAAATAAAAATATTTACTCTTTTTAAAATAGAATTGGACATTAGTTTTCTACTCTCCTCTCTTTATTTATACTTTAAGATTTTCTTCCCTTTTAGGAATTTTTTAATTTTTTGATATAAATGTAAAGCAAAGTTCACTTTGATTCACTGATTTCTTTTTTTGTTCATCAAAACTCAAATAAATTTTTTGTTTGATTTTTAATGAAAAATTATTTTATTTTATGTTGCGTAGGAATATGATCAAATATGTACTTTTTATTTGAAACAAATGTTTTTTAGTTTACATTTTATGGCATTTTTATGTGTTGGTTTCTTTTGATGAATTGATATTAATAAGAGGAACTATTTAATAGCTGAAGTTAAAAACTACGAATCAATGAAGTATGAAAAATAATTTTTATTTGAAGTACTTTAAACAGATTTTCGAATTTAGAATTTTTTTTTCCTTTAAATTTTTTTTTAAAAAGTCCATTTAATACACTGACATAAAATGACCTTAGTGAAATCTGAAGTATATATATATTAAAAAAGTAAAATTTTATTTATTTAAAAGGAATATTTGCTTAAAGTTTCCAATACGTTTGTCAACATTAAAGTAATTTGATATTTCCTTTCTTAACATAAAAAAGAAAATTTATTTCACGGAAAATGTAAAAAACAGCATGAAATTTAAATTATTTGATAGTTATTTTTGGATTATATTTTCTATTAAATTATCCTTCGTAAAACTGAAATATTTTTTAGAAATATTAAAAGCATTATTCTTAAAACTAATTATCAATACAATAGAAGAAATATAAATAGTAAATGGCCCTGAATAAGTTAATATATTTTAAAATTAGAAAGCTATTTAATGGGAAAATTTATATTGATATGCAAATTAATCCATATGCAAGTAAGAATAAATTAATACTTAATGAATTTTTAATATACATAGATACAAAATAGTATCTTTTTAATATTGGTTTATGGAAAGAAAAATATTTTTTTAATCAAAGTTTATTTTTATTAAAATGTCTCACTTTTCACACTGTTTAACTCAGAATTCCTTTTGCCTCTAAATATTTGCATATCATCAAAAAGTTTAGTAAATTTTGATTCAATATATTTATGTTTATTATAAGCTTATTATTACTTTAAATAAATAATAAAAAAAATCAAAATATTTTAACAAGCTCAGTATTTTTTTTATCTAAACAACCATCAGCCACATGTACTGATATTCTGAAAACATATTCATAAATAAATAAAAATAATTATAAAATCAATTTATATCATAGTTAGGAAATATTGTTAGATGTATAGATAAGGAATATAAAAATATTCAAACTATAAAATGATTTTGAATCTTAAAATGAAGTATAAGAAAAATCAAAGCTAGCAATATTATACAATTCATCTGATTTTAAAAATGAGTTTATTTTAGCTCTTGGAAACTAAGTCAAATACAAAACAAGAATAAAATTGCACTTATTTCACATTTAAAACAAAGTTATTTTTAATAAATTAAAATTATTTATTAACGTTAGAAGAACAAATCATGCAACATAAGCTAATTTATTCTTTCACTTGATAAATATTTGATATTTTTATTAACAGTTTAAAATTATTTCACCTATTTTTTGGTCAATGCATAAGTTATTTTTGATGAAATTTTGAAATAAGATTTTAAAACCCTCAAGTAAAACCTTAAAGAGATAAATAATAAAATGTAATAGAAATTGAGTACTGTATTCTGGAATTATATAAGATTCCAAAAATTCCTCCCTTTTTATGCCAAATAAAAATAAATTAATGAACTCCAATATTTTGCATTTTAATATTTCAAACTGTACTAAAACACAAACAAAAATCTGAATAAAAACTTTACAAATATTAATCGTTAAAAAATTTTTTACCCATTAAATGGCATTTTTTTCCATACATTTTATCACAGTATCTTTGAAAAATATTTCATGTTTTTAACAAAACAAATTACCTGTTTGTATATTGAAAACAAAAAAGAAATTAACCCTGCCTGCATTTATTCTTAAATTACTCATAAATGTTACTCTTTGAGTGTCAAACCACTGGCCTTAGTCGTTGCCTTTGACATAAAGTCAAAATGGATTGTTTAGATAAATTTCTTTCTAACTAACTAGTGATGATTGACTAGGAATAATTAACTAGTAACGAATAATGGGAGATTTTTAGTAATTTATTGTTATCAAAATTTTTCTCATAATGACGGACTCCAAAACTTGATCATGTGTAACATAATGTAGTTACATATTACGGAAAACTATCACAGCGTAATAGTTTTGATAAAAAAATAAAAGCATATTCAATAATTAATGGCACTTAAATAATGATTTGGCATTAGAAAAATTTAATTAGAAAATTGTCAAATAAGCAGCTTGTTTACATGAATGTATGAAATGTAAATTTATAGATTCTTTTGATTATTTAAATACTTTTTCCCAATAGCTTATGAAAATTAATGAAATATTCTAAATAAAAACATTTTACATACACAAATATTACCACAGAGCTTGATAGCGAATTCTAACAAGAAAATAATGAAGAAAGTTACATTTGTGTGTGTCTGCATTAATATTTTAATTTCATAGTTCAATAAACAAATTAATAATAAATTTAAGGAAAACATTGATTTAATTATGCTTTTTACGTTATGAAGGTTAAAATATCCTTATTAATTTATTCGTGTGATAGATTTGGTGATTCATACAAAAATTTATTAGCGTGTTTATTTCATTTTTATAAATAAATTTGCTAATACTATAGTACAAAATGTGTTATAAACAAGCTCTATAAAGCCTATACATTTTCATATATATTCGACAGTAAAATAAATTTTATTATGGGATATATATATATATATATATATTTTATATTTATATATGTATATATATACATATATAAATATAAATAAATAAATAAATAAATAAATATATATATATATATATATATATATATATATATATATATATATATATATATATATATATATATATATATATATATATATATATATATATATATATATATATATATATATATATATATATATATATATATATATATATGAGTGTGTGTGTATGTATGTATGTTCAATCATGTATCAATTGTAGGTGCAACACATTATAAGTATCTCTAAATATATATAAATCAAACATTATAACACTTAACCGAATAGTTCTACATACACACAATTAGTATCGTTATGAATAGTATGCGTATTCTAAATTCTCTTACATACGACAATTCTGATGTATTCTCCCCATAAATTCAATTCTACATCACCAAATCTTTCCTTTGGATTTACGAGAACTGTAAAATAAGCTTTCATGGTTTTAAGCAATCCGGGCTCAAAGAAATTGAACAAGTATACATAAAGACAAGAAATAGACGCGAAAAAAAAAGAAAGGAATATCAAAGGATTCTTATAGCAAGGAGGAAAAGAAACCAAAAAGGATTTTTTTGAGATACGAATATCACATAGAGATATGCTTTATTCTTAAAAACAAAAACCTCGAATTCTTTCATGAGACCTTAGAATTCTTTTTTTCACCTGAACGGCATTCACTTTTGTTATGCAAGAGCGTTGTCTCAGCAAAGTAAAACATTTTCATTCTTTTCCTGTTAATGCGTGGGGTAAAACACAAATATATCAAGCAGGAACTCTTTTTATTTTTCTAGAACCGGTCGCATCAAAACCGGAAATCTTTTCAAATTTGCATACATATAGAAAATCGTGACAGCGAAGAAAATGTATAACTTTCCGAATATACTTTTGTTTTTCACGCTATATTCTTCCGTTAAGCATACGAAGGAAATAATAGAAAATTTCTTGAGATTTACTCAGGAAAATTTAAGAATCAGAAACTAATTGTATTCATCAGATGCTGGCTTGCTTATATTTATCACTTATATTCATATATTAGAACGATCAAAAATATTTGCTTGAGGTAGATTTACATAAGAAATAAGGAAACTCCTTGTTATTGGTGTGGAAGATAAAAACAGATTGCATAAAAATGCAAAAGTAAAAACATATTATTAAATATCATTTTAAATTATGTTGCATTGTTTTGTTCATTCACAAAACTTACAATAAGCATATCCTCAAACATACTGGAGCAGTGAAACGATATTAATAAATATTTGATTCATTTTTTAATAATAATTTAAAATGGAATAAGAAATTAACAAAGAGAATCTTAATTATGAGACAAATTACACACACACACACACACACACATATATATATATATATATATATATATATATATATATATATAATTTTATGCTATTAACTTTCAAATGATTTAAAAAACTTTTAAGGAAAATAAGTATTTATAAAATGATGAAAGAGTTATCAGTATAAAATTTTAATCAAATATTTAAAGATTAAAAAGAAAGCAAAGATAAGAACTGAATTTAAACTTAAAATAAAACAATCTAATTAATTATTTCTAAATAAAACGAAACTAAGATAAGAATATCTTTTTTAAAAGTCTGAGAATTGTGGTTCATTTATTTAAAAGTTATTTGCACTTCATTAATTAATGTTTTTCTTCAAAATTTGAGTGTAAAACTCAGTAAAAGAGAGAGAGAGAGAGAGAGAAAGAGAGATAAAAGTTTTATCTTTCAAATGAAAACACACGCTTATAAAAAATACAAAAATTATGAAACACCACCAAACATTAATTTTTAAATTATCTGTTTAACTCAACATAGGAACTCGGGGCACATAACTACAGTTATTCTTTTAAAGTTTGGAAATTTTACTGAATTTCATTAACTCCATTTGATTTTTGAAAGCTCTTTACACTAAGTTGTAAAGGAATTATTAATGGAATATATTTAAAACTCAATTTAGAGTTAAAATGTATTTTTATTAAAAGTAATAATAGACAAAGAGAAACTTGTTTTTAACCTTTAAAACTCATCAATTTAGAATAATTATTAATGCTAAAAAAAATTGCAAAAAAAGTTCGATATTAACAGTCATTTTTATACAGAAAATATTTTCTTCCGTAATTAAATTAAGAGTTCTTAAAATTAATTATTAAAAGTATTTCGTAATAAAATTTAAGGAATTTGCCAAGAATTAAATTAACAAACGGTAGAAAAACATTGTTGAAAGTGATAAAAAAATTGTATTTCATATATTTCATATTATTTTCTTAAAAAAACGTTTATCTTTAACTTTATTCAAATTAAAAGTTAATTAAATCTTTTTCATTCTAAACCTGATTAAATTAAATTATTCCTCATAAGCATTTGACATTAACCGAAAATCAAAAAAATAATTTTTCTTCAAAATATAATAACGTTTGTCCAAGAAATGTTTAAGGCGATTCGATTATTAAATAACCATATCACACTTCCATTGTTTTGTTGCATAATTTTTGCTTTAAATAATCATGGGTATTAAAATGTGCTGCAAAGCTTTAATTAGCTTTTAAATAAATTAAGCAAAGTAAATAAAAAAGTATGTCTTCGTTAAAACTCAGTTTTCTTTCTGAAGGGGTAAAAAATCTAAATCAATAACTTAGAAGAAATTAAATTACATAAATTATGTTCCCTTTCCACAAAATAATTAACTCTTAGCATCTGGAGAACCATAATTATTATTAAATTTGTTTTGATTTATGAATATAAGATAATTTTTTTTCTTTTATTCAAATATAATTGCCTACTACAAAAATCATGAGTTTCATTTCGAAAAAAATTCTTTTTTTATAATGATATCTTTTGTTTTCTAAAATTTAAATTTAAATATAACTTATAAATTTAATTCCTTAGGTCAGAGATTCTTAACTTATAGGGCATGCCCCGTTAAGGGGCCAGACCAAAATAAAAGGAAGCAGCGAAGGCATCCAAGAGAAAATGTTTAAAAAGGTGATTGACTGACTGATAGGACACATACAAAACAAAATAAATTATGATATAATATTTAATAATTAAGTTACTAAATTAAAAACATCTGCTTAATTAAATTCAAATCAAATTTAATAATTATTAGTGACTTCTTTGAGTCAGCCGTGGAGAGCAAAGCTTTTTAAAGTAAATTTTAAGATTTTAAGCAGACACTCTCAATTCTGTTTCCATATTTGACTGAGGTTTATATTTTCCTTCAAAGAAGCAAATGCAAAAGCCAACACATCTTGAGGACACATCTGAATGTTCGAGAACTTCTTGCAAAACCACAAGAATGTCCGATATAACGGGAGCTAAACTCATAAAAAGGCGCAAAATTGCTTTTCCAATACCTGAGAATGGATGCTGTCAAATGTCAATAAATTTCCCTATTCTTGGTATTTTTAAAATTAATGTCTACATTTACGCCAAAATACTCAAAAAAACATTATTATTGTAAACTAGAAAGCGCAATGAAATGTGTGATTGAAAATCGGATGGCGAATGCTAAAAGGACGAGAAAGACTGCCATGAGTACATTTGGATTTCAGGACACCAGTTACCTCGATGCTAATACAGAACTCAGTCAAGTCAACTCTGAAATCAGTTACATTTTTCAAAATTTTTAAATTACAGAATAGCTCTCCGATTATACAAATCCATTGAGACCGGAATGCATCCAAATAATCAAAAATTCTGTTAAATGGATTTTTTTTGAAAAAGAGATCTATTTTAGCTAATTATTGTACGTTGAAATATGCGAGAAAAATGATACATATTATTAAAGGAAAATAATCAATTAATTAGAAAAGCAACACTTACATTTTAAAGTACTTACAGGTGCTTTTTATTGAAATTTATGTATGTACAGTGCTGTAAAAGAAAGGTATTGCTTGCTAAACCACTTGGTCAGAGTAAGTTTTTTCACTCCCTTCATCCGTTTTCGGGAAACCAAGTTGTGTAACCCCTTGACAGTGAGAATTTTCTTGTGGTCTCAATGAGGCTGATGCTCTATCCATTTAAAAGAAGTTTTGAAACAGGTAGTTGCTTCATTTGCAGATGGTTCTGTGTCTGGTTCAACTTGGACATTCATCTCCTTAATCATCATTTTCAATAAGTTTACGATCATTTATAAGTTGAAATCTAGGGTCTGATTCATAATCCATTCTCCTATATCTTCAAAACTATTTCCTGAAAACGCCCAGAAATTTTCAAAAAAAAAAATTTCTGAATTCCTCAAGTAGCATGTCATTTACAATTTCTTCCTCCTCTTATTTTTACCTTTTCTTGAGTTTTTCTCCCATTTTCTCATTTTTTTCCTCTCTTCACTCTAATTTAATTTTCAAAATTATGAAAGCGATTCGGGTATATGGAGTTTGGATAATTGGAGTACTCTTGTAGTTTATAAAGTCTTTAATACTTAGTTAAAAACTTTGTTAGAAATTCTAATAAAAGGTTCACTTATATAAAATGCGGAAATGCTTAGGAGTCAGGAATTGTTAAAACACAAAGAAAATTGAAGACAGTAGGATTTTCAATTTGCATGTAAATATATAAAGCGTCAAGAAACTATTAAGAGTTTGACCGCGTAAGGAATCACCTACCAGCTGTCTTAAGCTTACGCTTAAGGCATTTTAATATCTACCAAGTAGACTGTTGTCTCGAAGGAATTTAAAAGTGGTAGTTAGGAATTTGATTCCAGATGCCATGGATTGCTTTGTCAGTTCCTCAACTGTCATCTTCTGAGTACGAGGGCTAATTAGACCAGGAAATACAGCTTAGAGTGGATTTCCAGCCACTACAAACATCCATGGCCAAGGTGGGATTCGAATCCATAAATCGTTGAAACGAAGGGAAGAGCACTAACCATTCGGCGGCCAAGTTGGCTGCTTACAGGAAGGAAATAACAAGTTGCTCATTTACTTTTTCAAACTTCAGCATCAAAGTTTATTTTGAAATAAAAACATAAACAGTTAATTTTGATGTAAATTTTTACTTTATTAAAATAAAACATTTTACAATTCAATGACGAGATGATATACATTTTTGATCACCAATGAAACTCTATAAAAACCTAATTGGTTAGGTTTCTAATACTAAAAAAAGAAGAGAACTGTAACAATTCGACTACCAGTTCGGTTCAGTTATTATGGAATAATAGTATATTTGTATTTGACATTATGCCATAGACATTTAGAGACCATTTGTAATTCATTTAAACTACAAATAAATTACAAATGGTCTCTAAATAATAATCAGCTAAATCCATTTGTAATTTTTTGAATATCCACCGAATTTTCTCATTATTCAGCATGACGTTTTATACATAAGAAAACCATATTGACATGTCGTGATAGTGGAAACTCAGAAAACTCTCAAGCACCTACCCTGAAAGATACAGAGAACGGAAATGCAAGATCATTTCCGGTTGGACAACAGATGGTGGGATTGAACCCGCGACTTTCCTCTCTTGAAAAATTCTGTCCTTCCACATGGCTACGGTGAGCTTATTAATGTTAACACTGGATTTTAAAACAAAAATATTTTAAAAATATAGGAAATATAAAAAAAAAACATTGTATAAATAGTGTGGGAAGATAACATTTATTCTTTTTATTAAGGGATGAAGAATATCGTAAATGTTCTAATGAAGTCTGACAAATTATAAGCATTTTGAAACTTTGGGTTTCATTAAACTTGTAAGAAGTTCTTTAATCTTTTTATTCTTTCGTTCCTCATCTTAGTTTCAGAATCTCGTGCAATTCAGCATTCTCGTGTTTCTTTTTAGAATGTTACTTGTTTGAAGGAGTAATTTCTCCTTTTAGAATGAACTATCATTTCCAAAAGTTTCCTGACAGTTTCCTCATTCTTAGAATACTTTATGCGCACGCACGCACACATTTATATAGATATTGTACATCAATGCATATAAAAGTTAAAATACAATCTTAATTAGGAGTTGTTTTTAATATAAAATGTATATACCATAGTAGTATGAAACAGCTTTAGTGAAGTTGTACACATCCCGTGCTTTGGTCAAGAATGAAAAATTCTAGAATTTTTCAAAGCAGCAGAAATGTAGTAGTTCGATTTTCGAACGTAACTGTAATTTAAGCACCACGATTTTTAGACATAATACCGCTAGAAATATCTAAAATCATAATAGTATATACACATATTGAAATGACAAGCTCATAAAAGCAAAATATTGAAAAGGAAGAGGAAACGAAAAACATTAATGGATGTTGAAACGGAATGTTTCAAAAGAAAACAAGCCCAACCAAAGTGACTTTAGAGCCAAATCTGTATCAGGATCCAACAATATCAATAATTAAAGTTAAGAAGTAATCATAAACAGTGCATTTGCAGCAAATTAAGAATAATATAATGCTTAGATCATAATATTAATACAATAAAAAATAGCTCTTAGGTTAGGTTACATTATTACATGATGTTTGTGCAGCTACCTATTTTTACCTACCAAACCTGCTTTGTCACCATATGGTGAATATAACAGTTAGAACTCTTTGTAAGTCATCCGAATATCCACCATAAATGATTTTCCAGAATGACTTGCATTTGGATAATAATTAGCTTAAGATTAAATCTGTGTTATTTAGGATAAATCTGGAAAACTCCTAAGTTCTTAACCTGATAGATTTTCATGTATAATATAGAAAAAATCTATCTAATCTTATTCAACAGAGATTGGAATTTAACTGAAACAGTCCTTTCCAAAAGTGCGATTTTATTAGAGGCCACGGTGAGATTCTAAGGCAGAAGCCACATAAAATACTCAATTGCCACCTAAATTTTAGCAACGATTAAAGGTTGCGGTGCATCCGTAACAAATCTCTCCATACAACTACAACTGCCACCAGAAAAAACAAAGTGTTTACGAAATTTTAACATTTATAGCATTCCAAGCCTTATAATCTTCTGCTATGTCACGGATTAAATCTGATATCTTTCGGGAACCAAATTGACGAGTTTTCCTCTAAGATTACTGCTTCCTTTACGAGTTCCTGTAGACTGAATTTATTCAAGAAACTTAAATTTTAAGGAATGTTTTAATATTAAAATTCATGATACAGTATTTGTATGCTACATACTATTATGTGGATATCCCCTTGAAGTTTAAAAATTTTTTTTTACTTCAACTATTATAGTGAGAAAATCTTGGAAACTATTTATGAAAGCCATTAATTTAACAACAAATACATAATTAACAACAAATACATAATCGCAGACACTTATTCAAGAATCACCGAAATACTTTACATTATAAATACTTATTAAAAATACTTTCATATTATTAAATATAATTCTATTTTATTACCCTCAAGTTTTTGGCAGTTTTCCAAAAATGTGAATTCATACTGTCTGAAAACTGAAATTATTTTTTTATCTTTAAAAAAAAAACTTTCTCCCTACATATCATTCAATTGTAAATATCATTCATTGAGAAAACTCAAATTATTTAAATGCATAATTTTTAAAATAATCTGGGATATTTCAAAATGTATATGGATACCCAAGAAGACCTAATTTTTATATTCTTTCAATTCCTTATCTTTTAATAGTATTTCAAAACATAAAAGCTATTGGTAAATTTAATACCTCAGTTTCAAAAATTAATCTTTACTTTTAAATAAGTCGTTATAAATGTCATTCTTGTCACACAATTAAATAATTTAAATAATATATTTGATAATTTGACAAATATACAAAAAAAAGTCTCATTCAGAAAATGTATTGTCCATATTCATTTAGCAGTTATTTTATAATTAACTTGGCAAAAAAATTAACATATATAGTTTCAGTTTATAAAGTAATAATTCTTAAAAAAAGGAGTGATTAATTTCTTAGATAAACATTTATTTAACAGTTAACCTTTATATTCTTAACCACAGATGCTTGTCCACATGCCTTCTACGTCGCGATATTTAGCTACAAAAAATTACGGTGATAACTATATGCTTGAATCTCTGGTTCAGTAATACGTGTCTTCAATTCCACATGGGCGTGTATGCGTTTTATAGTTCGAAATCAACTTTGAACCTTATTTCCTGATTGAACTAATCCTGCTAAAGAATAAAAAGGATTATGAAGAAAAATAAACCAACCGATAAAATAAAAATTATCCATTCTCTATCAAAAAAGTTATTTTGAAAAAATATCTTTTTTTATGAAGAATTTATTAGTTTCATAATTTTATTATCTCTAATGATATATTGTTTAGACAAACGAATTTTACCTGGTAAAAGAAAAGAAATATAGTTTGAATCCACAGTACTTGTGTCACAAAGCAGCTATTGATTCATCTTCATGTAAAACTGATTTTATAAAGCAGAATTTACAAACAACTAATTTCCCTAGACTCTTCTGAATTTTCCTAAAAGTATTTAAATAAATGGTACAGTTTATGATTGATAACACTATGGTACACTGGTTCTATGAAAATTTTAAAAATAAATTGTTGACAGTTTTATTCAGTTTTAGAGTAAATGTATAAATTTAAAACACGTATATCTTTCAAACTTGTTAACTACCATCAATATTATTCACTTTATGTATGAAAGCTAATTTATATTTTTCATTTGTATATCCACATTAGTCTAAATTTTACTCATTAAAAAAAGTTTCAGAATAAGTCTAGATAATCCCAAGTTTTTATGAAATGTCCAGAAAGAAGCAATTGGGAATGGAAAGTGGTATATTGCATACATCATTAAGCATGCATCGAAATGTTTTTAATTTATTTTACAGAAAATTGCGCAAAAAAAAAGTTTTTTGACAGATGTTGGAAAAAACTATTTTTGACATTAAATCGTTGAAATATTGTTCTATGTACTATTGTTGCCATAACATAATTCTGAATGTTTGTCGGTTTGAATACTTAGGAACCAATCAGTGTTCTTTTTTTGATACATATGAATACATCTATACTACATTAAGTATTTACAGATTCTGCAGATGTACACGTATATCTTAAAACAGTCATATACACAAATCAAGTACCTTAAAAATGTTAATATATTAAAATAGGTAATATATTAACTAATATAAACCAACAGTAGGCCATTTTCCTGTACCAAAACACAGTTAAATGAAATTTATTCCCTTAACTTGAAATTGTTTTGGTATTGTTAATGATAATATTTAATATCAATTTTTATATATGTATTCATATTTTATTTTATTCCTGAACAGCTAAAGATGTTATTTATGAATTTCAAACTGATTCAATATAGAATAATCCCACTTTAATAACGTTCTTGGCGAAATCAATGATAATTAAATTTTTATAGCTTTTATGAATAAAAGTTCAATATATATATATATATATATATATATATATATATATATATATATCTCTATAATATATATATATATATATATATATATATATATATATATATATATATATATATATATATATATATATATATATATATATATATATATATATATATATATATATATATATATATATATATATATATATATATATATATATATATATATATATATATATATATATATATATATATATATTGCTCTCGTTAATTTATATAGACTGTTAAAAAATAATCTACTAAAAATGTAAATAATCTAGAAAAAAGAACTGTTGGCAATATAATGTGAAGTAATTTCTCATAAAAGTGGCTAAAAAAAGTCAGACGAGAAAAAAAGTCGTTTTCTCCTTAATAAAAATGTGTCTGGAAGCAACATTTGATAAAAAAAAAGTTTTGTCTTGTATGGTGTGAAAAAAAACCCGTTCCTACAAATGGAATTTTTTGTTCTTACTATGAAAAAAAAATCACTTACAAAAATATTTTCTTTTTCTATTTCGAATCCTTTTAAATAGAAAAAAGTTCCCACTTTCTGGAAACAGTTTGTTATTCTTTAGGAAGAAATAGTAGAGTGGAACTTAGAATAGAAACTCAGAAAGGTGGAACTTTTAATACTATTCTTTTATATTCCATAAAAAAATTCCGAAAGCCTTGGAAACAATTGGAATGTGTAATTTTTCGACTGCTTAACTTTAAAGCTTTGAATTTACATTATAGAACGAAATCTATAAAGATTTGTATTAGGATTTAAGGTATTAATTCTCATGTTTGTGAAAGCTATGATATCTTGAAAAAGCAATCATAAACATAAATATATTATGAATTATCCTTTTTTTTCTAAAAAAAAATATTTTTATACCTTCTTGAATACTGCGTTTTTAAAATCGAAAGAGATGGAGGATTGTAAAAGAGATAGTAAATAGAATGCTAAGAATTCTTTTATTCGAAATCAATTGTAAAATAATGTTTGTTAATAAAGGAGCTCGCTTAAGATGAGTATGGCAAAAGTGTTTTCATCTTGCGAAATGGTAAGGAAAAATATTTTACTACTCTCATGAAAAAAGTGATAAAAAAATTCTAATTTTTTTGTATTAGGAATTGTAAGATGAGGAAAGTGTTATTTTTTAACCGAAAAAAAGAGCTGTATTGTTCATCTATTTATAATATTATTTAAGAAAATGTAAATCTGCAAGATACTTAGTTTGGTACATTAATCAATTTTCGAAACAGATAAATTATCCATGAACTATGAAATCAAAGAATGTGAATCTTAAAGACATGAAAAGTTTATCTAACATACTAAATAATTGAATATCTCATTGCTGTTGGAAATCTTGTACATTTATAGTATAGAGGTCATAGAACAGACATCAACAGGTTTTAGAACGGACATTAACAGTTTTTAGAACAGACATCGACTGATTTTAGAACGGACATAAATATGTTTTATAATGGAGATTAACAGGTTTTATAACAGACATTAACAGTTTTTAGAACAGACATTAACAGGTTTTAGAAGAGACATTACCAGGTTTTAGAAACACATTGTCAGGTTTTAGCACAAACATTAACAGGTTTTAAAACAGACATTGATAGGTTTTAGAACAGACATTGACAGGTCTTAGAACAGACATTGACAGGTTTTAGAACAGACATTGATAGGTCTTAGAACAGACATCAACAGGTTTTAGAACTGACATTAACAGTTTTTAGAACAGACATTGACAGGTCTTAGAACAGACATTGACAGGTCTTAGAACAGACATTGACAGGTTTTAGAATGGACATTAACCGGTCTTAGAAGGGACATTAAAAGGATTTCGAATGGACAGTGGGTTGTTATTACGAATATCTAAAGAGAAAATTCGGAAAATTGGTATCTAAAAACAACTATAAAAGTGATTCCGCACACAAAAAGCAGAAACACATCATTAGTCTCTCTTTATTTAAAAATGTAATAATCGTTGTTTGCTGCCAATCTTCCTACAGATCATTGCCTAAATACTAAGTTCTTTATCAGCATCAATTAGAATTAACGTTGTAGATTGTCTAATTGTTAAGAACAGCTCTAGGACTATCTAGTATAGTATTTCTTAATTATAAATTTATTTTGTATTAAACTTCACAAAGGTACGAATATATATATATATATATATATATATATATATATATATATATATATATATATATATATATATATATATATATATATATATATATATATATAATATATATATATATATATATATATATATATATATATATATATATATATATATATATATATATATATATATATATATGTATGTATGTATGTATAGATATAGATATAGGTATAGATATATATAGATAGATAGATATAGATATTCATTTGGTAATTTGGTAAGCAATTCTTTAATAACAAACAAAATTTTGCTATAATTTAATGGGTAATAAATTTTTATAATCCAACTAAAAATTTAAAACTTTCGAATCACATTTTAAATTTAAAATAGAGCTTTTTTTAAACTATGATAAAAAACTTACAATCTTAAATAGTTAAAATGTAATTTAAATTAATATTTAGAATGATTTATAATATCGTTACACAATCAAAAATGTTCTTAAGGTCAGAAATGTGCAGTTTTCCCGATATTAAATAACATAACTAATTTAGATAAATACTTATTTGTTAGTAGGATATTTTATTTTTTTTCTGGAGGAAGATATTAGGTTGCATAAAGATCTTAGTAAAGCGTTTCTAGACCTTGTATTAAGTAACTTTAATACCATGTATTAAACATGCATGATTTTATATTTTGGCACGAATCAATCTAAAAAAATTAAAATAAAAAGTTGTTTTTAAAAAGATAAGATTCAGAAGAGTCATTGTCTTCATCAATCTGATTTCCATTTCTTAAAATCAAATAATTTTCCTTTCTATAGCAAAAAACAAAGGGAAATATATTTGAATCTGTAAGTAGAACTCTTCCAGCTGAGTTAATTTTTCTACATTGTACATGGAAGTGATTGCATTTATTTTTTTTTTTCGTTTTATCTCATTTCATTTATTTCGTTCCCGAAAAGTACTGGTGGAGCGAGAAATCGAGCTAGAGTCTAAAGTCGAAACAGAGTCCAATGGAGAAATATTTATAAAAATTGAAAGCCATTTTTCGTAATAATGTCAGCTGTCACATCCACTCAAGTCTGAGTAAAAAGACGGGTAATAGAGTTTCACTAAATCCACGCGATCGACATCCCTGCCGGGTATACGTCTTTTACTCTGTCTCGAGACTTGTCATGCAGACAGTTTTCTAGATTATTATTTTTTTTCTGATTCGGATTTAGGATAAGGGCCACTTTATTTATTATGCATTGGGTCAGAGAGAGGAGCTTTAAAACATCTTTATAATGTATATATATATCAGCGAGAAAATTTCATTTACATAAATTTTCATGATATGTAGTATTTGATTCGAAATATCATCAGACATAAATTTTTTATATGCATAATAAATCGTATATTTCAAACTACTGATATTCATTTATAAAATTTAAGTTTAAAATAATTCTACTTTACTTTTCATATGTGTTCGTTTTATATGAATGATGTTGTAAAATTAAATGTATCATAAAATGTGAAGTAAGTTAACTCTAATTTGGTAATATAATACTACAGTTCAAAGCAGTTATATCATAGTCGCACTTAAATATTTAAATTAAATAGAATTTTTTTAGATAATTTAGACATTTCATTAGAAATGAAAATCATAATCTGCAAAAATAGTAATACCTTTTCCTCAGATGTGTATACTATGGTACCTAACTACTATAGTACCTTAGAGCTGAAAAATTCAATTGTTATATCAGAAAATAGATTGTTTTTAGTGATTAATTATATAAAATGTACTACTACATTCGATGACAATATCACTTAGTAATTATATTTTATAATAACTAAATTTAAAGCTAAATTCTTACAGCTGGGACGCAATTTGATTACAGCTATTTTCATTATAAAAAATATATAATATTCAAACAGGAAACTATCAATCAATATAAGGTTTCACAAGTAGTGTATATGATCTGCGTAAAATCAAAAATAAGTCAC
Source organism: Latrodectus elegans (assembly GCA_030067965.1). Lineage (NCBI taxonomy): Eukaryota > Metazoa > Arthropoda > Arachnida > Araneae > Theridiidae > Latrodectus > Latrodectus elegans. Next base: position 99,733,313 of record CM057819.1, read on the forward strand.
AAGCAGTTATATATTGTAAATTATTAACATAATTAATTTCATATCAAAGAAAACAGATTTCTATATTATAAATACAGTTAATTATTAGTGAAAACACCTTTGTGGTTGGTTTGAATTAATAATTCCATGAATTGTGGTGCCCAGAATTTGATTAATTTGAATCAAAATTTCACCCCACACCAATTTTACCATTCACTCAGTGTGTATACTGTAACTGAAGTAATCCTCAGGGGAAATTATAAAATAAATATATTTTGCGAATGTATAAAAAAGACATACATCTGCATTATATCAAAATACCTATGGGGAAAATACATTTATTTGTTAAATCAAAACAATTTTCACTATGTATTTCAGTAAAAAATAACTGAATGGTTTTTAAAAACATATATACTAGTTCTTCTATTCTAAAATTACCTTTGGTATGATTTTTGTTTTCTCACAAATACACTTCGAAAACTTCTTGTAGAAGTATGACAGCTAACTATTGGCTTATCTAAATAACATTGAAACGAATACACATATTATAATCCAATAGTTTGACAGATAACAAAATCTTCAGTAAACACCATAGATAACGTTTTTGCTAACTCTATCTTTGGAATAGATGATAGCGATACATCAATTCATCACTTTTACTAATTGATATTTCCTACCTTTTTCCGATTGCTTTCTTGTTTCTCAGTAGCACAATCAGAAAAACAAAATGCTCATTTAGTTTTTTATCGTCCCAACCATAAAATTACTGGAATTGGTAGAAATCAAAAGGGCGTAAACCTGGCTTGCTAAATTCGTATTTCTCTGATATTTTGTATATTAAATAAAATAACAATGAATGTATTTTTATTGGTAATAAAAATTTAAATATTTTAAGGTAAACGTAAATTAAAATATATGTCATGTGAAGAATTGAAGTAATATGTGATGAAAAACAAGTAAAACCTGCTAACTTCATTTTTTCATAAAACTTGGCTAAATCATGTCAGAGGCATTTTAATTATTTTTTGTGTGTCATTAATGGCATTTAGGACAGTTGTAATTACATAAACTAAACTTTATGATAGCTTACAAATGATTTTACATATTTTAGTTAATATTAAATTTTAATATTAATATTATAATAATTACATTAAATTATAGTGTATGTGTGTTAGTGTAATATGCACTAAATTGCATAAAAATTATTTTTATTTCTTTTATATTCTTAAAATTGTTGCAGGTGTACCTGAGTATAATGATTAATTCCCAAAATCACATGAAATGCTCTACCTTAATTAAAACAAATATTTATTAAATAAAATGTTCGTTAAGGTGAAGTTACAAAAACATATTCAAAAACTTTAAAATTTGAAACAATTTTCATTCACTGATTTTGAAGATTTGAAATATAAAATTTTATGCATCAGTGTTTCACGAATCTTTTCACTGAGCATAAAACAACGACATACATTGCAAAGAAAGTTTCTTATATAAAATTGAGATTTCTGAAACTTTTGAAGAAGACATTGTGCTAAATTATTTTTTATGAATGAAGTTTATTAAAAGTATGTATTTATCTACTTTAATAAACTTCTATAATATATCTATAAAATAAAGATTTATCTTCACAAAAACTTTTCAAGTATTTTTTTTTAATTTCAAATTTATTTTTGGCTACAGTATAAAGTTTTAATGAAATTTTGAGTTTATCTGACTAATGACAATTATCAAAATTATCATTTAACTGGGTATTTCCTAACAGAAATTAAGGATATTTAAATTCGTTGACTTAAATTAGGAATATGATAATGAAAGAGAATCACTAAATGCAATTTGTTCTCAAATTGTTTACAGTATTCACAGTTTCTGTATGACCAAATAAGTAGGCCTTAAATGCTTAGGATTTAAAATAAAGATCAGGCAATTTTTTGACTAGGAACTAGATCAGATGTTTTTGAAATTACATTATTATGCTAAAATATTGTTGTAACGCAATTAGGTAGCAAAATATTTTGCTATCGGAAAAATTGAGAATTTTTTTAAAACAATATAAAGAAAAAATTTCCTTATGACATCAAAAGGAAGCAAACAAACTCATCCATTGATTTTTTTAAAAAAAAATCTCCTTCCACGAAGTTTCTCAATTGTAATCAAGTTTCACTAATCATATACAGGAGGGATAAGTAGGAGCTCATTTTTCTGATTCCAATTACAACTACCCTAGAGGGAAAAGGAAGTTAAGAAAAACACAATTTCCATATCATGTCCCTTTAGGGAAAAAATAATCCCTAAAATAAAACTTAAGCAAAGAAGAAAAAGAAATTTTGTTGACTGTTTTTCTCGTATTTCACCATTCCCAGTGGAATGGTGAAACTAACTCTAAGTTTGATAGACCAATCAGGATACAGCTCTTTTCCTGTCTCTAAGCACTTAAGCTTTCATATCCATTAGTTCAACGCACAACAATGTCTTTGATAAGGAACATCAGGCGGTCTACGCCATTAGGACGATGGGATTTTGGAACACTTGTGACTGTGTAAATCCCTATTTCGACTCGGGATTTTTGCGAATGTTTTGCCAGAGTGAGCAATTAGCTGAGAAAGTATTTTTAGAATGAATTCTCTTTAGCAACCTTTAGCTTATAAGGATTTTCTTTTCAGTCATCTTTATATTCCGTGGTCCTTAAGATTTTTTGAAAATTCTCTAATCTCTTAGTGTCTTTTTGGAACAAAATTTATGGGGATTCTGGAGCTGGGGCTTAAGGATTGTTTTATTACTAAAATACTTCTGATGATTAGATAATTTATAGCATAAAGATCATTCTTGGAAATATTTGATAAAATAATTTTCTTAATTACAGTTTAAATAATTTTCCAATTTTATGTATTCAATTTCTAGTTAAATAATGAAATTCAAATTTTTAATCAAGGAAAGATTCCAATACTAGATTTATCATTGATTAGTATTTTGAGAAATTTTCTAATTTCAATAAAAAGAAACAATAATTTAGAAAAATAGTACCGAATACTGTTACATCAATTAAAACAATGATTTAATATCTAGTAATATTGCACAAAGGAGCTGGGATACTACAATATCCCAATTAAATAATGGTTATTAGTGAAGCACTTTCCAATTTAAATATAGTATGCAAAGTTTTTAATTTTGAATTATAGTCAAATTTTAAAATAAACATTTGAGTTTAATATCTTTTTCACTTTGCTCCAGTAGTAACATTAAAATGCGACTAGTTATTTTGACTATTTCTTATTATTTGGGATCACTTTAGTCCAATGATTAAATCCACACTCATTAGAACAAACAAGTACATTCCCACCATAAATTTCTTATAAAAGCAAAATTTAAAATCATAATTATCCTAATCAAGTACTTCAAATGCAACGAATTTTCTTTTTTTATCTCTGATAATAGCATATAAAACTGAAGTTATGGCACGACAGCTCATCTTACTCAAAGCCTACAATGTTCTTATATCTATTTTCCTGACCGAAGGCCTTTGGATGCGAAGCATATATTTCGGTTAGGTGGGTCAGCTAAACGTGAAATCCCCAGCGTTTTTTTCCCAAGCATGCTTGACACTCTTTTATCGACCCACTTGAAAGGATGATTTTGCACAACCATAGGATCAAATCTTGGATCTGTGCTTTGGAAAAACGAAGTTCTACTACTAAGATACCGGGATTCAATAACAGTATCCAATTTCTTAATATTTATTTCTTGCATCGTTACAGAAGAAATCGGAGATTAATCTCTAAAAATTATGGCGAAAACCTATAAACATTATGTTAAGCAAATAATAGAACTGCTAATTTGTAAGTACAGGATTTCTTATCTGGAAATTTGGATATCGGATTATATCAAATGAGAGAGAAACTACAGAACGGCGATAGGTGTAAGTTAACTCTAATTTTTCTCTGTTTATATCATACAACGTATGTGTAACTATTAACTCGGTGCTTATAATAATGCCATTTTTTATGAAAATAAAGGCATTTCCTGTTTTATATTTTTATCTATAATCTAACTAAATTTCATTGTTGTTCAAAAGGAATTCAAGTATGTTGAAAATACTCCATCTTGGTATAAGGAAACCAATAATTATTGTTCTTACCTGTAATAATAATAACTATCAATTTTGTTTTATCAACCTTATTTAATTACCAGTTAGTAAAACTAATCATTGAGCGCTTAGTATGAGATCGAACTACATACGTTTAATCATTATTAAAAAATTTAACGTTTTGTTAAATTTATAACCTAATAGAATATTATAAATACCATGCAAGAAATTTACTTCTTCTTTATAATTGAAATATTTTCCCCCTGATCTGATCTTGTATAATGAAGACTGACTCACCAATCTTGAAATATAAATCATTTTATAAATGAAGAATTTTATGTAAAATTAATCAAACAGCTATATAATGTGGAATATTCTCTAATAAAATTTATTATTCTTAAAATAAAGTATCCAAAAAATAGATAAGTAAAATTTATGAAATATATATTTAGCATATGAAATTTCAATAAAGATTCTGTCATTTCAATAAAAATATCGATTCTTTTAAATGTGCGTATATTACTTTAAAGTGATAATTATTAATTTTTAATTAAAGCAAAGGACTTGGAAAGATTTAATTATACATTTTTGTTTCATTTTTAATCAAATATTAATACTTAAGAAAAGTATTGCATAAAACTCTGTATAATTAACTTTACAGCTTAATACTAATACTTAATTTACAGTAATTACTCATAAAAAATAAATTTCATTATATGCGAACGAGAACGCATTATATGACCTGATTTCATTTTAAAATAAAATTCAATAAGTGATCCAAAGCTTATAACGATACATTAATACTACTAAGAGTATATCTGAGAGAAAAAAGACTCGAGATTCCCGATGAAACAATTTTATTTTCTGTATCGTGAAATAATAACAAACACAGAGGAGAAACATTGGCTTATAATTGAGAAAAGCTAACATTGCTTTAGGAAACAGTGCCAAAAGCAAGTACTGTAAATCATGAAAGTTCAAGTGAAAGGCTGCAAAAGATACTGATGCACACAAAAATGTCTGTGATTAAAGCAAAACATTTTTTATGATTTTTCTGCTGCATCAAGTTTTCTTTTACACTCTCATGCTTTATTGGATTTTTTTTCTCTTTTGGTGATCACATGGTTTCAATAATATTTGCTATTTTAATGATATATAGATTCCTTTAAATCACTAAATACACTCTGCATAGGCAAATATTACTGCATAGAACGTAGAATAATTTAGTAAATTAAGGGAAAACTAATTTGAGAAGTCATAATTTGTTTACTCCTCCATTATATTTCTTTTATTTTTCAAGTGTAACATCACTATTTCTAGGTAATAAATATAATTGAATCAACAGAAGAAAAAAATTGAGATTAATTAATATGCTCAAAATATTTTTCTCTGAAATGATAACTAATATATCCAACTATAAATATTTATAAAAACAATAGTTACAGTTGTTTTCTTTACTATAATTAACTTAAAGAATGTTTTATTGTAGCTAAATTAATAAAAATTGTTATAGTAACATATTGAAACAAAAATTAATAAATCTCGATTTATTTTAAGCATCTTCTCATCTTTGTAAATAGAAATTATTTTTTTAATAAACTTCTTAAACAATAAAAAATAATATTTATTTGACTGTGGTACTGTGTCAAAAATTATTAATTTTGAACTATTTTTTCCTTATATTCCATATTTAATATTCACTAACGGTAATCAAATTTTAATTACGAGTGCCTTTTTTAAGTTACGAAATATGTTCATTTTAAAATAAACTTATATAGTAATTTTAATTTAAATCACTAGGGCCACCCAAAAAATTCAACTGAATATTTTAATTCAAATAAAAATTCGCTATTAAATCACAGTATATAATTACTGTTATATGCTGTGTTTGAATAAGTTTTAATAAACATTAATATATTTTTATACATAAAAGAAAAAAATAAATGTGTATGTGTGTTTATTACAATCTAACAGAAATTGGTATTTCTTTAACTGCAGAAAATTATAATACATAATGTTTTTGGGAAAATGTGATATATTTTAAAGCAACTGATTTTAATACTTAGATTGGCCTGAATGAATAACACGCTATTATAAATCATACATTTTATAAAAACTATTATACTTTGAAATTAATTCTACTATGAATGGTGAAAAACATAAATACTTAGTTCTTACAGACATTTTATAAGCTTAAATGCTTCAAAATGTAAATTTAAGGAATAATGACAAATTTTAGTTTCAAGTATTAAAAATACTTATTTTATGACAAATCATCTTCACAAGAAGCTGTTACAATGTGGTGGATTAGAGAAGAAAATAGTTAATAAATTGTGAAAATGATTAATCCATATGGTCATCAAAATTCAAGTATCTTACAACATAGGATTTTTTTATGCTTTACATAAAAGTCTCTAATAAACTAGAACTGCACAAGACACTATCAGTATACTGAAACAAAATTCTTAATTTACTTATATGTAAAAATGGTAGCATAAAAACATAAGATTTATTGAAGAAATAATTTTTTTGGAAATGAACAAATATCATAACAAAAATGGTAAAAACCGTAAATAAACTTTTGTTGAATATTTTACCTTAAAAAGGGCAGCTAATGGCTTACTGGAAGAATTGGAAAAAGAGAAACTAAATACTAGTAAAAATATTGATAAATACTGCATTGAAGTTAAATTCTTTGTTTGAACATAAACAAGTAAAAAACCAAAAATTATGAAATTTGTTTAAAATAAGGTTTTAAATTTTAATATAAATATTTATCTGTACAAATCCTAAAGAATTAATGGAAGGTTTTGTAACTTAGAAAGAAAAAGAGCATATTTTTTATATGATTTTTCACATTTTATTTGCAGGAACAGGCTTTTATGTACATGAAATAAACAAAATTTGATCACTTGGATAACATCAAAAAACTTCCATTTTCACTTGAAAGCATTTTATTTCTCTGTTGAATTTGCAGACATGAAGATTAAAACAAGCATTTTTATGTAAATGAATGCTTATTAAGGAAATCTAGGTTATTATTTTCTGAGTAGGATCCATAGATAAAAAAAAATTAAAATGGAAGTTTATATATAGAAAATGTGGGAACCAAATATCTTCATAAATGTTCCTGAATAAAAAAATATGGAAACTAAATTTCAATCAAAAAAGATATAGTATGGTAAATTATATGGTTGCACAAAAAATAAACTGATTATGAGTAGAGAATTGCTCGATGATCTTGGATAAATTACTATTATGAAATATTTCATTAAATTTTTGTAGGTTTTATTACGAAATATTTACCACTTTAATATATTCGTTTATTTATTATTTTTTTTGAAAATATATTTGATGTAAAATTAAAACTTTATACAAATATTCATTATATTTGAATAGTTATTCACTAAAATAAGAAAGAATTGAATGCTTTAGTGGTTAATAGAAGTTTCAAATCTTTCGATACTTGAAAGGGTTTTGGCCATTTTTCTGAAACTAAATATACCAATTCACTCCAAATTAGCTTCATCAAGAGTTTAAAAGTTCCTCAAACAGAGAAGGTTTGATGGCTATTTGAATAGGAAACCGTTTGAATAATTGTTTGGGCCTACTAGGGAGGCAATTTTGATTCCGATTGAGGGGTGGTGAAAAAGACAGATAGCTTCCCCAAGGCAAGCACGAAATCGCAAAGGGCATTGCCTGAAAAGGTATCTTTATCCAAGGAGCGTAATTTGTAAAGAACCCTTTCGTTCCTGAACTCATCTCTTTTAAGTAATTTAGTGCCGGCGACGTTGATTGGTTGCACCGCTATCAGTGACCGAATTCAGTAAAAGGGTGACCCTCTCTGTCCAGAATCACAATCGTAGTTTGAAGTGGTAGAGCCTAATGAGCCACAACTCCGCAGTCAAAGTCAGCTAATATTTGGAACGGTGGCAAGGTTTTAAATGAATCCCCAAAAGAGGGGACGTTTCGATTAGGTCGAGATAAAAGTGAGTTTGGCAGTTGCGTTTAGCTCGTCCATCATTGCCAGTGGCTGAGACATAATCAGGAGTTGTCTGGGATGAATTATAAAATCATTCGCCCCAACTCATATTAACTTCGGAAACTTCATTCATTTATTACATTCACATGCAATTCATATGCCAATTTATAGTTTAAAATAATAAATCTTAAATATTGTTATGAAACTTAACACACAAACTGAAGAAATTAAAATATCCTTTACGGATTACATAAATCAAATAAAAACCTCCGTTGAATTTGAGAAACATTATTCAATCATTACAATAGAAAATATTTTATCTTCGCTTTTGTCATTATCTATAATATGCTTATCATTATGAACTATCAAATTAAGACACTTGAGTCGATAACGTTGCAGTCAAAAATCATTCCAAAAAAATCTTAAATTTAAGTAAAAAAAAGCAAATCGAGCTATGGTAGCTTATTGGTTAGGGCATCGGCTTTCCATCCAGAAATGCAGAGTTCGATTCCCAATGCCACCAAAGGCCTACCGAGTACATGCGATATACGTGCTCGTTAAATCTGTGGAAACGAATATTACTGTGGTCGGTCATTGAGCAGTCATCATGGGTGTAATGGTTTGGAAAAAATGTCCTCCCCCTCCAGATCAGTGTCAAAATTAATGTAATGGATCCCCCGATATCTATCGGAGGAGATTAGAACAAAGTTGTGCTTTCACTTTCGTGGTATTCTGGTTAAAAGAACTCTACTGATTTAAATTCGCATAACCAACGGCATTGCAAGCGTGTCTTGTCCAAGTTTCATAAGTAACAACAACAAAAAGAAAATAAAAACATTTTTGCAGGAAGAAGTATAAAAAAAAATCGCTATTGATATCTTTTTATTCATTCCTAATGTTTTGTTAATCTATAATCTTTTTTCACAAAGTATTTCAACAATGCGAGGAATCTTCAAGAATAAGTAAAAGATTTTTTTTTGTTTCTTTAATTCAATAAACTCTCTGTCAAAGTAAAAATATTCCGAAAATATTCTAGATCAACTAAGAGAAAAAATGCACAAGTATCGAGAAATCTCGAAACATCAATCTTATACCTTCTCCATATTTCTCTCAAAAAGTAGAAAGACACGGTTGAAGTTATATTGTTTTCTCGACGCGCAGCCATTCTTTCCTATGAGATTCCAAATATGTCACAATTTTTCTAATTTGACATTCTTGGATAAGAAAAGATGACCCGAAAGATAAGATATGTTATTTTTCATTGTATTTCAAAAAAAAGTAGAAGAATAAAAAAAAGAAAGCGACTTCTATAACGGGGGAAGAAAAGCAATATATTTTAGTTTTCCTTGCATTCCCACAGCGATATCTTTAACATTTCCCTTCCCGTCGTTAGAAAGGGATAAAAAAAAGTGATGGATCAGTCATTGGCGAGAAAAAAATATCGCCAAATAGTATAAGAGTAGAAAACACCATAAGTTTTCAGTCTCGTTATTTGAACGAAAATATGGTGTAGGCTTTATTACGCGAGCCCTTATTTTACAAAAGAGCCCGAGTTACGAAGCTATCTAACCAGGAAAGTAATTTTCCTGGTGGTTCTATTTTCCTATTACCAGGGATATTTTTATGATCTTCTGGAGTAGTACTTCAATTGTTAAAGGAGCATTTGATGTTAGAGTATGTCTTCTGGAAAAGTAGTGCGTGATTTGTTGGCGGAATTATTTCCTAGTAAAGAAGGGCTTAAATAAATATAGCAGAGAAGAATAATTTTCAAGGAAGTTATTCATAGTATCCAGTTTTATTAATAAATAAAGAAAGATGCTAAAAATAACTTCAAGTAATTCATGTTGATATTAATATCAGCATTAACACTATAGAAATTTTTTTTTACTATTTCTTGTTTTTTTTTTTTTTTTTTTAGTTGTATTTAAAGATATTTCACCATAAAATACTTTTATTGACAATTTTCATTTGTTATTTACTTTTATAAATTTTACAAATTTAAAAAATACAAACTTTTTTCAATTTTAGCGTTTTCTTAGACAGCATAATTGAAGAACATAAAGAGTGGTAATCACACATTTTTCCCCATCTTTTAAATAATATATATAACCAAAATTCTAAAAATTAATAATTAATTTCTACAGAATAATACAAAATTACAAAGCTCTTATGATATTTTTATGGTGACTTATTACGTAGTTTGACTTCAGGCAAATTATAGTATGAAAAATTATTCAAATAATTTAACATCTATGGAATAAATGAGAAAAAAAAACTAGAGTCTTTATACTGAAAAATAAAATTTTGGTACAGGTGCCGTATAATCCATAATTCCAAATTCTGAATTTTTTGGCGATGAAAAAATGTTGCCAGGATGACGTATCGTGACGTAAAATACTAAGGAGACCAAAATAGAATTTTCTGCATAATCCTTATAAGTCTCCATATATATGACGTAATAAAAACGAGATATATAAGAAAATGCCAAATATATCCGCCAAAAAATCACCAATCTCAGAATTTGGCATCATGCATTATACGGCACCTTTGCCTATATTTATAATATATTCATTAAGTTGGTAAAAGAGTAAGAGTGTATACTTATCTATAACTTGTTACAAAATCATCAGAAAAAAACACAATGTAAATTTCAAAAGTTTGTTGATTTTGATCATCATTTTAAGAAATCAAAGCAGAAAGTAAAAATATTTGCATTAAAAACATTTACTAATAGCAGAAATGTAATTATTTGTTTGCATTAACTTTAACAAGACTTTAACTTTAACAAGAATAACATTACACAAGCAACATCAGGGTATGTGATGACGTTGATAGTACGTCACTATGTCTAGATTTTGTTTGGATTGTATGGCAACTATGTGAGGGAATCATTAACCTTATACAATCATAAAAATCATAATTTTAAATTTCTTAATTTTCTGTAAGTTATATATATTTATATCCGATTCCTCCAAGCAGGTAAGGTGGTACAATGTTTCCTATTTTGAGCCCTCCGCTATATGACCAAACCAATTAACCAACGGATGTAGTTATATGATTTTTATAATACATTTACCACCATTTTTATTCTTGTTTTTCGTGAACGGGCTTTATATCATTTCGTTTGTTTCTTTCGAAAGTTAAATTGCGTGTAATGGCTCTATCTTTAATTTGTAGATATGTCAGTGTATATTAAAATTTCCTTTACAATCAATTTCTTAAAATATTTCGTTTTCCTCATTTAGTGGGATATGCTCTTTCGTTTCAAAAGTTACTTGTAATTCAAGTGAAGAATTCATTGAAAATCTATTTTACTTAAAGTGTGTTCTGTTGTTAATTACTATTCACATTGTTAAATACGAAAACTTTATCGCTATATGCGCAAAAATAGCGATTAAATCGATTATATTTTCATTTTCAAAGTAGTATTGCTTAAAATAAAACTGAGACATAATCACAATTCAAAGTTAAAATAATTTAAGTATATTTCTTTAAATAAAACAATAAACAAGTTTACTAGATATCAGTACCCATCTTGAAGGAAATTACATAAAAAAACTAGACGTGAGTGCAATTAATTTTTAAATCAAATATCATAAAATCATAATTTTTTAAACATATTTCCTTTGAAACAGAATTTTTCTAATAAAAACTTATAACTATTGTGATTGTTGCTAGTACTAAAATTGTTAATAATACATTGCCATATTTTTATCAATTGTAATATTTGTGGAAACTCATTTATATAAAGATTCAATTTCATATAAAATTATGAGAGTTTCTTACATCCTATTTTTCCTTACGCTTATGATGAGAATTGATATCGATTGCATATTATTTGCTCCAAAAGCTTGAAACATCATTTGCTTTGTAATGTAAGGGAATGTACAATTAGAAAATATTAATTTAAAAGATTTTAAATTTTATTCTATAATTTGTGAAATCTGTTATACTTATAAACACCCCCCCCCCCGATAACGTATATCATTTTTCTGTAATTATAGTAATTTTTTACAGTAGGAGATTCTTTTTTATTTAAGGCTTCTGAGAAGGTAAATAAGATAGTTCTTAGCTTGAATTAATTTGCAGTTACAGTTAGAAGAAATAGGCTGTAAGAAAAGCAAAGAAGTTTTCCTGATGTGCGCTTTTATTTCTGAAGAACCAATCTTCCAAAAGTACTCTTGAGGGTAAACAATCTTTTTTTCAGAAATTTTTATTTTTTTTAATCCCTTACTTCTAATTTCCTGATCTCTAAATTGATATAATAGCTGGTAAACAATTTCTTCTCTAAAATCGATGAAGAAACAAAAAAATAATTTACTTCCACTTTTTTATACAGAAAATATTTTAGGATGTTAGAAAAAATACTATTTAGGTAGAAAAAAGTACATGTTTTTTGCTTTTATGACTTAAAATATTGAACTACAACTTAGGGTTATTAAAATATTTTGCCTAATTGTGCAATTATTTTATAAAGCACTATAAAAAATTACCACAGAAACTGTTATGAATTAAGCATAGAACAAAATTTCATATATTTGAACTTAAAGTATTATTTCAAAACCAGTTCAGTTTAAAAAACACATATTATAATAGTTATCTCTGAGGAAAAAAACTAGAAGATAATTCTGATATTTCGTTATTCGTTTACATTGGGTGATCGATTAACGGATAATTTGGACTACGAACAAATTGGACACTGAACATTTTCACGAAACATTTTTGTGATCGGACAACAAACACATATTGGGATAACGAATTAAAATAAATTCTTGCGAACACTTATTGGCATTTGGAGCATAATGTGCTGGGTTGCCAAACCTAACCGTCCAAAAATTGGTTTTTCGTCTCTCTTGTTTCATGTTGCTTGACTGTTAAACTTCAAAGTTCTAAAATAGAAAGAAAATCCCAATAGAATATTTATGGCCAAAGTAGGCCATCAATTTTGGTTTTGATTTTATTCAAAATCAAATATGATTGCTAATTGAAACTGATTGCATTTGATTCCATTCAAATCCGAATTCAGACCAATGATAACATCTGCCATTTAAAGTCTTTAGAAGGGGGGATGTCACAGCAATGGTCTTTTAATGGCCCTTAAACCAAACTGATATAAACAAGATTGCGGATCTTTACAATGATAAAGTTATTAATCACTTTCGAAAATCCTCAAATAAAAGAAAAGCAATCGACATTGGACATTTTTTTAGCGTGCCATAAGCAAAAACATGTAAAGGAATGATTAATATACAAGACTATATGTATGTATTATTTTTTAAATAAACTTACTAAAAATCATCACATCCTTTTTTAAAGTTTTATGATCTTCAGTACGAATTAATCTATTTCACAAAAATATTTATGGTAAATCAATGATCTGTTAAAGAACAATTCGGCTAGCAAACATAATCTTGTCAGAGATTATGTTAGTTAATCAATAAATCACTGCATTTTTCAGAATGCACTGGGTAGCTGGCATGATGAGAGGTTAAACATTTGTAAAGTGCATGAATAATGTAAATTTAAAGGACCACAAAACTATAAGAGTTGTTTAGCAAAATGTTTTATAAAAATACATCGTAACATAATCAATTTGTGAGAGACAGATACAAACGGTTACAGTTTAAAATAACCTATAAGTAATGAGAAATATTTTTAATTTCAGATTTTACATCCGTATTGAAAGAATTTATTCTGCTCTTTTTAAGAAACGTTTTTTAAATTCGCCCAAAAATCAACAATTACTCTCCTTTTCATAATGGCGAACTAAATTAACAGCTTTTTCAAGAAGCGAGAGTGAAATTCCATTTCATGCCTGAATACTGTATTTTTGAATCCATTTTAAGATGCATATTCCAGTCTGATTGGCAAAATGTAACTACAGAGTTGCAAACAAATTATGGTAGAGTCTAATTCCTATTGTTTAGATCAAGATGAGTGAGTAAAAGATCTATGCTTGAAGTTATTAGAAATTTGAAGTTAAATCTAAACATATTCTTATCTAATTCTTGATTAAAAAATATGATTTGATTAAATTACAAAACTCCTCTAATTATATGCTATCATTAATAAAGAGTGGTTCTTATTTGTAATCAAAGTTTTATTCATTAATAAAGTGTTTTAAATGAAATTAAATATATTTACAATGCGTAGTATATAATATTTATTTTGCAATTGCTCTGAATTAAATTATTTTTATGGTATGACCATTCAATACTTTGAACTATTATCTTTCAGAAAGGAAAATCAAGTATTAAGTTGTTCACTAATACCAAGGATAGAAATTTGTATTGAACTAAAAAAAACTGTCAGTTATTTTGATTGATAATGAACTGTCCTTCAACACTAAATTGGTGATGAGGTTAGGCATCCTAACCGCTAGAGCTGATTTAAGCATCTTGAAATTAGAAGCTTAATATTACAAAATGGTGGAAAATATTGCAATTTGATATTCAGACGAATACATTTACCACTTCAGACAAGATAATCTTTGTCATTTTATCTCTAATTAATATAAAATATAATATATTAAATATCATAAAAACTGTTTGTAATGTCATAAATTTTGGAGTCCCTCTAATATTACCTGTGTGTATTGTTTATGAAAGCAAGTATACTGTGAAAAATGCCTGGTTCTCATCTCCTTGTTTAGATGATTGTCCATGATACTAAATATTTACAAACATAGAACTGTCATTAGCTAATTACGTGAAATTTTCTACTATAACAGATGAATCATCTACAACTATCTAATTAAAAAGTTTCGTTTTAAACTAATTAGCTAAATATTCAAGTTACGAGCAATATTTTCAAATTAGTTTTTTTGCATAATTTTTGTTATAAGCTTTTAATATTCGATGCTGTAATTCCAGCTCTATGTATCTTAAAGTACAAGAAAAATATGAAGACTTCTAGAATGAAATCAATGCTTTCAAATTCTTTAAATATTAAAAATTTTGTCACCGAATACTTCATCCCCTTTAAAATATGTGTTCGTTATACTTCTTAAATCTTCTAGAAATTTTTATTTGTTGTGAAAGATGGAATACTTTGATCTCTTCCGGTATCAAATAACGTCATTAATGATAATGTTGTCAATCTAATAATGATTGGAGGATAGATAATTAATCTTCCCATTTTGCAATTTTCTAAAGAATATGATGGCTAAGATTCCCTCGCAAATATTTAAGAGCCAGATCAAATTATACTTCTTTTTAAGCATTATTTACGCTTCGCGCTTGTATCTTAGCAACCGATTCCTCACATCTTGCGAACATTCTATTTAAAGCGATGGGCATCAAATGAAGTGAAGAGAAGAAAACTTCGCTAGGAGATCATTACTTAGAAAATTTTCTTTTTGGCAACAGCAGAAATCGTGGTCTGAATTCTTTTTTCCCCCTCATGGAACATCCGAAAAGGATTCTTTCGAAAAGAAATTTCCCTTCTCTTTTACTGGATAACAGCCAACTCGTGAATCATACAGCAACAAGTCTTCGCTAGTAAATAATCCTTTGCCTAACTTTTGGCGACTTTTTCTTATTTATTCTTCTGTCTCTCTTTTGCTTAGAACTGCATAACTTTTCTCCGCATATATTCCTTTTTCTTTTTGCATCCAGGAATATAGTTACCGAAGCTGGTGCAGACGATTTGTTTTCCTTTATCTTTCTCACATTTTCAAAAGATTTATTGACTCAAAACGTGAATCTATATTTTATTTATGAGTGGATACGATAACTGTGACCATTAGTGCATAAAACAAGTTAAGAGTTTGGATAGTTTAAGATAAACTATAACCATCATTTGATACTATTTTATTTTGAAGCATATAAAGTAAAATAAGTACTTAAAATATGTCAATTTAGGCTAGCCATTTCATTTACATTTTAAAATATTGTGCTAAATACCCAACTATTTTCAATTATTCGAATTAAATAGTTCATTTATTTAATTAATTGGTTTGAAATACCGAGAAAAGAGCTTAATTTTATTTGACCAATTATATAAATTTGAAGACACAGAGCATTTTAGATAACCATGTAACGATGTCAGAAAATTATTTTGCAATTATGTCATCATGAATCCATATATATGGTTCATTATTCAACTCTGAAGTGATATAAGGCTCAGTTGCATGACAAACGCTAGTGAGGTAAGGCCTTTTGCTTCATTATTTTCCTGACCATGGGTGCTGAGATGAGAAGTAAGTTGGTCACCCTAACGCCAAACACCCAATGATTAGAGCCCAACACGCTTGGTACTCAGTTTTATTGATTACTGAAGAGATGAAAGGCTGAGTCGACCTTGCCCAAAACGAGAATAGAACATCAGACGTGTGCATTTAAAGCGTGAAGTGCTACAACTGCGCCACCTGGTTTCTCCAATGGGGTAACAATGTGCAAAACTGTTGGCATAAATAAAGTTTTGTAAGGCATTTCTCGAAGTTTAACTTGTATTTCAATTTGTTGAAGATATTGTCTCGATTTTTGTGATATTATATTAAGCTCCATAAATTAAAATACCACTCTAACGAAAAGTGAATATTGATGTACCTGGTGGTAGAAAACTCCCAATAAAGATATCAACTATTTCTTGACACTTATTTTACTTTTTATTATGTGTGATGTGCTTCAAGAATTTAAAATAATCCATACAAATGTAGATTCTCTAGGATGCTGTTTATGTAAGGATTTATTGGGTTACGTTATTCAGAATTACAAAATTTACTCCCATGATATAATTAAATTCTAAGCAGTTTGCTTTTATATTAATTACGAATATTTGAACTAGTGGATGATATGAGATTTCAAATTCTATTAGTTGATTAATCGATTATACCACAGATATTATCTGTTTTACTATTTTGAACTATCATAAGTTGATGACTTTTGAATTTTAAGTATCTAAATGCCTATTCTAAAACATGTTTCTCAAAATAAATATTTTATGAAGTATATTTGCAAACTATTACTAATTAAATATTGCTTAAAAATCCAACATTTTGAAAGAAGGAAATCTGACAAAATCTACTTTGTGTGTTATTCTACCCAACAAGCACTTTGAAAGGGGTATTCTCTTCTGTAATGAATGCAGGGTAAAAGGTTGAGCTAAAATAAACTATTTATTAATCGATATATCAAAGCATTTTATAAACAATGTGACTATATTTCTCTTTGTGAATAATTCATTATCTCAAATATGTTCGGAAAGAAACACAATTTAGCGACAAATTAGTCTTCAAGAGCAACATGTGATAGAGAAGGAACAACAGGATGTTCGATAACTCTGTTCTTTTGGAAACTAGCCAAAATGAGAACAATAGCAACAAGTAGTTAAAACCATTAACATTTCTTTTAGCCGAGAAAAGTTGTCGATAAAAGAGTTTTTTCAAACTCAAGAGAAATTATTCTTTTCTTTTCCTTATAGTCAAGATAATAAAAGCAGTTTTCACATTAGTTAAGCAGTATTATTTGTAAAGAAAATTTATATGCACTGATGTCATTAATGTTTTTACATGAATAAATTTTTGAAATAACATAAATTTTGATAAATGATACCATATGAGGATAGGTGAATTTTTTAATTAATGTCCCTGAAGTATCTTATTGACCCAGTTTATGAAAATCAAAGACAATATTATTAGTTAATAATTTTGTTGCACTAGAGGAAGAAACATTTGTAGTAAAAAATAATGCCAGCACTGATGTCGACATCTTTATTTCATTAGAACTGGAACTTTAATTTCTTTTCGCATTTCAAAATTAGCAAAGTTTCATATTTACTACTTATTCTTAGACTATAATATGATTTTCAAGCATTTTTATGAACATAATGCATTTCTTCCTTTTAAAATTAAGAGCAATACATTATTGAATAATGTATATACTGTCAATTAAAGATATTAATAAATATATTGTCACTAACTATATTAGAATATGGTGTGTTGTATACATAATTAGTTTACTTAAGCGAAACGTTAAACAAATTTATTATCCGGATTTTGTTTTCAAACAAGACAAATGTTCTTATGCACAACCAAAAAATGTGTAATTTTGTTCAAAGTTTCAATCTTACATCACAGAGATTCAATCAGTTTTTTCCGCAATGTTGATGCGTGGGTACATTGATTATACTCATGACAGTCATTAGAATCAGAAATCTATGAATTCTTGACTGTTACAGTTGGTCAATGCAAGATTTTACCCACTTCTTATTATTACACGGTAAGCGTTTTTTACTATCATTGTTTGTGAAGAAATCCTATAGACACCTCATCAATTATAAATGAATAAATTGAATAATTCGAAAGGAAAAAATCGAATAGTTCAGCATATATAGTGTAATGCTTATAGTACGGATATAACCTTGATGTTTCCAAAGATCAACACCAACGGCGATATGTTTTTGACTGATCTTAGCTCTGATTTTACGATATATTGTTGTTGTTTCAAACCTCCAATCAGTCCGCAAAGCTAGACCAGATCCATGATGCCACCACTATTTCTTAAAAAATCTAAAACGTGTAACGGTCTTAGATACGTATCGTCCCGAGAAAGCCCCAAACAATCCAAAATGTGGTCGGGAGAGGCCTGGTTAATATTGCATTTGGTGTAGATTGGAAAGATTTTTACACCGTTAGAAAAAGATAGCGATCTGAGGTGGCCGGTAATCAATCTACTTATGGCTGATTGGTCACTTCTACAACATTGAAGTGATAGAGCACCGCTCGAATACCGTCTATTGTCCGTTCCAATGTATTTTAACTTAGCATAGAAAGTCATTTTGACATTGTCAAGGTTTGGCAGAATTATGGAAAAAGTATTCTGTTGTTATTCATCCAAGTTATATTTGCAGTAATTAAAGTAGGGTTTGTCATTGGGCATAACGATATCAACAGAATAATCTAAGATTACATCTTGTCTTTTCTGATAAAAAAATATGTTCGATTATTGCCTGTTGCTACTATATTCTCCTATTCCATTTACCAAATAAAATACGCCATATATTTTTACTGAATTATATGACCAGGCCGAAAAATTATACTATTATTACCAAAAATGCATAGTCCGGGTATTAAATTTTCAGAATACATATCCCAAATTTCCTGAAAAATAATGAATAACTTATCATTTTTGTGTGCACTAAATAAATAGTACTGTGTTATTTGCAATGTATGGCAATTTTAACGCCCTGGTATTTTTATCAATATATTTTATTAATTATTTGCTATATATTAATTATTGCAGTATAAAGAAGCAAAATTTATTAAATACTATATGTACAATCATCGTTATTGGAAGGGAAACAATAAAAATAATAATAAAGTAAAAGTATAACACAATCTATGTGTGATACCTTTTTTCTCTCGAAGAAGGAACAATTATTAGTTTCCTCCAACATCCGTAACTGTGTTTGTTTTGTATTTAACAACTATTATTTTGTCTGTGGAATCAAAAGAATCTAGTTAGTTAGATATTACTTCGTTCACTTTAACTAAAATAAATATTTTCTGTTTAAAATTGAATTTCTCATAACTATTTAAGTTTAAATTTTATCAATACTAGAGAATATATATCATGGAAATAATGATTTATCAATCCTCTCATATAAAATGACAAATAAAATCAAATTAAAAGATTTTTAGTATAATTTTAAGCTATTGTGGGATTTTTTTATTGAGCAAATATTTCTATACTGTTGTCGCGCACGCGCGTAATAGAACATAATTTTACAGTAGGTAATAAATAGTAGTATGAAATATTTAAACCTTAAAATAGGATACTGAATGATAGATAAATTTAGAAATATAATCGGAATTTAATTGCAAATTTCGTCCTTTGAGCACAAAATCTCCAAATAAGACACTTAAGTATTAATTACCTTTCCTCATAGAAAAAAGAAAATGCTATTAGATATTTTTGGCAATGACAGAGTTTTAACTCATTCTATTATGATGAATTGTGTAGAGTTTCAATAATAATTTCATGTTTATTGTCCATGAAGTTCATCTAACACTAGTTGAGCAAGCGTCCGGATAGTTTATGCTTCATTCAATTTAATTATTTTTAGATTTGATTTCCACCTTCAGCTAAGATACTTGGGGTATTTCAGAATCCATTACGAAAATGTAATTTTTACAGTATAATAAACTCTAATGTGCAAAAATAACTGTTGAATGATAAACAAACCAAATTTTCTCCAAAATGTTTTCCTGATTCCGCAGTGAACAATCTTGTATAATCCCATTAAAATAAAATAAATAATATAGGAATTACAATATTTTTACAATCATACTTCAAAAATGTATGAGAAAATATTTTATTTATTTCAAAAATATTTTTAGATAGTCATTTTATATATTATAGCAATACTATTTAAAATATGTTGTAAGTCTCCTGGCGATTTTGAATCTTATTGATTTCATTATAACGTTGAGTAAGAGCGTATGTAATATGCTCTGTATACACATAATAATCCTACAATATTAACGTACACTTAAAATCTAAAATCACATTATTCATCGCCTTTTAAATAAATAAGATTGAAATAAAACACCTTCAGTTTTCATATTACAACTATAAGCTCTTTAAAAGTTTCAGCACTTTGTAAATATTCATTCTGATATATACCCAAAATTCAAAATACAATCCAATTTTAAAACAAAGAATAACAAATCAGCATGCTACTATTTTTCATTTTATTTTATTTTTTAAAAAGATAAATATTAAATATCCATATGATGTCTAACAATATTAAAAAGTAAAGCTACTTTTCTCTTGCGACGTTAATTTTATTAGATATCA
This sequence comes from Latrodectus elegans, assembly GCA_030067965.1. Taxonomy (NCBI): domain Eukaryota; kingdom Metazoa; phylum Arthropoda; class Arachnida; order Araneae; family Theridiidae; genus Latrodectus; species Latrodectus elegans. The sequence goes on from CM057819.1 coordinate 99,754,155, forward strand.
ATCATTAAATATAAACTTCGAAGTTCAAAAGAATGTAGTGACGTCTCCTCTAGAAAAGTGAAATATTTCAAGTATTTCACTTGCAGACTTTAAAGAAGATTCCGAAGTAGCGGTGTTTAAGTAGATTTTGAAAATCTTCTAAAGGGATTTTAGAACAGGGCTTAATACCCTCGTAGCCTGAAGGTGACGGAAGGCATGCCCCGCGTCTTAAAACAAGGCTGCTATAGTCTCAGACGCGACGAAAACTGTGAATATATTTAATTTGCTCTGTTTAAGCAATGCGCGCTGATATAGAATGAGTCAGTGTTAGTTAAATAATGAATTTGACTTTCTAATTCATTGTATTTCAGAAATATGATGCCTTATCCTCTGATACATATAAAAGGAGGGCAGAAAATAATTTCATTGATGTTAAATATCTAAAATGTTTCAGAATATAACTTCCTTCGTTGATGTTTTTATAGTTGTGTGAAATAACTATTTTCTTTTCCTATAAACACACAAATTGTATTTAAATAATGTTGTATTTTAGTTTCTTATATTGCTTACGCAGTTAGTAGAACATAGACTTAATTAGTAGAACATAGACAACAAAATCACTTCAGTATACATTTGATAAAGTTAAGCCTAATTTCATTACACATAGAATTCAGAATAAGACAGTGCATTTTCTAGTATATTATAAACAATATATATATATATATATATATATATATATATATATATATATATATATATATATATATATATTGTTCTCTTGATAAAAATGTAAATTTATTGATGAAAAAGTAATTTTTATTCATGTTTTAATGAATTACCAATGAGGAAATGCTTGTGCCAACTTATCAGCTTCTCTTAGCTTTCCATATTGTAAGCTAAACACATCCTACATTTTTACAATCGCTTAAACCCAAATACAAATATGTATTCTATTTGTATTTGGGATGTATTCTATCTATAAAAATGTATTCTATCTATCTATCTATCTATATATATATATAAAAATCAAACGATAATTTAAAGCTGATATTATGATATTGTACCAAATAAGATGAGCTTGCTTATTTTGAAAATACAATTACCAGTTTTTTCTCAAGTTTCAGTTCAAAAAATTAAAAATCCAGTTCAATCACAATTCAAAGATACATTGTGTTCTTTATAGTAAAACTTATCGCTGCAGTTTTCAGAACTTCTTTAAGTCCAAACTATTATTAAAATTTAGGCACCTATTTTGCATTATGTATCTTGCATGCTCATAATCACTTGATGGAAAATTAAGAACTATAATTAAAGATCATTATTCATCCAGTTTTTATTAGCTTTTTTTTTACAAAATGTCATTCGCTTATACATATATGACACAATTTTGTTTTAGATATAAACATACAATTTCATTAATCACATGAAAAAGATTACATTTCGAATAGAATTGACTGAAATTGTTTTTAAATAGTGAATATGTATCTCATATAAATACATAATAAACAAAAATATTAGAAAATTTTCTGTGCTTCATAGCATAATTCCAGAGGATATGCATCACAGAATTCGTTATATAATTACAATACTAAAAAATATATATCTTAAATATGGATTTGTAATATTTAAAAAGCTATTACATTATTTTATATCCCGTTTTAGTAAATATTCACAAAATTTTAAAAATTCTTAATTCGTAATATGAGGATTATATTATAAAATAATCTAACGGTAACATGATAATTTTTAATGTCACAGAAAGGCAATTGTCTCCAAAAAAAGAAAAAAGAGATGATAAAAATTATCTCCTGATTCTTTTTCGGAACAGATTGGAAATTTCTATTTACCAGTATTCATACTTTTCCTCAGCATTGAGATCTAGATACAAAGTATTAAAGGTGCATTTATAAATTGATATATTAGATCTACCGGAAAGTTCTGTCCATTTTTGGACTAAAAGAAAATACAAATTTTTCGTTACGTCAATAAATATTATTAAATAATATAATTGCCATAATTGTTAATGACTTCTTGTGCCAGCGTAAGGACAATTTATATACCCTATTTTTGAAAAATGTTTCATGTTATCGTGCAAAAATGGTAATAGTGCTTGATTAATATCTTCTTGATTTTTTTAAAAATTTTTTACCCTTCTAAAAACTTTGTAAGAACAAAGACAAGTCAAAGTTGGAGGATGATAAGTCCGGAAAATATCATGTATGGGACAGAATATCTCAGCACAGTTCTGTAATTTTTTGATGATAACTTTTCGTGTCCTTTTTCTTGGACAGCTCTTTCTTGTAACACTCTAGTTCTCTTTTCTTAGACATTTTCCTTTATCCAGTTACTAACAATACTTTTTCCGAATTGTCAAATTTATAATGCTTATAATGCATTGTTAGTCCTCAAGTGTACAACAATGTACACAGCATTATCTTATTCAGAGTCAAATTTTTTATAAAATTTTATGGGCTAAGAAATTTTTTCTTAATATACTCTTTTGATGTTTTCGTTGGTAATCCACTTTTCATCCATAGTTATCATCCGATTCCAGAAGGGCTCGAGTTTGTTCCGAATAAGCAGAGATTGGCATATGATGACTCGATCCTCAAAATTCATGTGACATTAATATTGAATATCTCCTCATCAATCCTATCTTACAAATAGGTTTTGAAAGAATTTACTGAAGTGAATTAAGATTTCTGCGAATGCCGATGTTGTCAGAAAAATATCTTGCTTCTAACATGGTTCTTAAAAACATCGGCATCGGTCAACGGACAAAGCTCACCGATAGACCTAAATTAATTTAAAATCAACAAAATAGTTTGTAAAATTGTAGTAATGTTTTCAAAATTATCAAATATGTATTAAAATCTTTATCAGAATCAAATTAAAAAAAATATTTTCATTTTAAGGATATTTCTTGATATACTTTGAAATTATGCTATCGGCTCTCAAAAAAAGAGTAAGATGCCATTTAATATAAATCTCTCTCTCTCTCTCTCACACACACACACACACACACACACATATATATATATATATATATAAAGATATATATGTATATACAATATATATATATATATATATATATATATATATATAAAGATATATATGTATATACAATATATACACATACATGTATGTTACATACATACACACACATATATATGTATACATATATACATATATGATTATGATGATATTAAGAAAGTAATTAATACTGTCAAAGCTGTTTATAAATTATAATATTGTAGTTCAAAGATGCAGACGGTAAAAAAAAGAAAGAAAATTGCATTTCATTGTTTAAAGAACGTGAGATTTGACATCATGTAGAAATTCTATCTGCCCATAGTATTTCAAAGCTACTTCTTATAAGAATTTTTTATAACTAATGGAATATACTGACGTGCCACGAGGGTGAAACTCCAGGAAACTTCCAAGCACCCACCATAACAGATGACTATGTAGAAAGTAGAACCACAACAGTCTTTTGTTTTCCAAAATTCACTCGGATTTAAAGAAGGACATAACATTTCCAAAAAATGTGATTGTAACATTAGACCTTGATAAGCAAAAGATATTAAAAATATTTTTAAGTTCTTATAAATATCAATTCAAATTATTCTTTTTTAATGGCTGATCTGTTACGCAGTTATGTTTTACTTCAATATTTCTAAAATGTGATAGTTTAGAATGTTTATTCTTGTAGTGGTAATCCTTCGTAGGTGCCCTCGTATTTACACTTCATTCATTATTTGTTCGCTTGGCCTTAAAATTCTATTAAATTTCTGAAACATTTTAATAAATAAGACATTATATAAATGTTTGAAAATATAAGTTAGTTCTATACTTTAGTTCTGAAAATATTTTCTTGAATTTGTAACGCTTAAAATATATTTAAAATTTCTATAATTATATTACTTTTCATACAAAAGTCGTGAGAAATAAATTTTTATATTTTAAGAATAACCAATGTTTCAAAATTTTTCAATTTTTTAAAATTTTCTAAAATGTAAAGTTTTGTAAAATAAATTAGGTGTTATTTAATAATTTTGAAGAGTATTTTAAAAATTTGGCTTTTCATGAAAAAAAGTTTATATTTTATCCTACAAGTTTTATTATTCTTTACATAATTTGGAAAAAATTATAAAACAATTTTCTTTATGCTCAAATTTTACTTTTAAGTGTTTCTTTAAAACTGTGGCATTTTTATACACATTTCTAAAATCATTTTAATGCATTTATTACAGAATAGATATAACTAAACAGATTTTGTTACAAGTATTTGGAAATTTAAAACAATGCTTAAAAATTATTTTTATCTCCATTTTAGATTTCTAATTTTAATCTAACGATGTTAAGAAAATGGTAACCATACTTTATTTAGTGCATAACAGAAAAAAAAATAAAAACGTTAGGTAATCCAAAATACATTAAAAATTTTAGTAAAAATATTTTTAAAATGTTAATCTTAATTTACATAACAAAGGGTATAAATTTTTTATAATTATTTCTTTGTTAATTTCCTTTTAAAATCAATTTTATGTGATATTTAATTTATTGAACTGAATTAAATTACACCTTACAAATATCAGCAAACATTTTATTCTATGAAGCCACGTGCACAAAAATATGAAATATTAAAAACCGTTAGATTCATATTTCTTGAGATGCTGAAAAAACGAGAATGTGCCAAGGGAAATAAAATGAAGCATCTTTCCAGGAATGTTATAACATACATAAATTGTTTGCTTATGTTACAATATGTTGGAAGGAATGTATATCTTGAGATGAATTTTTTTTATTTTCCTGCCTGAACCATTTATAAAATAAAAATTTCCTTATAATAGATATACATTAAGCAAATATGCAATTTTTTATTTTTTGATAATTTTGAGATTATTTTAATGACAAAAAATATGAATAATCAGTAGTGATTGATGAAAATTCACAATTATTTTAGTATTCTGTAAATATTTTTAAAACAAATCAAAATTCAGCTACAGTGCTATTAGCGCTAGTGCTATTAATCCCTTCCACAAAGTCTTAAAAAAGAGAGAAAATCATTCGACGTTAAGCATGTACTTTAGTGGCCCATGTACAAGAAAAATGAAAAGGACTGACTTATACGCAAAACTAATGGGTATTTACTATTTTTTAATAAACTTATAAATAAACAATTACACAAATTTAATTTTAATTTTAGTGGCTCCAGAACAAATTCATCGACTTCACAAGATAATCTGTGGTAAATTGTGGATCGGTTAACAAATAATTCGAATAGCAAACATAATCTTGTAACGGATTATGTTCGTTACTCGATCACTTACTATATGTGCAATAAAGTTAAAATACTTGCAATATATACACTAAAAAATAGTGGAATTTCCAATCAAATTATTGGAAGGCCTATCTAAAAAAGATTAGCTCGGTTAAAACTACTACTTCTCTTATCTGGGTTCATAGTTGGACAAAGCATTAATGTTCAAATAATGTTCAACTTTTTCACACACACAGCTCATAAATAGACATACTATCTAACTATGAGCTTCATGAGATAAAAATTTTATTCTACATTTCTTGATAAGAAGTTTCTTTTCCTTGTAAGTGAATATCAGATAAGAATATTGGTTTAAAAACATTTTATAGATTCTCAAAGAAATGAAAATCGTTGTTTTAACGGAAAGCAAATATGTAGTGGATTTTTATGATTTGAAAAGAGTACCCACACTAATTTGGCGTTTGCAAAGCAGAAAATGAAAAAATTATGATATTGCATGTTAAAGCTGCAAACATCTTCAAATTTTATTAAAATCTCAAAGTTCAGACTTAAAAGAATAATGGTTTTTGACCCAGTTTTTGATATTACTATGGTGAAAAAAAATAACGGAATATGTATGTTGCATATACACCATAACATATTTGTCTGTACACTGTTTTTTTTTTTTTTTTAAAAGAAATTTTGTTATGGATCTGAAATGTAATAATAAATAAACATATAGATGAATTTTATAGATAATATTAAGTAAAAATGGAAAACTGTTTATATATTCTGCACCTTCTTGTTGCGATATTCAAATCATGTTTGAGAAAATAAGAAAGCGAGTTACAAAGTTCAAGACAAAGCGAAGAAAAACCGCACCAACATGTACAAAATTGAAATTCTTGCTGACCAATTGTTAAATCGTTGTCATAAAATATATGGATATTTCAACTGATGTACTGTACACATAAATATTAAGAGATTTATACAGTTTTGTAACACGTATTTGATGGGCAAAGTGGCAGCACAAATCAATTTTACGACTTTAATAATCACCATGTAACACTTTTCAAAAAATTTTTCTCAAATAAAATTAATCTTTTGACAAATCGCAAAAAAACCCCAAAAACTACTTAATATCAATAAATTTACATATAATTCTTTATGCAAATTTCAAATGTATTCCAAAATTTATAGTGCGAACGTACGCATGCACACACACACACACACACACACACACACACACACACACATATATATATATATATATATATATATATATATGCATAATTATAACACTCTTAGGTAACTAAATAATATTTAATGTAAACCAAATTATTTTGATAATTTTCTTAATTAAATTTAAGTCTATGTACCAATGAAACTTCCAAACATCATGAAGTTAATTAAGCAATTTTCCTAACAGATACAAATTAAGTTAATCTTCTTAAGTTTTGAATAAATATCAATTTATTTTTAAATATAAAGTATTTCTTTCCGGAATTTTGTTATAAAATACAGTTAAAAATTTTAGTGAAATCAAGTTGCATTCTAATAGAAAATACCCTTATAAAATGCACAGTAATATTTCATTAATTCTAATCATATTTATTACGTTCAAAACGGTATTTATTAGATAAAATAAAATTTATGTTTGTTTGCGTTATTTATTAAGGAATTTACAAATATTCTACTTTATAACTAAATTTAAAAATTTAGTAGAGTGCACACATATACAACTAATAGTAATTTTCCCAATATATTTAAATTACATTCATGCAGAAATCTTAAATTATTAAAAAAAGTAACAGAGCTCAATCAGAATAAATACATTGAGATATTGAAACCACAAATCCATATTGAGGTAAATGTATCATTTTACCTTAAAATTACAAATCCCCCATGGGCAATAAAATGATGGCAAACATTTTGAAAGACGATTCCAAATTAAGAATATTATCACGACTGTTTTGTGAATTTTAAATAACGTTAGAGAGAAAGTTCCAGATTTAACCAGACATAATGATAAATTGAGATGTAACTTCTGAAGTCTGAGAGACAAGGCGTTGTCCATTATGGGTCCCTTGAGCCACAGATATGTTTGGATGGGGCCCCAGAGACTCCTTAATGTTTATTTTTCTACATAATGGGGTCATCTTTTACAACAAAGCTTATTTGAATGCATATTTAGTTTTAAATCATCATTTTGATTGCATTTCCTTAGATAATAGTTTATATTTATAGCAAACGAGCCTTTAACACTGAAAATAATGAGAATATTTACATATGTAAGGAATAAGATATATCAAATAATTTTAAGGAAGCAATGGTTTTTATGGATCGTACTTTTTTAACACAAGACTGGACACATTTTGATTAGTTTAAATACGTACAAAAACACTATTAATTTAAAATTTCATAAAGAAATAATGCAATATTATTGAATAGTAATCATTGAAGAGCAAAAAAATTGCCAAAAAGTTATGATTAAAAAATGCTGCCACGTTCTAATTGTTTGCTTCAGCTTTATCCGGGTTATTTATTCTAAATTAAGTAACACATATGTATAACAAAAATGTTTATTCATTTGTTGGCAATTTTAATGAATGTAAATTAATAACAAATTGTTTTTATGTGACCTATAACGCCTACAATGAGTTCTGTTAATTGAAATTTAAATCCTAGAAATGATTTATTTAAATTATAGGCCTTTTAAGTGCTTGAATTTATATATAAAGATTAATCAAATAAAAAGGTACAAAACGGCTTAAAAATGTAACAGTTAAGTATTTGCATATTTCACCATGGGAGAGCGTAGCGACACTTCTCGGAATGTGATTAGTCTCTGACTGGGATCGGAGCATGCGCGATCGCTTGCTTGCGTAGGAGAGAGCAAATGCTCTTATCAGAAGTGGCGTCGAAATGATGCGGCAGTCCATATGAGGTCAGGATGTCGTTTGCTTTACAAAATTCGATGGCTGAGGAGCAGCGAGGTCTTATCCTATTTCTGACAGAGGAAAGCTAGAAACCAGTGGAAGCATGGGTCGTCACCTCCTGCTAAAAAGTTCAAAGTCAGCAGGAAAGGTTTTGATTACCGTATTTTTCAACGTTCAAGTTGTAGAATTCATGGAGTACAGAAAAACCACAAAATCCGATGACTGAGGAGCAGCGAGGTCTTATCCTATTTCTGACAGAGGAAAGCGAGAAACCAGTGGAAGTATGCGTCGTCACCTCCTGCTAAAAAGTTCAAAGTCAGCAGGAAAGGTTTTGATTACCGTATTTTTCAACGTTCAAGTTGTAGAATTCATGGAGTACAGAAAAACCACAAAATCCGGTGTGTACTGTGAGGCACTTCGACGCTTACACAGGTCAATCAAGAGCAAAAGACCGGGTCTGTTCACGAAGAGTGTGATTCTGCTCCATGATAACGCACGTCCACACGTCTCCAGAGTCATACACTTGGAACTGGGCATGTTCCAGTGGGAGACGTTGGACAATCTGACCTACATTCCAGACATGACGCCCTTAGATTTCCATGTGTTTGGTCTACAGAAGGAACACCTGAAAGGGATGCGCTTCAACTAGGACGACGTACTCAAGGATGTTGTGAAGGACTGTGTCTCGTCAAGGCCACAACAATTCTGGGAACAAGAAATCCTGCGGCTTGTTCCTCAATGGGATCGTTGAGTACAAACATATGGTGTATATTTCAAATAAAGTTTACATTTGTACCTACCGTGTCGTTTCGTACCTTTTTATTTGATCTCCCATTATATAAATAATATGATTATAATTAGTTTTCCTTAAATAATAGTGATTATTTAACATAAATGATTGTTCTTAAATTTGAATTTATTCCCATCTTATCATTCATTTTCTTGAAATTGGGATATAATTAAAAAAAATCTATAGTTTCTTCTGATAATTAGAAATAAAAAAATGTTAAATTACAAATGTTACAGTTACAAGTAAATAATTTGATTCATGCTTAAAACAATCTAAAGAAAGCATACTTACTTATAAATTAATTTCTAGCTTTTTATTTGTAAAAGCACATAAATTGCTCTTCTAGTATTTTAATATCTTAATATATTCCTTAGAACTATAAATATTATTAAGCAGATTAATAAAATTTTGTACTTTAATATATATTTATTTTCCAACGTTTGTTTAAATTTCATAGAAAACATACTATTCGTTATAACACTTAATACTAATTAAATTTAATGTGCTGTGAAGAAGGAAAAATTTTTTAAACTTCCAACCATTCTCTTTACTGTTTTTCTTTTTATCTTCTTAATTTAAATTTCAGATTCAAGATTAAGTTCATATATAGGATTTATAGGATTTGATTTGAATATATAGGATTTGATTTGAAACGAACATATAATTCTTATGCATTGGAATAAAAATTGTTTTTAGATCTTTCTATTTTTTTATTTACATTTTCTGAAAAAATTCTAAATTTATATTTTTCCACATTTCTTAGACACATTTTTTTCAGAATCATGGGAACTAATGCAGTTCCTCCATTTCTTTTGATTGATCACCTTTTTTTACCCGAATTTTTTTTTGACTGTGGTCAAACTCCAAATCTACGAGTTTGGATTTCAGAAAGTTGTCTTATTGATCGGCAACATACTAATATTCTCACTCTCAATATTTATTAAATATTCTTTTATAAAATATTTACCTTACTGGATAATTTTTTGTGAAAGAAATGAATATATATATATATATATATATATATATATATATATATATATATATATATATATATATATATATATATATATATATATATATATATATATATATATATATATATATATATATATATATATATATTATATTTAAACGTTTTTTTTTTATTTTACTCCCATACCGAAATCCTAAATCACAGGTTCCTGTGAATTACTAAAACCTTCTTCGCGCATTTTACACCACCATAGCACCCCTATAAAATACCCCTTTAATAAGAAACAGTATAAAGATGTTTGCTAACCATGGTAAGAGTCACACCTATGCTCGATATGGACAATTAACTTAATTTTATCTCTTCATTAACATTTGATAGACATTTGAGAACGGCGTGGCCAATAATGTTTTTGGTTTCCGGGATCGAAACCGCTGTTTCTCACCGGAAAAAGAGGGAGCCTATTGTCCAGACCATCAGAAGTGACCAATGCTCTTTTGAAAATTGTTCTTTGAAATATCTTTAGATTGTATATTTTAAGCTCTTGTTTGTATTATATATTCGAAGTTTCATTTCACAAATATTGTGTATACAGTATAACTTATTAAATTAAGATTTAGAAAATATCTGTCTGTTCACGCTGTTTTGTGTTTTTTGATTTGTTACTCATGTTGGGTTTTGGGGAGGTAAAGGTGTGGCCCCTTAGGTTTGCCAGAATTTCGGGGTTCAAACGAATGAAAATGTAAAAAAAGGAATCTAGATGGAAAGTAAATAATTTTACTAATTGTGGCAAGAAGAGCTCTGAAAAAAATTCTTGCTCTCATTATTTTATAGTTTTGTTGTGCCTTGTTAAAATAAATTTGTTATTGAATTTTTGAAGAAGATTGGTTTGTCTCATTTTTGCAGAATAGTAGGAGCCCGAACTAAACGCTTAAAGTAGATAGCAGAGATACATATACACCACCCTTTTGTGTTTCTGCTAAAAGAATAGTACTTCACACATATTAGAAATAAGCAGATAAATTCACTTTTATCAATCAATACGTATGTTATTTCATTGAAACTTGCTTATAAATTCCTTTATAACACGAGTCAAGTAGAAATGACTATTACACAAATTTAAAAATTTCTTAACCATTTTTATTCAAAATATTATGATGATTCATCACAATATGTTATTAAATGCTTTTTCTTTATACATTTAATGAATACTTAAATATTTTCATAATACATTATATATGTTTTATGGTATTTCATATACGTCCCAGATTTTATTAATTAATTTTTAAGGAAACAATAAGCAAGAATAGGAAAAACTATATGTACAATATTTCGAAAATGACCTTTCTTTTTAGTTGCTAAATAATGATCTACATGATGTTAAACTATAAAATATGAAAACTAATTAAATTCTAGTTTATCACAATTAAAAGGAAAATATCGCATTTAAAGTGTGAAGATACGTGTTCTAACGCAGCGATGGCTTTGTTTTTACTCTAAAACAAAGAAACACTTTTAAGCATAACATTGTCTGTGCGAAGCTTATTGAGTTGAAGGCCAACCTATTTAGAATAACTGGGCCAAATGCCCAGGAGACAACCATGGCAACGGGAAATCAAAACAATATCCTTTGGGTAAAAGAGTTATTCCCTTATGCATGTTCTGATGTTGCTTGAATTCCCGAATACCTTTCCAGCGGCTTAAGTAGAGATATGTCGCTTTTGATAAATTACCGGAAAATGCTTCCGCACATAACAAGTATAGAGCAAGAATAAAATTTTGCGTAAACAGGAATACTATACAGGTTTTCGACGGAACTTTTGGAATAAAACAGTTTTCATAAGCCGTTTCTTCTAAATTTTAACAGTGTAAATTTTCTAAACTATTAATTTTAACAATGTAATTAATATTCAACATTATATAAATGCTTAAATTTTGAAGATGTAAAAAAATTTGACAATTTTGTTAGAGTTAGTAAAAATTTTATGCAAATGAAACTATTAATAAACAACATTTGTACATCTGATTTATCATAAAATAAAATAAAAGCGCTATATTCCACTTTATTGTGAAGATAAGAATTGCTTTCTTAACTTCGCAAGAAAAAACAATACCAAACTTTTTAAGTGGCTTAATAATTAAGACATTTTAATCTGAAGTAAAGTGAAATTTTGATTGAAAAAATATGCAAGCATAGAAGGAAATTATAAATGCGTTCAAAACCCTGCTGCGCATTTTTTTTTCAAATTGTACTTTTTTGTAATATTATTTAATGCAATCATTAAATGGGAATTTAAAGTCAAGATATTATCAATAAAATATGCAACTTTGCATTTGCCACACAGTACCTAATATTTTTTCTATAATTAAATTTAGATAAATCGCTTAAGTCTTCATTTTACTTAAAATATTTTTGGCATCGTAAATGTGTTAGATTATGTTGACTTTCAGAGACAAACACTTCTCTTCAATTTGTTTGTTTCTTTTTTAGATAAATATGAAAGAGAAGCTTTCAAACTTTACTTGAATATTAGAAACGGTGAATAAAAATATTCCAGTTTCATGCACTTTAGAGTTTAATCGACAAATATATTTATGAATAGATCAATTTAACTGTAGAACAATTTCGTATTTGAAAAGTTATTTGTATACATTTTTACTGATATGTAATAATAATTGTAAAAACAAAAAATGGAACAAATAAAACTATTAAGAATCAAAATTAGTTTTAAATTTTTTTATTAAATAAAACTGAAAAATATTTAGAAATTTTCCTTGCATAGATTACTGGTTTGAGAACTTACGTGTTTTAAGTACATTTTTAACTTTTAAAACATATACATTTTTAATTATTTTATTTCTATTCTATTTAATATTTTGTGAAATCCCTGATGATTTGATTATGCAAATAAGCTTAGCACTGAAAACAAAGTCAAGAAGCTAAAAGACATTTTAACTAATATGATGATTCTTTGTAGCATTACAATTTCATTATTTAAAAGAAGAAATATGTGATACAAATGAGTCAAATACTTTTTGTTTAAAAGAACTTTCCTTAAAAATTAAATCAATTTGAATTAACGTATATTTAAGATCATATTTCATACGTTTGAGATAACTATCAGATTACAGCAATTATACCAATATAAATTAAAAGTCCGGAAGTTATGTGTCGGAACTCTAAGGAAATATGGATAATAATTTTTAATAGGTAGAAAAAAAAATTACAAAACGATTACAAAATACAAATTTAGTTGAAAACTTTTGAAGAAGTTTGAAAGTATATTATAAAAATGAAACTTAACAGATGAGGACAATTTAATATATTTATAAGCATTTTAAGTTAATGAGATATGGAACATAATATATTTGTTACAGTAAATTAACGTTGATATATGATTATTTCTTCAGTTTAACATATTTACTGTAGGTTCGTAAGATTTAACAAAATACATTGTACATAATATTATATTCAAAACTTTCACAAAAGTTAAAATTATTATTGTATTAAAAATATTCCATCAAGTGCAATAATGTTTCTTGAAAAAATTGGTAATATATTTTGTGGTCAAAAATTAAAAAAGTTAAAGAAAATTCTTGCATAAAACAATTTCAAAATAAATCCTTTAACGCATTCTAGGATAATTTTAATTTTTAATTACTATTTTTAAATTTAGAAACACGAATTTAAAATTCGGAATCGGGAAGTTTTAAAATTATATAATTTTATTTATTTAAAGCCTAATTTACTGGACACACACATTCTAAGAAAATAAGTATGCATATAAAACAAGGAAAAAAATCACATTTACATTTTTAGAGAAACTCGTAAATATTGAATTTTAAAAAATTGCAAACCTCACATGCACATTGATAAAGAGAGTTGTTTACAAAAAAATGAGGCCATTATAATTTTTTTAATCACCAAAGAGACATGTGAAAAAATTTGGTAAGCAATTATCTAGAATAAAATTATTATTGTAATATGATAATACTATTTTATTTCTAGTTATACTCTAAAACCATTGGAAATTCTTTTTTTAATGAATGGAATTAAAATATAGAACGAAATAGTAATAAATATATTAATCATATTATATGCCAATGATCTTAAAAGCTTTGTGCGTAAAATTAAAAATGAAAACACTACATGCACACTCACATACAAAACATCTTTAATTTATTCCAATAATGTGTGAAGAAAATTCATAAAATGATGTTCTACTTTCATACTGAAATTATAGAAAATATAAATTAGAGACTTGCTTAATATGTCATTATAACACTTCTAAGGTTCCCTGCAAATAACATATAATATCTTTATAAACAATATTTGTCTTAAAATATCCCAGGCAGATCGGAAATACTCAGATTTTTGTTCAAAATTTCCCAATTTAGGCATGTTCTACATTTAAAAAAGCATTTCATATGTTTGGCGACTATTTAGTAAAATTCTTGGCGATTTTGATAAATAGATACTTTCGGAATAATCCATCACTGAAGCTCTGAAACCAATATTAAGCGAGATAGCTTAGAAATTTTCAGAAACATGGTGAAATACATAGATTTTTTCGCCAAGTCAAGTATAAATACAATCACCCGATATAGAAGACTTTGCAAAAACTATCACTTAAAATGCTAATTTAGTTTATAAAAGTTGCTGCCAGTCTCAGGTATTAAAGAATTTTGGATTTGGAAGCTAAATTGGAGCTGTGTAATTGTGATTTCTACAGTTGGGATTTATTGCTCTTCGTTAAGTTTGCTACGAATAGAAGTTTTGGGATTTAAACAAGATTGTTTTATCGCTATCAACCAACATGAACCCCTAAGCGTAGTACAATATTAAAGCTTATATTCATGCTTATCTATAAACATTTTTATGCCAATTCTATTTATTCCAATTTAAAGTAATCTTCTCTAAATTGAATAAACATATAACAAACTCATATTTGTAAGTTGGATAAAATTCGCTATAAAAACTTTAATTTTTTGACTGATTAAGTACTAAAACATATAACAATTCATTAAAATAATTATACAATGAATTATTTAACATTGTTCATACTATAAAAACAATTTTCATAAGAACATTAAAATTGTCATGTTTTTAATATATATATATATATATATACATATATATATATATATATATATATATTAAAAACATGACAATTTATATATATATATGTATTAAAAACATATATATATATATATTATATATATTAGTTTTTATTAATTGCTAAATCTAATCTAAAAATTCCACTTTAAAATTTAAATATTATATACTAGATATTATACAAAAAAATTGCTAATTAAATACACATTTCTTGAAATATATTACTGGTTACAATAATTTTCTTGAGAGATTACAGTTAAGATTATATAAAAAATTTTCACTGAATCCATTGAAAATGCTTGTCTATTGTGTTGTATAATAATTTTAGTATTCAAAAGGAAAATGAAATCATTTACTGCATCATTTATTCATTGTTACATTAATTCATTTTTGCATGCCAAATTGAAACAAATAAAAACTTATATTCATCTAAAGTTCATATTTTGAAAAATATAATTAGATTTCATTCACTTGAACTAAAACTAATGAAAAATAATATAATAAAAAATTATCGTATAAATTATAATATAAAATAGAATCACTGAAACCATTGAAAGCTTTTGCCTGTTTTGTTGTATAATAATTATGATATTAAGAAATAAAATAAAATCCTTTACTGCATCACTTATACATTGTTACATTAATTCATTTTTGCTAAAGTTCATAATTCTTAAAACGAAACCAAATTTCATTCATTTGATTTAAAAGCATTAAAAGCATTTCCATAAATATTTTTGTTTCATTCATACTGTGAAAAGAAATCATTCAGGAAAATGAATGGCTGATTCCATGAATCGTACGAATCCATCGTAAATAGAGAATTATTCATTAAAAGAATTTCTAGAACCGCAACAAACAATGGGCCTTTGTTAAAATTGGAGACTACACGGAAGCAACCATTCTTTTAATCTTTTCTAGAAGAAAATGCAATTCAAAAATAAACTAAAAGGAAGGTAAAGAAAAATGAGATTACCTGTATATGCAGTTTAATGAATGGGATATTTTACCACCGTCTTCTTGTGAACAGTAATTAATTAAAGTTTTCTCTCTTCGGGGTCTATGATTTATTAATATTTTAATGCTTCTTTATAGTAGTGTTGGGAATATAGTTGTAATTTTTTTACTTCCAGTTTTTAGAAACGAGCCTAAAAAGAAGAAAAATCGATTTTATTAGGAAGAAAAATTATTAATTGATATTTACTTAATTATTTGTTAATTAATCACATTTTTACACTTGGGGTACCTGAAGTTAAATAAAACATTTTGAATAAATGTAAAATTTCGATAAAACTTCTGTTTTTTATCATATTTATATGATTGAGTGACATTTTAACACTTAGAGTTTTAACATTTTTTATCTGTAACATTCTGATCTGTAATAATTTTGGCAGTGATATCTTTAATATTGAAAAATTGTGATATTTATTTTATTGACATGAAATTATAATGAACTGTTAAACAAAATACACCAAAAGCTATCAAGAAGCACTACATTGTTTCTGAAGTTACTAAATAATAAGTTTTTTCTTTTCCTTTTTAGTTACATATACTAAATTACTTTAAGAACTTTGTTTGTAATGACACATCTTTAGGAGAATGTGCAGAATAATTACTTCAAAATAAATACTATTATTATTTAAAGAGATTAATATTTATAATAAATTTGTATGAGATAATATATATTCTGTGTAAGTGTTTATCCTAATTTAAACATTAGAAGTCGATTTTTAACAAGAAAATGATAGTTAAATCCCATTATTGAAGCAATCGTTTTATGAAAAACTATTATAATAAAATATATACATTAATAAGCAGTGAAAAGTTATATCCAGGAAATGTTTTTATATATATTTCATATAGATATAATTTTATTAGATGACTCTATATTTTTAACTAACATAAGCTTTAATAAATTTTTATGTGCTTGTATGATTAAACACTCAAGAGATTCTACATAGCATGCTTCATTTTAAATTCTTTTTAAAGCTTTTCCTTAATGCGTTTTCACTATTTTTTGACTATAGTAATACTTCTTTGTGATAAAATATCACCTTGATTAGAATTACAAATATCTGACATTATTAGATTCTTGAAACTAATAAAGTCTTTTGTTTTATATTCTCTAACTCTATAATTTTAATGTGTTTAATCACACATGTCAAATTTCGTCATTTAGAAATATTCGAAATACAGAACAAATAGTCAATATGACAAAAATATATATGCCTAAATTTTTGTATTCTTTACAAGTGTAAAATAATAGAAAATATTATCTTTAAAATACAATAAAATCATAAATTCAAAAATTAATTAGATAAAATGGTCATTGAATGTATTAATAAAAATAAAATCAGAAAAGTGTACTGATTGTTGTTATTTAATTTTACTTAGGATTAAAAAATACGAATTTTCTTATAAACATAATACTCTATTAGAAATTATATATCTTTATCACATTTTTGAAAAAATGTAAAATATACGTATACACTTATAAAGTTTTTCTATAAAATATTTTAATTAGTAGCGTTTTATCCCTTTTTTAAGATTTAACTTTAATTGCTACATGGATTTTCGACATTATAGATGACAAATTTTCCCATGATAAAAAGATTTAGATGATAGCTGATTAACTCTTTGGCTCCCGATTCAACGATTCAATTTTCCTTACACATTGATGTGATTCTGAGAATTTATTAAAAACACAAAATAATCAATAATTAAAATTACACTGAATATATATACATAAATGTATTTTCTAAATATAGTACTGTTTCTAAAGTAAATTTAAAATATGGTTATTTTCAAAAATATCTTCTTTATTTCTATAAATTCTACTACACTACATTTGCTGAGATGAGAAAAAAAATGAGCATTTAATCTCTTCACCAGTTTAACTAATATTATTCTAAAGCTAATTACATTTCATTGGCGTGCTGTGATACTTTTATAATAGCCAATACTCCGGTATTATAATTGATTATAAATTAATTAAGATGAGGTTGGTATTATTGACATAATTGCACATACAAATTATATATCGCATGAATATGAATACATTTATAATTTCTCTTTATAAAACGCTGAATTTCATAACCCATCAAAAAACGAATTTATTTGTTACACAAAATGTTTTCATCAATTAAGATTACCCCATAAATAAAGGAATATATTTTTTAAATGACGAAAATATTGTTCTATTAATGAAATAATTGAATAATGAAAATTTAGAGAATTTGTGTATAAAACTTTATTAGCTACAATAATTTATTTAATTAATGTTTATTACTCTAATACTAATATTTTAATGTACTTTCTGCATGTGAGTAACTAAATATTCATTATTTTGATTAATGGTTTACATTAGTACTTATAGTACAGTAAAACTAATTTAAAATCTTAAAACTGAAAATAATTAATTATACAAGAAATAACTTTCATATAAACTAATGGAGATTCATTTACAAATAAATGGAAATTAGAATGAAGATTATAAGTTCCCTTAATATTCATTGAAGTTTATGCACGAATACAAATCATTAATAAACCCATTATCCTTGTATATTTGTTTTAACTATCTAGATAAATATTTTGTCAACTTAGAAAAAAGTTATTTATAATAATCAGTTAACTAATGTAATATTTATGATGTAATAATTCATTTAATTTTGTTGCTGATCTATGAATGTTACCGATATATTTCAACAATCTGGATAAATCTTCTAAAATAATTTAAAGCTATTCTTTTTCTATATTTTAATACTTTGTAAATAATATTTCAATAAAGTCTCGCTAAAATATGAAATATTTTAATTTAATTAGGACTAAACAAATAGTTAATATATTAAAATTATTTGCATTTACTACAGCCTTTAAATTTATCAAAAACACTTTTATAATATTCGATTCATTACATAGTTTATTAGTTTATTTATTATAAGCAATTGTTAATATTTTTATTTTGTTTTATAATACATGATTTATAAACATCTTCCATTCTTTTCAATCTGTGCTTAAAAAAAAGATTTGAACAATAGCTTAGAATTCATTGTTTTCAATTGAATATTATAAAACCTTTGATTTATATATTTCCAACCTTAATAGTTTAATAATATATTTCTATGGAAAATTTAAAATAATTTTCTTAAAAAACACAAATGACTTCTAAAAAACAAAGACGTTTAAAAAAATATTTTTCAATTTAGTTTTTAATGTATGAAAACTAAATTTGATTCCTTGCACTTACATAAGGATACTAATATTAACATATTGAATTTAAAATTCTACTTTGGGAGATATGAAAATTATATTTATATGTAACCATTATGGTTAGGATTAAGCAAAATTAATAAATATAAGTTAACAGAGATAATGCCGCCCAACTTGTCTAGTGGCCAGCGTGTCTGACTGTTCATAGGAAGGTCCTGAGTTCAAATCCTGGTTCGGGGATGTATGTACTTTCCATGTTAATATAAACTTTAGCTTAGATTCATATTTTTTACATTATTATGTTAACCTATTTTAATGAGTTTATTCAAGAAAGTGACTGCAGAAAAATAAAAAATGGTAAAACATAATCCCTTTTTAACATTAAAATTAATCTTTGTGATTAATTTTACATTATTTAAATATATTTTTTAGTAAATAACAGTTTTAAATGTTTGAATCTAGGGAATTTAATAAATTTTGAATTAACAGCATAAGAAGGTTTGGCGACTCCTTGCTAGCTACAATTTTCTCGCTGAAATCATAATAAGTTTTATATTATATTAATCGTAGAGTAATTATCATTTTACTTAGATTATAGTTCGCCATAAGCGCATTTCCTTATAAAAGTGTAAAGTGCCGAACCTGGTCGGGTCCAATAATAAGACAGTGTGTGTGCTATCTTAACATTCTCATCTTATCTAATGATAAGATAGCATTCTTCAAAAAGAATGATATCAAGTTCAATCCCAATCATTGCGAGAAAATTAGAGTTATACTGTTGCAAACTATATTGCACTCCTATATTTATGTAATTTGATGTGTGTGCTTGAGAATTTTTTGGTCATTATCCATTTCCATAAATAAATGCGTCTCATTATATATAAAAAATTCTATTGTTAAGCAATGTACGTGGTAGATATTAAAATACCTAACAACTCCAGGCTCTTAAACTAAGTACTATGCAGCATAAAAGAACAAAATGAATTAGGCTTATTAAATTTTAGTGTTTATTATAATTATTTTTTAACGGTTATGTTGTTTAAATTTTTCGTATTTATTCATTAATTGACAATACAAACTGAGCCCATTGTACACTTTTGTGTGTGAGTGATAACTTTTGAAAATGTAACCAATCTGTAAACAAGAAATCAATCATTTAGAAAGAAATAATTTATTTAATTTTTTAGGGTAAAGAACTCCAAGAATATAAATAATCTTAAAATATTTACAAATTTGCACTACATCTTAAAATATATTTAATTATACCTCTTTCCATAAAGCGATCACTCACGTCGGAGAAATTAAGGCTTACTAAATATAAGTTCAGGTTATTTACTTCATATGTGCTTGCTAAAAAAACAACAAAAAAATATTCTTTATTTATTTAGTTCAATTTTACCGTTCCTTTCAAAAACAGGGATGAGAGGTTATCGTTTGTAAATTTATGTTTGAAATTAGTTAAGTTTTCAACTGTACTTAAATTTAGCTTAATAAATTTATGATTTGAGACGGCGTCTTGGACGATTTGTTGTAACTTCTGCTACCTATCCACACAGAAAAATATTTTGCTTTATTTTGTACTTTATAGTTATTTTTCATTTTCAAAAGAAACTATTTCTAAGTAAAAATTACATTTTAAAATCGAATGATATTTATGATAAAATTTCTTAATTTTGGTTTGAGCAAGAGACAAGCTTTATTTCTAAATGAAGAAATATATAATTAAATATTAACATTTTTATTTACCTATTTTAAACTTACTTTAATTTATACTTTTAGTAATTGCAGATAAGGAAATACCTATACTTTATAATTTAAAATGCAAAATTATGTTAATAATATCGATACATTTTAATGTATATGTGTCAAATTGTATGAAACGTTTAATCGATTTTTCTTCAGACTTTGTAATTTCATTCATCAAGAACTTTACCCTATGTCTTAAATAAATAAATATATATATATTTATATATATATATATATATATATATATATATATATATATATATATATATATATATATATATATATATATATATATTTATATATATATATATATATATATATATATATACACTACTGGCCATCAAAAATTGCTACACCAATAAGGCGACATGCTACAGACGTGAAATTTATACGAAAGGAAGAAGGTGCTGTGATATGCAAATGATTTGCTTTTCAGCGCATTTAGACAAAGCAGGCGCCAGTAGCGACACCTACATTGTGTTTAAATGAGGAAATTGTTCAGCCGGTTCCTCATACACAAATTTAATTTGAACGTTGTTGCCTGGTGAAAAGTTGTTGTGATGCCTCGTGTAAGAAGAAATGCGTACCAGCACGTTTCTGACTTTGATAAAGATCGAATTGTAGCGTACCGGGATTGCGGTTTATCTTATTTGAGTATTGCTGCTCGCGTCCGCCGAGATCCAATGAATGGTAGCAGAATATGGAATCGATGGGTTCAGGACGGTAATACGGAACGCCATGCGGGATCTCAACGGCCACCTATCACTAGCAGCCAAGAAGACATGCATATTATCCGCATGGCCGTAATGGATCGTGCAACCACGTCACGAGCCGTGAGTCAAGAAACGGGTCGTTTGGAAGACAACAAGTGTCTGCACGAACAGTTCGACGACGTTTGCAGCAGCAGCATGGACTCTTAGCTCGGAGACCATGGCTGCGGCTTCCCTTGACGCTGCGTCATAGACAACAGCGCCTTCAATGGTGTGATAAACGACGAACCTGGGCGCACGAATGGCGAGAAGTTATCTTTTCAGATGAATCCAGGTTTTGTCTCATCAAGATGGTCGCATCCGTGCTTGGCGGCATCGTGGTAAACACACACTGGCAGCGTGCATTCGTCATCGTCATACTGACCTATCACCTGGTGTGATAGTATGAGGTGCCATTGGATACACGTCTCGGTCACTTCTTGTTCGCATTGACGGTGCTTTGAACAGTACACGTTACATTTCTGATGTGTTACGACCTGTGGTTATACCCTTTATTCGACCCTTGCGAAACCCTACATTTCAGAGGAATAGTGCCCGACCGCAAGTTACCCGTATTGTACGGACCTTCCTTGATACGGAACATGTTCGGCTGTTGCCCTGGTCAGCACGTTCTCCAGATCTTTCACCAATAGTAAACGTCTGGTCAATAGTTGCCGAGCGACTGACTCGTCACCAAACGCCAGTCACTACGGTTGATGAACTGTGGCATCGTGTTGAAGCTGCATGGGCATCTGTACCTGTACATGCAATCCAATCTCTGTTTGACTCAATGCCCAGGCGTTTAACTGCTGTTATTACTGCCAGAGGTGGTTGTTCTGGGTACTGATTTCTCAAGATCTATCCAGCCAATTTTTTTAAAAATGTAATCACTTTAAATTTAGCTTAGTTTGAGTAAAAAATTCAAATTGTTTTTTCATTTGAAATTTCATTTTTTTGTGCTTATTCTTTTCTAACTTGTAGTGCTTAGTAAATGTATATCGTATTTTAATATTTATTATAATATATAAAAATACATTTTTACAATAGTTAATTCAAAAACTCACATGCATTTCCGGTAACTTACTCAGCATCTTAAATAGTTCTAAACTTCAGAAAATAATAATAAATAATAATATTCATTAATTTTAAAGATTTGATTTATTCATTGATACTTTTAGATCGAACAATTTTACAAATTTTCTGCCTGATTAATCTTTAATAATAAATGAGTATGACATTATCGAAAATAAATGCAGAATTTCAAATCAAATCTTTAATGGAAAGAAGTATATACTTCAAATAAAAAGACACTTATTGTGCACTTTACTCATAAATGTCACACTGTCGCTATTAACTTCTCAGCCAGTTTTGATCATATTAAATATGCTGTAAAATGACACGCGGCATTAATTAAAAGAAATTTAAATGCTGAGAAATATATAAAAGAAAAAAATGATAAAAATTTACTCTGTTAATATTTATTACTTTGATAACCATTGAAAGAAAAATCCCTCTTGTCTCTTGTAAGCAATATTTCTCTAAATACATGAAATATGATTTCTGGAAAAACTTTAACGTGCAAAAAGTTTGTGTTTTTACAATAAGGTAAAAAGAACAAACATCTTTTTTGATATTTCCTAAGTGAGTTTAACCCAAAGGAAAGCTATCTAACTATAAAAAGTTTATCAGAAATGCGATACTTCTACTAAATATAGTCATTTTTACTTTTTAATTGATTTTCTCAAATTTTGGTTAAAGTAATATTACAGTTTTTATTTCAATGCTATTTAATTTGAGACTATAGAAAATCTATATCCAAAATCTAAAAGTTAAATTCTTATTTCTTAAATATTTGTTTTGTTGATTAAAAGATTAATATTATGAATACCATTCATTGTTCTTAATGATTAATTATATTCATATTAGGTTTTTATTACATAAATACAAATATAATATTATATAAAATACAAATGTATAATTCAGTAATTAATACAATATAATAGTAAGATCAGATACATTTTTAAAATCATGTTTTCTGTAAAAAAATTATTTTACTCAAAATTACTTTTCTAACATTAGTAATTAATTTAAATAATTTTTCTACTAAACACCTTTTCACCGAGTTCTTTTGAGTTTGAACGTGAAGTGATTTAAAAATAAAATTTATGGATAGTACATATTTGACTGGCTTGTAAAAAAATTCGTATTTTTTGCAAAATCATCAGCCATCCTTTTTGGAGATAAATAATGAAAGTTATCATTGATATATTTAAAGTAACATAGACCTGATAATTGGAAGACAGTTTCCTCATTAAAACAAGTTATTGAAGTATTTCTATTTTCTTAGCAACATTCACTCGATTTTAATTTCATTTAAATGAATTGAATTGTTGATAATCATAGGAGCATGAGGAAGGTTTGGCTTAATTAAAATTAATAATTATTCAAGTCGCATTGGGATTTTAATAAGATTTTCCAATGAATGATCAATTTTAATGAATATTAGTTATTTTAGCATGTCGTTAAAAAGGGACTAGGTGCATCAGAACTCTTCTTCTAATTATCAGTTTATAAAATGTCACCACGTATCAGTATCTTTGTGTCTTATCCTTCTTCATATATTTCCTCACAAATTTAAAAGTTGATACAGTATAAAATTGGATTATTCTTGTTAAAATTCAGAATTTCTTTTTATTCTAGTTTAATAAAATGCTTAAACCCATGCACATAAAAATTTGACTTGTGAACTTTATATAATTTTTTTTTTAATTCTAATAATAAAATTAGAAAACTGAAATCATTTTGCACACAAATTAGCAATAATTCCTATAAATAAAATTTGGTGAATTATTTTTCATTTCTTATTGCTATGCCTACATTAATAAATATCTTTGAACTGAAAAAAGCATATTCTTAACTTTTAAGAGTACAAACGAAATGAAAATCATAATTTATGAAAACTGTGAATCGATAAAAAAAATAAAGATCTGAAAAAATTTACAATCATTAATTTATAAAAAAAATAATAAATTGCATTTTCAATAGGTAAATTAGATTTCATTAGGTTTCTGTTTATTGTTTCAAATCTATTTCAGGTACATTCATATGTGATAGAGAAATGATTTCTATGTCAATAATAACAATAGAATGGAGTTCCATTATAAAGTTGCATTATATATAATATTTATAACATAAATAAAATAGGTTATATTATTTTCATGGTTTTAAATAAATGAACTAAAATATGTTAAGCAAGAATCGTTAATTTATAAACGACAAATAATCCTTAGAAATATAATCACCATATTCAATTAAAATATAATATATTTGAAATTCAGAATGTGATTTAAGAAAGGTCAATTATCTGTTAGTAACAATATTCCTGATGATATAATACTGGTATAAATCTTTTTTTCGTTATTATTCTATTATATAGCAATGATCACGGAGATTAAGTATGATTATTTTTATATAATAAATAAAAACTTATATAAAATATATCTTTACATACTTTGTAAATATAAACTAGTAAAATGCAGTTTAAAAACGTTCTTTTGATTGGGCAATAAAAAATTTGAAACACTTATTCTATAACAGATTTCGTTTTGTAAACTATATTCCAAATAGTGAAGTATATTTGAATTTTAAAATTTTTTAATGGGCAAGAACAAGCAATCGTTAGCTTAAAAAGATATAACAAAAGATATCAATATAAGATTCATAGGAATAAGTAACTTCAAATATTCTATTAAATTAAAAACATATAAAAGGTGAGACTTGAAATGAACATAAAAATAGTTTTTTAAAATCTTATAAAGATTACTAAGAGAAATGCTGATTTTTATTTTAAATAATAATATTTTTAATATTATTTATTAAAAATAATATTATTTTTAATAAATAATAATTTTAATAAATAATATTTATTAAAAATAATATTATTTTTAATAAATAACATTATTAAAATATTATTACTTAAAACAAAAATCAGCATTTCTCTTAGTAATCTGTAACTTAAATTTATTAAAATAATAATTTTTAATAAATAATATTATTTTAAATAAATAAATAATATTATTTATTAAAAATTATTTTTAATAAATAATATTAATAATAATAATAATATTTTTATTAAATATTATTTAAAATCAATATTAACATTTCTCTTAGTATCTGTGTTCTTGGAAACCATATGTCATCATAAGTTGTAAAGCAATACCATCCATTTACAGGAAAGAAATATAGTATAAATTATATAAGCGTGTATGAATATATAAAAATTCGAATTATGAAACTGCTTGCAGTAACTATTTTATCCATAAAGCATGTTGTTTTTCAGTAATTATTTTAATCCAACAATTTTATATATATATAAATATATATATATAAAATTCTAGGATTAAAATAATTACTGAAAAACAACATGCTTTATGGATAAAATATATATATATATATATATATATATATATATATATATATATATATATATATATATATATATATATATATATATATATATATATATATATATATATATATATATATATTCAAGTAAAAATATCTAGTAATATCTAATAACACTGTTTCAAAGTAAAAAAAAATAAATTATGTTAGATTTATCTTTAAATTATGTTTCACTTGAAATCTAAATTGAAATATATAAAAATGTGATTTAATCTAAATTACGGAAAGAAAATGAAATTGTGTAATCTTAATTGAAAAATGTTTTAATACTTGTAGAAAAAAATTATGAGTGATTATTTTGAAACCTTAAAACTTTTAAATTCTAAATTTCAAAACTTTCTTAAACCCATTGCATTTTACTAAATATTTTTGTATGATCCACATGAATTTTTAGTTACTCTTCTCTTAGAGCACTCCTTGTTAGTTATTTTTCTCATTCTTTATGTTATAGGTAAAGGGTTACATAAATTGATCTTTTCAACAATTTGCTTAGCTTCTCGGGATTTTAAGATGCTTTCACATTTTCACAATGCATATACTGGATTGAATTATATTTTTCACGGCTCCAACTTTTGTTAACGTTATCATATATTATTAATATTTATTTTCTTAAAATTTTAAAATTTATGTAAAACTTTAAAATTTGCATATGATTTTAATGTTTTCAAAATTTTCTTACAATTTATATTTTTGTTTATAAAACGAATGTTATAACATATGTTTGTTATGAATAAACAAATATTCACTTTGTTCATACATTCGTTTGTTATTTACATTCGTTCATACATAAAAAAAGTGAAACATAAATTCACTTTGTTCATATATTAGTTTATTCATAAGCAAAATGAAACAAACATTCACTTTGTTCTTATATTTGTTTGTTCATATACATTCGTTCATACTTAAACAAAGAGAAGCAAAAATTCACTTTGTTTATACATTCTTTTTCAATGAATTTGAATTTTTCAAAATGTTTACGAGATTTTACTTACATTTTCACTCGCAAATATTGATCAAACATGACTATAAAAGAAAATTCAAAAATTTATATGTCTTTAATTTGTCACACACACATTTAATTTTTTTTTCACTCTAAAATTCTAATTAGTTTTGTTGTAAATGTTTTGATGTTTATTGATTTAAAATAAACATATTAAATCAATTGAATAAACAAATGTTATTGGGGGGGGGAGTAAATAAATTCTCATATATACATAGAATATCATAAGTTTTACTAGTGCTCTAATTTCGAGAAGGATTTTTAAGGTCATAGTTGGAAGTTTTTAATTTAGACCCGTTTCATTTAGAAAAAGCACTTTTCAAAATATAAATAGCTGTTAATTTTATGAGAAAATTTAAAATCAAGGTTTAAATCAACAAAGTTATGACTCGCTGTGTGGATTTGGATTATAAATAAACTCTCCTATCCCTTAAGAAAATTGAAAAAGAAATACTTCTACTGAAAGTACTGAAAATTATGTATCCGTGGAAAAGTGTGTATGTTCCATAAACTCATTCAATTAGGATCATGAATATTTCTCTGTACTCTTTTCCTATTTTTTTAAAATATTCAGTGCAGAAATTCGAAATATAATAAACAAAAATAATTAATAAAATAAATTAAGAAACTGAAAAATTTTACTAGCCATAAAATTTAATTAAATAAAACTTTTTTGAATGTACATGATCTCATGTCACTTATCTTTAAAAATAATCAAATTTATAAAAAATGATATGTTTATATATTAATTTAATGTTTAATGTATGAGAGTTATTATTCATGTTAATATTTTGCATTTTGATTACGTAAATAGTTTGCAATTTTATGTTGATAATTTATTGGAATAAAAAAATGAGATAAATAAAATTAGTTAAAATGTTTGCTTAGATGAATTATCTATTTAGTACTGTTCTTGTTTACGTCTATAAAATCTTAGAAATATTAAATTATGAACAACATTCTGTGAAAAGCGATTGTATATTACTAGTGAAATAGCTAAGCCGTAATATATTATAAAAATAAAAATTTCTATACAGTTACATTAATTCATGTTATACACAAACGAAGTGAAAACAATAAAATATCCACGTTTAGAAGTGTAATATATATATATATATATACATATTATAAAACTTAAAAATCATAAATAAAATATTTTGTATTTTTAACAAGACTAAACTATATGTATTTGATTAGTATTAAGAAATAGTTTAGCTACACTTTGATAACTGCTTGAGAATTTTTAAGAAAATGTGGCAACTGTTCAGTAAACTTTTGATGAAGTTCGTTGTATTTACCAAAGGAGAAGATAGAGGACTTAACCCATTTTTTATTGTTTTCGAAACTAATCTTATAAACTGAGCAATTTTTCTTGCCAAGCTTCTTTTCTTCAAATATAGAGATAACTCAGTGAACTCCCCCCCCCAACATAAGGCAAGTGCGCCGACACGATTGAATGCGCAATCTGCTGCATTATTATGCATTAATGCACATCCTTTGTATCCATCGATCAAAGAACGATATTTTGCATCAAAACTTCTCCTCCTTCCCTTCGACAGAAAAGGGAAACTTTGATTGGGGCGTATTGTTACAGACTTTTTGCAAAACTTTCTTCCAGAATATTATGTCAGTAACTTCCAAATTACGACTGGCTTCATAATGTAACTGGAAGGGCCTGGGCCAAGTAATCTGCTCTCATGAATTATGGAAAAGCGTGACCTATTGACTTCGAAATGCCTCTTTGGATTAAAATCACTTAAATAGTACTCAGCACTCAATTCTGAAGCAATTTCTGATTCGCATTTTAAAATTGCCTATTAGAGTTTTGGTTCATCTGCAATTAGAATAGTTGTAAAAGGGTATTTAATGCTATGATTAAATTGTGAACAGTTAAGTAAGGATTTAAAGTACAAAGGAAAAGAGGATGCCGAAGATAGGTTGAGTAGGAAATTTAAAATCTGATGATTTTTTCAACTGATATTTCATGGTATTTTTAAAAGAAATAAATTTTTTATTATCTCTTTCACAGGTTTCATAGCCAGTATCTTTAAGATTTGTTTCGCTCTTTTAAAATTTTGCTAATTTTAAAACTACCACTTATTATGTGTGCTGTGTGTGTGTGTGTGCGTGCGTGTGTGTGTGTGTGTGTGTGTGTGTGTGTGTGTGTGTGTGTGTGTGTGTGTGTGCGTGCGTGTGTGTGTGTGTGCGTGCGTGTGTGTGTGTGTGCGTGCGTGTGTGTGTGTGTGTGAGTGCGTGCGTGCGTGTGTGTGTGTGTGTGTGTGCGTGTGTGTGTGCGTGTGTGTGTGCGTGCGTGTGTGTGTGATAGGAAATTATACATTTCATACCATGTAAGGTGATATTGTAAGAAGGAAGTTAGATCGTCTAAAACGTATGTAAATCTGCTTCTGAAAGATTCAGAAATTTACAAACTAAAACTGACAAAAATAAAATTTCTTATTGAAGTTTTATCGATATCTATAAATTAAATTCATATCTTAACAGAAAATTTTAAAATTTTGCTTTCACATTTAATTTATTACATGAAAAAAACTTTATAAACATAAATCGTTCGTCATACGAAAAGTTTGCATGAAGGCTGGATTTGTTTGTCACTCAATGGTTATTTTTTGCACAAGAGGTCTAAATATACAAGGATCTACAGTTTAGAGTTGATTTCAAATCACTACAATCATTCATGGCCAAGGTGGGATTTGAATCCATGAACTGTTGAAACGTAGGGAAAAGCGCTAACCATTTGTCTTCTTACGGGAAGGAGATAACAAGTACTTTTTGACGTTCCACATCAATGTTTATTTTGAAATAACAACATAAACATTTAATGTGAATCATTACTTCATTAAAATAAAACATTTTGCAGTTCATTGATGAGATGTGATAAAATTTTGATCACCAATGAAGCACTATAGTAACATAATTGGTTAAAGATAGTAGCTGTGACGTAAATCATCATTAAAATTTGTTAAGTACCTATTTGATTCATATCACATAAATGTGAACCTTGCCTAAATTTATTTTTTAAAAATCCGTCATTTGTATAGATTTATCTAAAGGAATTTATTTGTTGCAAAATTATTCCACATCGGTGATGAACACATAATAAAATGCGGTTCTCATTGTAAAAATTCTTTTATCAAGAAATGACATTTAAATCTTTGGCATATTTATAAACTCACATTGAGCATTTGTATTTGCTTAGATTAACAACAATGGAGTGCAAAATGTAATCAACAGGTGTTGTTAGCCATAACTACAGAAGAAATCGTCTGAGAGGTTGGAAATCCAGAAATTATAAAAATTTTTGTATTTAAGTGATGACGAAAGCAGTTACGAAAATTAATATAATGCACATGGAATACATTATGTAAACAAACAAAAATACGTTATTGAACTCTTAGTATCGTTACACATGATTATCTGTTATAGGGGGAAAACAAGCGGATTTTCCTTTATATATGGTGTCCTATTTTTGTTGCAATGGTTGCTACCCTCACCTTCTTTCCATACTTAGCACATGATTTCCAACAGTTCTTCAAATAGGAGTGTGCATTTCTCAAGCACAGCATTTGTTTTAGTAGTTGGGTGTTCCGTAAGGGGTGAAATCGTACCACAAGGCATCTTCCTGAAACATTCCCTGCATGTTCTATGGGATTTAAATCATAGGAATATGCTAATGAATTCATTGGAGTTATATTTTCACTTTCCATTAGCTGCTGGACATCAGAAACTCGGAGTAGCCATGCATTATCATTCAAAAAAAGTCTGCTCCAATGGTATCACGGAACAGACTTACATAGGATTGTTCACATCCTTACAATAACTCTCGTCGGTTATAGAAACTTTGTAGAAAATTAGGAGATCTATCCGTATGTTCACGAAGTGCTCGCAACTTTAGGGCAACCATAATAGTCTCTTTCCATGATATGCTACTGTATCCTTATCTCTCATCAAATTAAATGGCGTTGATAATTGCTTGAGCCACTAAACTTTTCTTATCCTTAAAAAAAGGCAACTCTATTAATAAAATATCCAGTTTTTTCTCCTTGTACCACACTATGAAGTGGCGTCGATGGCCACCTTTCAAAAGGATAGAGCATTGAAGACAGCGGGGGAGTAGGCCACCTTTGTGAAGATGTCTAATTGCAGTAAACCACGACACTCGCCGCCTTATTGCTGTACAAAATTGCTGACGAATATTACTTTTTTAACGGAAGCAATTGTTTCTGTTGACAAGTTTAAATTTCTTTTCGATTGTACGACGATATATCGGGCATCTGCTGCTGTTTCTTGAGATGTACACTTCTACCATTTTTTACTGCTGTACTTATTTGTTTGGGAAGCATTCCAATTGCACAAAATGAAACTTTTGTTGATATCGTACACTTTTGCACACTGGCCCACGAAGCCAGCGCACTGCTGACCAATCATTCTTAAACATGTGAAGTCTTTCACGAGATTTCTTCTAGCCATATTTCCTGAAAGAACTCATTTGTACTTCCACAGAAAGTCCTTGCGTCTCGGTTCTCGATGTATTGTAGTTTTAAGCTGTAAGCCCCTATTATTTTCGGAATGTTTAAATTTCTTGAGAAGAGAGTCACAATTGCAACTTCTTCCCAACTATGTAGTATGCAAATTTTTAATTTGACGTCGAAGACTACATTTTAAAGGCAGAGAACGATACTTGGCTTTCATCTTAATGTAAGAACAAACAGGAGAGTATGTCTGATATTCAGTAAGCATGATAATTCAATGAGTATAATATGTCAACGGAGTCATTTAACCGAATCAGAAAATGGAAGAGTGTTCGTGGGACAAATACTTTAGATCAATCGACGTCAATGGTAGACTATATCATGGTGAATGATTACCTTTTGAGACGGAAGAAACCACACGAATTGGAAAGACATCGTGTTCTCCGGACATAAGTCCAATAGATCAAATTTGGGACAACATTTTTATTTACACACACAATAGACATAGAATGTAATCATTTCAAATTTAAATCATAGTACTTTAAATTAATTATATTGACTAAAACAATTTTAATAACATAAAGTAAACTTGTGTCATATAAAAAATATTTTAATCCATTTCATGTATCTTAGCCTTTTTCTGTAAATATAATCTTAAACGTCACATTAGTAAACGATATAAAATTTGACAAAGGTCGCAATAACAAATATTTTTTACCAATGTAAAATTATATATTTTTTGTTTAAATCTAGGCAATTAAATACATTTATACCTACATTATTCTAAAATAAAAGAAAATCACTGATTTGCTAAAACTGAATATTTACTTTTATCTTTTTTTATAAATAAGTTCTCATTTTTTTTAGATTCTAATAGTTTGTTAGATTTCGATTCACTATAATGTACATGTGGGAAAGAAATTCACTTTCACAGAAACAAGAATCACAACACTGACTATTTATCTAAGTCTATTGTCTTAATTTACTTATAAGGTTACCTACACCTGTGGGAAATACTTGTTACGGTCAAACATTAATGACTACTCTGAGCAATTAAGATCTTGAAATCATTGGATAACCAGGTTAAATACCAATAAATGAAAAGTATCTCTGATGTCTTTTGTCTGAGATCAAAGTTTAATGTTAAGCTATGATTTTAAAACAAGTCTTTACGGCTTTGTTCGTGTTGATGTGGAAAACACCGTGTTGTTAATAAATATTAAATCATCTGACAGAAACTATAAAGTTTAATGCTAATTTATAACTTTGTATGAAATAGCTTAATTACTAGCATTTTAAGTATTAAAAAAGTGTATTAAAACGTTAAAATCTATATGAGAGAAAAATATTTATAAATAATATATATTTTAAAGAATTTTATCTGCAAATATTTTGAAGCAAATAAAAAAATTTAGTGTAAAATAGTATCTTAAAATTTATGACAATTAGTGAATATATATATAAATATATATATATATATATATATATATATATATATATATATATATATATATATATATATATATATATATATATATATATATATATATATATATATATATATATATATATATATATATATATATATATATATATATATATATATATATATATATATATATATATATATATATATATATATACATATAAATATATATATATATATATACATATAAATATATATATATTAATATATATATATATATATATAAATATATATATATATATATATATATATATATATACATATAAATATATATATATATATATATATATATATATATATAAATATAAATATAAATATATATATATATATATATATATATATATAATGAGATATTTTATTATTTCATTTACATTATATTACTACAACATCACAATATTACAACTTTTATAGAGCTTTGACTATTTCAAAACATCTAACTATTCCCTTATAACGCCTGCTTTTTAATTGTAAATGATAACGTCAAGCGTCTTCACGTCCACTTTTTCTTTTCATCTAGCCCTGAGACTTCTTTTATATCTTGAGCCCCTGGACATAATTCCTGAAACTGGAATAATAATCTTTACTATTATTTTCTCATCTCTCCTCAAAGCGCTCGCAAGTTACACGTTATAATATTTTTTTTATATATTTATCATACATTTCTACATTTGGTCAAATCTTCCAATAGCCATCTTCACAAATTACCACTAAATTCTTCAATAGCATTTTTCCCCATATATTTAAGCTTATATTCCATATTTTTAAGCGTAGAATAACTTCGATTTAAAAAGTGAATGTCTCATCAAATCTGCAAGGAAACATTTCCTTTCAATGAAATATTCCATTACTTACATTCTTTTTGCTGCGTATTTTTATAGAAAAATATTTTCTAATAGAACTCAGTAAACTGTATTTGGAATGTCCTTAAGTTTGTAATGATTTAGTTAACATAGAAAACTGAACAAATTTGATTTTTAATGCTAATTTCAATAATGTTGAATAGTCAATATATAATGATGCTTAATTTTGTATAATATTAAAATAAACAAACTTAAAAAGTTTATTAAATTATTCAATACCAGTACTTTTAAGAACGTAGAAGTTCTAATTTGTGAAAATGTTAAATTTTGCAAATGTTGGTAGATAAATAATACAAATTTCCATTAATTAGAACTTATGATAAAGTAAGATTTCTGAATGTCATGTGAGAAACACATATCCTTTACAGAAAAAATATAGAAAGGTTTCTTGTGAAGATTTACAGAGTATAATATGAACATTATATTATGTGAAACTCCAAAAGAGAAAAATTCTTTATAATCCAGTTAAGTTTTTTTTCTATAGAAATATATTTGAGCATTTTTATTCTGCACAAAAATGTGAAACAGTTATTAAAAACGCTATTTTTAAGCACTACGGAGGTATTATTGTAACATGTACAATTTTTTTCTCACAAATAATTTAAATTTCTTATACTAATTATAAATCTTTTTTATATTATTTAAAAGCACAGAAAATGTTTGAAACATAACAAATGCAAACTATTACAAACAAATGTTCAATCATTTTTACGATATTTGGTTTGGTTAGAGACCCTTCTGCAGATAATTTGAGATATCAAACGTTTCTTTTTTACCACTCTACTTTCAATATAGCTTCATTTTCGATTTTAGAAGTCATTGCCAAACAACCATAATATTGTAGACTTTATTTGTCAAAAATCAGTTATCAATAAATCTTTTTCACAGCTTATTTACTTCCGTCGAAGTAACAAGATTATACACGTATAATAGTCGGATTTATTTAAGAAATAGTATTTTTTTCAACAATTTCGAAATATAATAAAAATATATCCAAACATTTAAAACTGGTAAATTTTTCACCATTTTCAAACTGGCTTGACAATGTTCTTTTAATTAGTTATACTAAGTACTTTAAATTTTCTCTGATGTTTATTTTCTGTAGGTAATATATTTGCTTGGAATTTTTTTGCTTAATTTACATGAAATGAAAATTTGACAGTAAAAAATGCAAAATTTCTGTGATGTATAATTATGATCACTAAAAACTTTCACATTTTAGGAAATAGGAAATAAACATTTTTCAAAGATTTTAGAGCTTTCATCTGATAGAAGTACCAAGTAGTTTTAGCAGAACAAAGATAATTATTTTTTAAAATAATCAAAAAAATTTACTAAAATTAAGAAATTATAAAGCATAATTTTAATATTAAAGATTAATGAAAAGTATGTAAATATAATACGGAATATAGATAATATTACATATATACATTTTAAAGGAAAAAAATCAATTATTTTTACTTTAAGGGTGTCTAACTATGTATTTAAATGCTTATAATTAAGGATTTTAAATATTTACTAAAAATATTGAATGACTAAAATACAAATATATATTCTTTCCAATATAAAATTAATAACAGAGCAGTGTGGAACATCTGGAGAGACAGATAAAATATTGTGGGACGTTTTCCCAATCCCAGCTTTTAAATTACGAAGACTCCTACACCCCCCCTTGTGCTTGTCCTTAACTAGTAGAGCCCGATTTTAGGATACGTACAGAGAATTATCCCAGTATACACAAAATATAACATAGTGAAATAAATTTAAATCGAGTGTAAAATTTTTCATGAGTATTCAAAACAATAAATATAAGAAATATATTGAAGCTGCAAGGTATTGGAAATAAAAGAACTTGCAAAAATTTTGAAAAAAAAAGTAATATTATATTATAAACAATAATTTTGCGTTTGGAAAGTTTTTAAAAAGTTTAAAAAAAATTACTGCAAAATGGAATGCAATGTGATATTTTAAAGGGATTATTTAATTTATGTTTTTTTTTAATTTTTAGTCATAAAAGATTAGAAAGTGTCCCTTATCTATCACTTTTAAGATAAATCCTTTTCAAAAACAAAAAAAATACCATTAAAAATGAAAGTATATTTAAAAGTGCATTATTTCCTACAGTAAATTTCTTTTTAGAAAATAATTATCATTGGATGGGCACCATTAGCAAACATATTTAATCATTTGACTTTTTTAAATTTCTTCGTGAATTAAAGGGATTTATTTTCTTGATTAATTATTTTTTGATTAAAAATATTTCTCCTTAATATTTTGGACATATTTTAGTAAATTTTAGGTTGACTTGAGCATGACATTTAAAATTAATTTTCGAAAATTACATATAAATTTAATTTAAAAAATACCGATACTTCTGAAGGATTTTCCACTTAAAATAAATTTATTTATTATTTAAAATAAATCAAAGCACTATATGAAATTATAGTTTGTAACCAAAATTAAAAAAAACCCAATTTCTAATTTTGCAAATAATTTTTCTGGAGAGTAATTCACACTATTAGACAATATACGCATAGATACTTAGATATAGTTATTGTAATATGTTATTAACAGCTATATATATATATATATATATATATGTGTGTGTGTGTGTGTGTGTGTGTATGTATATATATATATATATGTATATATATATATACAGATTATTAAAAGATTTAGCGCCTGACAAAAGGGGTGTTAGTTCATCCTGTGTCCGGTCGTCCATGCAATATGGGTGGTACCATGGAGGATCGTCAAAAAGTAACCATCCTAAGGACAATGAATATCTTAATTCTAATTGCTTTAGTACTCCTACTGATTTAAATAGTATTTTTGAAAAGTTTAAATTTAAGAAATGTGATTCTAAAAAATGGAAAACATGTCCTAATTTTAATAATTTACAAATTTCTGAAAAATTTAATTATTCTATTGCTTGCAAAATGTTTAATATTATTTATCTTATGGAATGTAATGTTTGTAAATATAGATATATAGGCCAAACAAGCAAACCTTTAAATATCCGCATTAATTTACACAGGTCCAATATTAAAAACTGTGACAGTAATAAATTTAATCTTGAATTCAATCACTTTCAAATTCATAGTTTTAATAACGCTATTATTAGTATAATAGACATCGAACCTAATACAGAAATGCTTATTATAAAGGAAAATAGGTTTATAATAAATTTAAAATCTTTTGCCCCTTTCGGTTTAAATGAACTATTTAATGGCATAATTATTAAATTTTCAAATAGTAATTCCTTTGTATTTTTTCACAATAATAACTATAAAACTAAAAGATTTAAAAGAGGTGGCCGAAAATTTAAAAAATCTTACAATAAAATAGATCTTAAAAAAAAGTTTGAGTTTTATCTGGATAAAATCTATAATTTGGAATTCTCGTTCACAAGTACTTATAATTGGTTACCATGTAAAGTATTTATAATGAAGTTAACTGATAACGATTGCAAATTTCTGTATTCGTGTTTACACGATATAAATTTCAAAAACCAGCATTTTAAAATTTTATCTAATGACCTATTCAAATACAAATATAATAAAATTAAATTTAAGAAAAATATGAAACTACATTATTTCACTATTAATTTTCAACATCCTAAATTTGATAATATTAAATTAAATAGTTTTGTTAATGATTTGTATAACATTTTTCCTATAGAAGATGTTTTTATAAAACTTACTTTTTCTTATGATATTCTTTTTGGACGTAAAATCTTTAACTACAATCAATTTTGCAAAAATATCTCGTCATCTAGAAAACTTTCTAAATGTATTTGTCATAATAATGAACTAAAAAGTTTTATTAATCCTGATTTTGGTCATATTATTACAGGTGATCTAAATGTTGTCAGTGACACTAAATTGAAAGAAATATTAAGTAAAGGGACTAAGTATAGACCAGTGTTTCAACTAAATAAAAATTTAAAGTAATTAAAACTATTTTACATAATATTGATTCATTTATCTTTAATATTTCAAAATTTTATAATACACCCATTGAATTTTTTACAGTCTGGAAGTTTAAACTTTTTAATAAAATTAAAGAATTTATTTTTGCTAATAATTTAACGTTTCCTAGCATTAAACTTGGTCCATTAAAACCAGCCATCAATAATCTAAAAGATAATTTCATCATTATACTCCAGTAGATAAAGCCTCTAATAAGTACGCATTTTTTGTAGGAAATTTTATTTAGATTTAATTGATAATGAAACATTAAATTCCAGCACTTATAAGCGTTTAAACTCCACAGTTAATATCATTAATAAAAAAATCCTTGGGTTTTATAAACTTATAAACATTAACGACTATAAATTAGAGTTTCCTTATATTTAATAGTTATTCCTAAACTTCACAAAATTCCTATAAAGTTTAGATTTATCACCTGTGGTACTAAATCGTACATGGATAAACTTGGAATCATTTTTGCTAAAATTCTTAATATTATGCTAGACTATTTTATTAAATCAGATGCTACTTGGATCATTAATAATAATAAACCTATTTTGGATTTCTTATCAAAAAATAAAATTCATAGTGTTAATTCCTTTGACTTTAAAGACCTTTTTACAAGTATTCCCATTGATAAACTAAACAACGTATTACACATTTATTATCAGGACTATAGAAAATTATTAAATATTAATTTTGAATACTGGAATAATCTAGTTAAAATGTGTATTTATAACAATTATATATTTAACGGGGAAAATATTTTTATTCAAAATTGTGAAATTCCACAGGGATCAAACTTTTCCAGCACACTAGCAAATTTATTTCTATATTATTTTGAAAAAAAAACTTCTTTTATTAATATCCTTTTGCTTTCGGATACATAGATGATTTCATTATTTTTAACAATTTAAAATTTCAAGATATTTTTAAAACTATTTATTCTGAAGAGCTTTCTCTAATTAAAACTAATTTATTTGATACTAAAACAGAATTT
This sequence comes from Latrodectus elegans, assembly GCA_030067965.1. Taxonomy (NCBI): domain Eukaryota; kingdom Metazoa; phylum Arthropoda; class Arachnida; order Araneae; family Theridiidae; genus Latrodectus; species Latrodectus elegans. The sequence continues at coordinate 99,793,184 of CM057819.1, forward strand.
TTGGATTTATTTATCACTATTGATAATTCTACTACATATATTGATGTCTTCGACAAAACAAATCAATTTAATTTTCATGTTAATAAGTTAATTTCCTGGAACTCAAATATTTCATTAAAAATATACAGAAACGTTATAATTAATGAACTTAATCGCATTTATAATATCTGCAACAACCATGAATCTACTAAAAATCAAATTAAACGACTGATAGATCACTTAAAAAATAATAATATTCCAATTAATTTTATTTTAAAATATGTAGGAAGTAGGGAATCGCTTGTAAGATTGAAGTAATGCGTAGTTCTTATAACTACAGAAGAGCCACCCAAGCATTGAAGTTCTTACAAGAATCCTGAAAACACCTACATTTATATTTTAAATTTAATCTAATTACAACTGGCAACACGCGTAGTTACTATAATTTTAAAATTACGTTTGGCAACTTTCATACTACTTTCATATATAAATCCCATCTGATTTGCTGACTTTGGCTTTGTGTATTTAATTTTTTACTGTATGTATGTATGTTTCATTTATATGAGTATCTCTAATTGCATTTATGTTTAATTTATTGGTATTTCTAATTTTCTGCATTTATATTTATTCAAATGTTTTAACCTAAGTTCACTGAATACGAACGCTCTTTGGGGGAATTGCTCGAAGATCTTTAGACACTTGTCCTTCGAGCATGTCAGAAAAGAGTGTTTTTTCTTTTTGCATAGCTGGCCATCTCCCTCCTGATGAAGACGTGACCCCTATGCTTTCTTCTTCTTTTCATTTGTTTCATATATTTCGGTGCTATTCCATATTTTTCATGTTTAATCTTATTTATATTTCACTGTTTTTCCAATTTCATATTTTTCATGTTTATTTTATTTCTATAAATATATATATATATATATGTGTATATAATGTGTAATATCTGTGTTTATATCTGTATGCATACATAATCTAGTTAGATTAAAAATTTAATGTTGCTAATATGTGTACTTTAAAACTTGCCCAATCTCTTCTCAATCATAGCATAAAGAAAATTAGTGATCCTCCAAAAATTGTGATATTAAGCTAAAAACAAAGTTTTAAAAGTAAAAACGGAAAGATTGTAAAAAAGCTAAAATGGTGCATTTCAGTAGTTTTATGTGTAAAGCATATCTAAGTAAATTCACAATTTATAACTCATGAATAGAATAATTATTCTATATGAAGAAGAAAAAAAGCAAGCAATATCTCATAAACTGCTTAAAAAGTATTCTATGAAAAATTAAATTTCATTCATAAACTTAAAAATTCTAAGACATTATAAATACATTTATTACATACTAACAGCTAATGGTGGAAGGATAGTATCATTTAAATAGTTCTATTAGAATATTCCAACTGACAAATCCACATATTTGATACATCTAAAGATATTGTTTTCACAGGAATAACAAAGGAAAAGATAGAAATACAAGACAGAGCAGAATGAAACAAACTTTCGAATAGGTAAATGACAACTTTAGATACATTGTTCTTTAAAGGCTTTTAGGACAGTCACACAAAGTAAGGCGATGGAATAAATACAAAACTCCCATGCGGAATATTTTCTGCTGAATAAAATCACCATTGGATGAATAGTTGGTGGTCCATACATATGTATTAGGCTTTCTTTATCAGGAGCAGTAAAATATGACGTTTCGTTGGTTAAGCCTTTTCACTTTGTTGAGAATCAAAGTACTTCCTCATAGTCCATTGATCGTTGATGGGATTTGAAGTTAGTTTAGGAAATAAAGCGATATTTGATGATGCTGTGACTAAAAATAGTACATTCAACTTGAATAAATAAGTATTTTCAGAGTTATAAAGGAATATATTACAGTATTACTATATAACGAGTATTTTTAGTAAAAACTTTGCTTTAAGATTTCCAGAATTTTTTTTCTAAGATTGTTGTTTAAATTAAAATCCCTTTTACCTAACTAAGTTCACCATTTTATTCCACAAATAAATACATTTCGCTTTGTTTCATGAATAAAAATAAATAATTTTATATATTTTTTTATATATGTCACTTATTATTTTTTTACACATTTACTACATTTTATTTATGCATATAAATATAAGTTAAATTAAATCATAAGAATTGATTAAAATATCTTAAAATGTAATTCTTAGAAGCCTAAATGAGTCTAAATCAAAGGCCAAATGGAAATTAAATAGAAGGCAACAATATAACAGAAAATGTATTATTTAAGAAACATTTTTATTAGTATTTAATTGTCTCGTGTTGGACCTAAGTGACTTTGATTCATTTAATTTTCCGCTTTAAAATTGAGTTATGTAGATTCCTACATTCAGCGTAAGATGTTAATGCACTAATACAAATTATACTTGAGAATGCACTTAGACAAACTTCTTAGAATCTTTGAATTCCAATCAAATAACGACTCTGAAATTTTCTAAGGTTACTCTCTGTAACTTTATTATACTGTTACACTGTACAGTTCACTTACAATCGTATATACTTTATACACAGAATTATCTATTCTTAGACTTATTTAAATAAAGTCAAAACTACACAAGATTACTTAAATGCTACTGTACTATGATAACATAAGTTCATTTTGTAGCAGATGCTTGTTTTAAATGTGTTTAAACTTTGCACTAAAATTTCGTAACGGCTATTGGGAATGGTCTGAGAAGAAAGCATTAAAAATAACAATAAATCAAGAAAACAAATAAATCTGATTTGATTAAAAAGATTAAGTTAAAAATTAGATATATATCTTTTTTACGAGGATTTTAATTGTGATTGAATAATATAAAATGTAAAAATATATAGCTTTTTCATTATACCTAATATACATAAATTTGTCAGGAAATCTTTTGCCAACATTATTAAATTCAAATCACAAAACATTTTATTGTTAAATGCACACAAAAACAATAAATGTTTTGCACTGAATAAAGTCCCAATAATTAATTTGAGAACAATATAAATTAAATTATTTATTATGATCACATATCGTAAAAACTATTTTTGATACTTTTGAGAGAATGTCATAGATCGTAATAAATTTCTTAGAAAATATAATTTATTTTTTTGTCTTATATTATAGAAAGTGTTAATCTTAATTAAAGTAATTACTTAAAGAGGCTTATTGTGTTTGATGAAAATCATATTTTAATACTTTATTTATGATTTATTTATTTAAAAAATTATATTCACATGAATTTTATTTCAAATCTTAATGCTTAATATAAAAATCAATGATATTAAAATAAAATTATACAGAAGTAAAAAATTTGATGATATATAAAAGCAACTTTGAATGCATTAGGAAATTTTCTTCAAGTTAGATGTTGGAAATCCACATTTTACATGATGAAAAAATATCAGAATTCTGTTTTCCAATTTTGGTACAAACTTTAAAATTCAAGTAACTAAATATGATACTATATTTCTTTCTTGACAGTCCTTTTTTTCACTATAGAATTGATTCCGCTATTAAACTATGGTTGCAAATTAGTACCAAATCCCAAATCATTGTAAGCATCCATGTCTAAGGATAAAGTACAATCAACGAGTTGTTCAACAAGTATAAAAGAGATGACTAATGAAACTTATCATTATGGAAACAGTCTGAGACGATTTAAAAGTTTTACTAAAAAATACAAATTATAGGCTTTTAAATCTAAGTTGGATGCAAACAATATTGCAAAAATAACAGACTTATTTTTCTTAAACTCAGTTTTGTACTCTATGATAATATATACTATCAATAAAATATTTCTTATAATATTCAATCAATATAATATTATTCTTAGAAGATTAAAAAAACTCAAATTATTCATATTCAATATAATTGGTAGAGCCTCTGTATGCTTTAATTACAACCCAAACTGTCTAGGGCATGGTTTTCACAAATGTCTGGATGATAGACAAAGATATTTTCTTAAAATCACAGCTTGGAGAGGATATGTAAATTCTTTCAAGGATTTTGGGTGGTTTCTATACCCCTTAATACATCGATATAACCCACCCCTGAGATATTCTCTAGGATTCATGTCTGGACTATGCAAAAAAGTTTCAATCAGTTCACGCTATTGGTAGTACATCAATAATTGGTGAACGTCATAACATGGCAAATGGCGTACAGTAACAAGATCTAAATCATGTAATTACTAGTGTAGAAAGCATATTGTTGTCAAGAATAATGGGCTACCGACTCAACGTTCAGCTTAATATGAATTAGTATCAATATTCTCAGCCTATACGATATGAGGAACACCTTCAGACCATAATCCCACCACTACACCACCAAACCTTACTGTAGACACAAAGCATTCTAAAAAAAAAAAAGAAAAAAAAAGCGTTCTCTAGGCATATTCTAAAACCAGACTACTTTTCCTCAAAGATCGGTCATTTCCATGATATTACACCATTCTCGAAATCAGAAAACTCTAAATTTCATGAAAAGTTGATTGAGACTAATGCCAATGCTGTCTCCTACACGATAAAATATTTAAGTGCCGACGCCATGACATAAATCCGATATTGATTTATATGAGAAACTAAATATTTATTAATAGATTTATTAATTGTTCAAGGTATTTAGTATCATTATTTTGAAAATGGTTCACAAATAAAGCGTATGTTTGACTTATTATGTCCATAAGTATATAAAATTCGAGATTATTTTATAACAAAAGTCAAATATGAGTGAAATACATTCTCAAAATTTATTGTTTAGCAATTCTCAATAAGTATATCAATATTTTTTGATTTTTAAAGAATGTTAAATTTTCAAAATTATTTATATTTTAACTTATATTACCACGATGAACTTGTTATTTTCCATTATGTTCTTCATAGTACATGTAAACTGGGTTTCCATAAAATTAAACAAAGTGATTGAAAATGACTTTCTGATTTAACGTCATTCTTGTAAAGGGAAATATAAATATTTTAAGACAAGGTATTACTTTTTTTTTTAGTTTTTTGAGTTGTGTAATTTGCAAGTTGCATTAAAATCATCTTAATTATTTTATTTGTATTTGACTCTCTCAGAAGGAACTTTCAAAGATAGTGAGTTTATTTAAGAATCAAAGAAGGGTTGAAATTTGGTTCAAAGAACTCACCTTGCAAAATGTGCATAAACCAAATTGAAATTCTCCCCTTTAATGAATAGGTCTCAACCACTAAGCCAACTGATTATCTCAGGTGCATACATTTTAAACATGTTTACAGAAGCTGCTTGCAGAGTTCAAATGTGTAAACAATAAAAACACCTATTACCATTATTTCAAATCTGTTTCAAAGTTTTGGTAGCAGATTTTTTATAGAAATCAAAACATGCATACATTTTAGATTAAGCTTTTATTATGCTTAGACTTCAAGTTACTTAATTTTGGAAAAAGAAACTTATTTATTGAATACGCTATTTTAACATTTATTTATTAAAAATATGTTAAAAAAGAATTGTCACTAACAAATAAAAAGCATTTTGTATTTGTTTCATACGTAGAAAATTCACATATATATAATTTAAACTCAATTATAATTTTGAATATGAAATTTATAATCTCATAAACTTAATAGTAATATACAAATTTAATTAAATTTTTACAATAAAATATCACTTTGTCAAATAATATTACAGTCACAATAATTGAATAGCATTCTATATACAAATGGTATTTTTATAAATATAAAATCAAAATAAAGCGTAGACATCGTAAATCCATTATGAATATGTATGAAGTCGAAATGCATGTCAAAATTTAGTCTCAGGGAATATATATAACTGTATTATATTGCATTTTAGTATATACAGAATGTACTCAGCCTCGCATTTATAACATATTCATGATGACAGTTCCAAAGAAATAGAGTTAAAACTTGTGTACACTTATAATTAGATAATATCTTTCATAAAATTTTAAAATATTCATTTCTCACACACACACACACACACAACATTAAATTTCCATATTTTCAAATTATAGGTAGAAAGTTAGTTTTTATAGTGCTTAGAAATGTATTTGGTATACATGATATACAAAATCACAAACGTGATTTGAGTGATTTGCAAACATAAAAATTGGGATAAAAATAATGGATATATTTGTTCTGTAACACTTTTAATATTATAATCCCTTCAATAATCAATAATAAAAAAAAGGTTAGTGTAATATTACCAGTAATATATACGGTATCAGTTACAAAACAATAATATAAAAATGTAACCTTTATTACAATAAATAAGGCTTATAATACAAAGAAGACTAACACTGACCTGTTTATTTATTTTGTTCTTTGGTAATAGTACGTCATGGAATTAGATTAAATTGTCTTTTCTCAGTCGTGACTCCCTATTTTAGTACCAGATTGGTTTGGTTTGTCACTCAAAGGTAATTTTAGGTACAAGAGGGATAATTAGATAAGGATATACTTTTTAAAGTGGATTTCAAACCCACTACGAGCGTCTATACCCATGGTAAGATTCAAACACATGAACTTTTGAACTGAAGGTAAGAGCGCTAATCATTCGATTATCAGTTTAACAATTTAGTACCAGATACAATGCAACAAAAGAATAGCGATATAGACACTGTATATAATTTACAATATAAAATTACATTGTTCGACAATATGGGAATTAGCTGAAATATTTCATATTTCCTATAAAAGAATAATTGTGAAGGAATTTAATTTGGAAGACATAAATTATTTTTATCTCGGAAAATGGGGAAAAAAAGATTTTCCCTTTATTAAAAGTTTTTAATTTTTTTTAAATATGTTATTCTAAATATAACACAAAACATGGATATATTTGCATATTCTGCTGAGAATTAGATGAAATTATATACATATCTCGTTTTATTTTTACCCAAAATAAACTAGATATTTATATAAGAGATTAGACATCTGATGTGCAATATACCCACCTAATCCAAAGCTTATTATAAAAGCTTTCCAGTTAGTTTACTTTCGTAAATTAAAAATCCTGATAGAATACTGAATGAACATTTTAAATGGACACATATTTTAATAGGTATTTTTCTCTTTAATATTCAGAGAATGAAATTTTGTATTAATAACTAATCGTATGAACTCACTTATTTGACAAAAAATTAAGAAAATTACATATTCCACAACATAACATGATTATAAAAAGTGTAAACGAAAAATAAATTTCTAGTTATTCAAAAATTTTGAGATATTTTTCTTTGCCATTTACACTGAAAGTGATTTATTTCTAGAATGATTAACGCTAATTTCTAATATTAGAAAACAATACATGTCAGGAAACAAGTCTGCTAATACAATTCACTTATAAAACAAATAAAATATATTTTTATTCATCAGTTCAATGAATCTTAATTAAATCACGTAAAAATGATATATCAAAAGAAAACTATAAACACTTTAATAAAAATTTAAATTGAATTTAAACATTAATTTTTGTAACTAACCACATTAACTAAAATCTACAAAGATAAGCAATAAAAAACATCAATATGATTGTAGTACAGATGATTCTATTAACATTATACTACAATACTCATTTATTTTAAAATTAGAATTTATCCGAAGTTCAATAGCTTAAATTATTAAAAGTAACAATCAATATAAGTATAAAGAAATGACAGAAGTAAATTACGAAAAGCAATGTCGAATATCAAGTTGGTAATCCCATAAAAGATACTTCTCTTTAAATTTCACCATCATTTAATTTTTCTGGAGGCTAGACAATATTCATATTCGATATTGACCGTGAAAAGTTAATAACACACGACTCTTCCTCAATAAACTCAAAACACTATTCATTATTACTAAAAATTAAATGCTTGGTAAATTATTTTAGATGAAATTAGATGAAGTGCAAAATTGTTTCGTTTCCCACCAAAATATTTCACCTCCCAGATAACACCCAATTCATGGTTCAAGATGTAAATGCAGTTTTGAGTTTCTCAAGATTTTGAAAGATTAATAAATTGGGGGAGGACCTTTCACTTTTCAATACACCCGGAAGCTACTTCCTATTAGACAACACTGCACGTGACTAAATACTTCCTGAAATTAATTCCTTCCTCATTGCCGAGAGCCTCTGAAGAACTTAAGAAAGGAAATTCAAAGCTTTATGCAAATCTTCAAAGTATTGAACAACCGGAAGTAATTAATTTTGCAGAATTTTTGTCCGAGAATATTTATGGTACATAATTAACATAATTTATTTCAAGCTGGTATTACAATTTCGATTATTAACTATACCCCTCAAACATTTATTACTATAAGATCTTTTCATATACTATTTTTGTAACTAAGCACAAGTATTGGAAGAAATTTGTAAATACATACATCATTTGTATATATATATATATATATATATATGTGTGTGTGTGTGTGTACATTTATATATACACATATATATATACATATATATATCATATACATATATATATATATATATACATATATATATACATATATATATATATTATACATATATATATACATATATATATACATATATATATATACATATATATATATACATATATTATATATATATTATATATCTTACATATATATATATACATATTATATATACTACATATATATATATATATATACATATATATATATACATATATATATATATATATATATATATATACATATATATATATATATATATATATATATATATATATATATATATATATATATATATATATATATTATATATATATATACATATATATATATATATATATATATACATATATATATACATAAATATATATACATACATATATATATATATATATATATATATATATATATATATATATATATATATATACATATATATATATATATATATATATATATATATATATTATATATATATATACATATATATATATATATATATATATATATATATATATATATATATATATATATATATATATATATATATATATATATATATATATATATATATATATATATATATATATATATATATATATATATATATATATATATATATATATATATATATATATATATATATATATATATATATATATATATATATATATATATATATATATATAATTTCAACAAAAATTGTTTTATTTAAAATAGTATGAAGTACAAATCAGATAAAAAATTGTCAAACTTGCCGGCGGTTTTTCCTTATACCATCGACGAAATAGTTACCATTCCATTTTTTATCTAAGGGGTTAACAGTTTAAATCTTCCCCTCGAAATCGCTACTTTGAAAAAACATTATTTTTATAAACATTTACTTTATGAAGTTTTAAATTTGGTGTTTTAATTTTATTAGAAATTTTATAAGGTAGAGAAATTCTGCTACGGGAGCAAATATATTCTTCAAACTCTAGAGATTTTAGTTTCCTTCTAAGCACTTAAATAAAAACATCTGTCTTTTATTAAAAGAAACCGAAGCCACGTTGCCCTGGTTGGTAATGGCAACATTTATCGTTATTAGAAGGTCGTGATTTCGAATCCCGATTAGACAGAAGTTCTGTTAATATTTGTTTTATCATGTTAAATGGCTTGATTGCAGTGTCTTCTACGTGAAATAACACCTTTAAAGGTGGCAGGACACGTCCGGTTTTTTTTTTTTTTTTTTGGTTGGTCCCTGCATTTAGATTACGAATACTCACTTACTATGGGGAAAGCCACAAGGTACTCCAAAGTATAAGTTGCCATCACTCCCGCTCTTTATAATGCTGAAAAGGGAAAGAAAACCTCGCTGGTTCAAATTACTTTTTTTATGATTACCTATCCGATTAAGTTTTATTGAAAAAAGTGGCAACAATTCTGTAATTTTACTTTCAAAACTTAATTTTATGTGGAGACTCTAATTCTCAATGATTTTAAAAAATCGATTAAAAAAGATAATTTTTAATAAATTAGATTTATTTTCAAAACAGGTTGAATTTCATGTTTTAATTTTTTGGTTTGCCAAATGAGAGTCATTTTTTGGGCAGGCTGTCAACGTCTTGTTTTTAAATCCTTACATAAATAAGAGATCTGTGAAACTTTTGGTCTTTAAACATAACCAAATAGAGTATTATGTTTAGCCTTAATATATATAAATCTTTTCTATTCATTTTTTTAGTAATGCTTAATGCATTTTAATAATATAAATTGCATGATTTACACTATATTGCTAAAATGCATTTTCCTTGATTAATTAAATTGTATTAATCGTTTGAAAAACTAGTTTTGGAAAGAAAATTAATTGTTTTCGAAGAAAAGCTTTGATTGATATTTCATTCAAAGACTATTTAAGAAAAATAATACATGTATTCATAAAAATGTTTTTTTTTCATTTTTAATTCTTTTATGTGAAGTAAGAAACAAATAAATTCTCTCCAGATCAAAGAACCAAATTTCGTCTGATTTAAATTCATGACTAGCCTCTAATAATTTAAGATTTTTACAATTTCCTAAAAGAGTTTCGAATATTTTATATCCGCTTTCATGAGAAACTACTTTGGACAACAATAGAAAATAATTAATTCTTTAAAACCTATTTTGAAGTACATAAAAGAAAACAATTACAAGAGGAGAAAATAAGTTTCCTAACAGTTATAATGGATCAAAAAAACCTCATTTCTCAAATACGAAAACAATATTCGGGCTAAATTTCACTTTTCGCTATTATACAGAGTCGTAGAAGCAATTATCTATTTTAAAAGCACTGTATTTTGAAATTTATTTGTGCCCTGTTTGTTTCCAGGAAAATAAAAAGAACAAATTAATAAAGAGACGAAGCAATTATTCTTACAAATTTATTTTTCACAATTCTCTTTTCACAAAACTTTCTATACATTATTTTTAATCATTTAAAGTGTTTTTGAATCTATTATTAAGAGACTAATTTAATGTATAGCTTAAATGAAAATTCCCTAAAATATAAGAACCTAAGACGCGTAATGAATTTATTTCAATGTTTTGAAATTTTATTATTTTTAATAATAATAAAATATACTTAGTTTGCAGTTTATTTCCACCTATTTATTTTAATCGAAGATGCTAAACATAAAATGTTTAATTTTATATCACAATGGAGAGATGCAAATTTAACCTCCACTACAGAAATATACTTCTGTTTCCTTCAATAATTTATGTATAGTTTTATTGTTTATTTTTTTCTTCGAACAAAGATGAAAAATTTAAAGTTTTTAATCTAAAGCCAAACTTTCTATTTCTATGAGTAAAAGAGATGACTTATTTAATAAGTTAATATTTTATGTGGTTTTAAAAGAATCAACAGCTGCAGAATTCAGGTGACACATGATACAAAACTTTCATTTTTAAATTAATTTCAAAAATAAAAAAATTCTCCAAAACATTGTTTAAAAAACGTAAGCAATCAGTATATTTTTCCATTTACAAGTCTTTTTCTCGGTGTGGAAAAATCTCAGATAATATGTATGTATATACATATACATATATATATATATATACATATACATAAATATATATATATATGTATATACATATATATATACATATATATATATACATATATATATACATATATACATATACATATATATATATATATATATATATATATATATATATATATATATATATATATATATATATATATATATACATATATATATATATATATATATATATATATATATATATATATATATATATATATATATATATATATATATATATATATATGTGTGTGTATGTGTGTGTGTGTGTGTGTAGAGTAATGGAATGAATTTCGATTTTTATATACATTTAATCAAGCGAGGAAGGAATCTCCAAAAGCAGATGAACAAATTTCATTATACATCTATTAATAGGGCTAATTTTAATTTGTACCCTGACTTAGTGCAATATTTCCCTGTACTATACAGAAGATGTTAAGTCATTTCATATTGTACTAGGGATACATAATACAGTGTTTATTAGGACTTAAGGCTGAGCCCTAAATATATTCACATGCATTTGAAACACTACAATTAGGATTAACAAATGCAATCTAACTCATGAGCTTGAACTTAAAACAATTGGATAGAAACAAAACCAATGCATCTTTTCAACATGAACACCATGATATCAATAAAGGAATGTATATGCTTATACGATGAAATACACATAGATTTAAATATTTGGTTAATATGATGACCTTTTTAGTTTAGTTGCTTACCATAATCTTTATGCTAATCTTATAAAAATTCCTTGTACATAAAATATGCAAAGCATGTATATCAACATGCATTTGATTAAAATTTTCTTTATTCTGTATGTAAGTATCTAGCTAATATTTGTATAATTTGTATTCTAATAAATACTTGGCATTTTATTTACTGTTTTATGTATTTCTCATCTTATTAACTCATTATATGACAAGAATAAAAATTTTATGCAAGTTTTCTATGAAGTAATTTCATATATATTATGAAAAATAAAAATAGATAAAATTTATAATATCATACTTTAAAATTAAAACATTTAAAAAGTAAAGATAAATTATCATATTAACGCAGTATTTATAAATGATAAATATGTGACAATGCAGGCGATACATTTAAAGCTATATTTTTATATTTATAAGTCTTCACAAGCAGCAAAGGGGTTAACTACAAACGGTTATTGTATTTAAATAATACAACAATGAATATTAATTGAAATATATATTTATATAGTTCTTTTATGAAATATTATTTATTTTAAAATATTCAAAATAAAATTATATTTTAAAATATTGCTTTGAACCGAAATTTAAGAAACAATATTTAAAAAATAATATTTTAAAGCAATATTTGTTATATATGTATATATAAATCTTTTATATATTATATAAAATATTTATATATATATAAAATATTTATTTATATTAAGTATTAGTTTTTTTTAATTCCATGACAAATTAAATATATCTATTTTGTAATTTTTCTTCCTCTCTATATCTGGAACTTTTAAAATATTTATGTAGTAAACCAAATAGAACACAGAATAATTATAAACAATAATAAGCTGATATCGCATACATATTTTGAAAAAGAGATTTATTAATTTTAATGGTTTAGTTTTAGCTCTTTTAAAATGTTTCTTATGTAGTTTTGCTCTAAAACTGGAACAAAAAATCTGTGATGCCATGTTTTTTCGAGTTCTTTGGTGAAATAAATGCATTTGTACTTCTTCTCTCATACATGTAACATAGAATTTTCAATTTCATTAGTAAATACTTCTTCTCTTGTCGAAATGGTCACACATCCACTTAGGAAACTATTTGCTAAAAGGTAAGAGAAAATCTAAAAACATGTCTTCGAAGAGTTTTTCTCTCCTACTTTCCAAAATGTCTTCAGAGACTTCTTAACGGATTTCGTTTACTGAGATTATTTCTTGTGATGGTCTTGAAAATTGGTTTCAATTTAATTTACATCGCAAAAGATTTTTTCACTGTTAAGTGCAAAAGAAGAGCTGACAATATTAAATTGAATTGTTTTGTCTCTTTAAATTTTTGAAAACAAAAGAGAAAAACAAACATTGGTTTCATTAAAAAAATCAATGTTATAATATTTAACATAGAGGCAAAGTGTTTTAATAAATATATTTAACACTGTTATAATATATTTCACACTGTTATGAGCTTTAAAATATTAATTTTAAAGCAGGTGAATCTGCATTTGCTAGAGACTTTACTTTTAAAAATATTTTGAAATTATCAAGAATAAAAAAAATTATTTGTTTTGAATTAAAAATTAATTATAATGAATACTTAATGAAGAATACTGTGTGTGTGTTGTCTATCATAACAATTAGGCACTATAATTATTGTAAATAAAAACATCAAAATAAGAATATTTTCGAATTTTAAAACAACATAAAGAATAGGTATTATGTGCACAAAACAAAAACAAATATTTAACTTAACAAATATTATTTAAAAAAATAAGTTGAACTAAAAGTTAAAAAAAAGTTCACATTTTCCTCAGGAATTTAACAATTAATTTAAGAATACAAAATTTTTTTTTCTTTACATTATATATATATATATATATATATATATATATATATATATATATATATA